>OZ024742.1:221116451-221336451 GCA_964016885.1 Eledone cirrhosa
GATTTGAACTCAGATCATAAAGGGCCGTAACTCTATGCTGCAAAGCATGGCGTCCAACCCTCTACCGATACTGCCTATCCACCGCCCTAACAATACCTTATAATAATAATAATAAAAATAACTATAACTTTACAAAAGAATGTTTACCGTGCAAGTTTCATTCCAACTGCTGGATAACTACGGCCATAGTAATGGCCTCCATTCCAGTTAGGATCCATCATGATCATCTTTCGTTGAAGATATCTCATGGCAATAGATGAAGGATGTGACTGACTGCAGCTCGATATTGAGATCATTCTAAAAGAATGGAGAAGAATTAGATAAGATTAGATAAGTTCATAACACTTTGTGAACCATCATCATCATCATTATCAGCTTTATGGCAGCCTAGCTTCAGAACATGACAACCTGTCTAACCCATGCAAGCAGGGAAAATAGATTATAAACAGTGGTGTTGGTGTTGGTAATGGTGGTGGTGATGGTGATGATGATGATGGTGGTGGTGATGATGATGATGATGGTGGTGATATTGATGATGGTGGTGGTGATGGTGGCAGTGGTGGTGGTGGTGGTGATGATGATGGAGGTGATGATGGTAGTGGTGATGGCGGTGGTGTTGATGGTGGTGGTGGTGATGATGGTGGTGGTGATGATGGTGATAATGATAATGAAAATTATTGTGTACAGTGCTCAGGTGCACTACAACTCACCAGAAAAGATAGCCAAAAGTGCATGTATAGTACATAGAATAATGTACAAATGTCAGGAAAGTGTATGAGTCATGATGTACACAACACATACACATGCATGTGTATGGAGTGGAAATATCAGGTGTAGTGTTGGCAAATTTCAGGAAGAATGGAGGTTTTAAAGAATGCAGTGTCCCAACAGCTAACAACTGATGCTGATAGTTTGTTCCATGCTTCAACAACCCTGAGCATGAAAAAATGTTTCCAAAAATCATAGCAGCTTGTACTGTTTTCTGATGATGATGATTTTCTATATTAGCATGGATTACATGAGATTTATTTTTTGTAAAATTCTATGGCTAGAAATATCCTTCCTGGCACCAACCCTTTTTAGTTATTTCTTATGGCATACAGGATACAGGTGTACCCATTCTAAACCAAGTACACACACAGCATACATTAACCTTTTAGCATTTTAACTGGCTGTATCTGGCTAGAGTTCCCTCAACTTTTTCTGTTAAAACTGGCTACTCATACTAACATTAAGGTATTGTTCTCAAAAAAAATAATATCAAAATCTTGTAGCTTCGATATTGTGTGAAATAAAGCCTTTACTGTGAAAATGCAATAGTAAATATAGAATAATGTAAATGTTAAAGGGTTAAAGTGACACTCTAAATATTCCTGCTTTGGGCCCTCAACTCATCATAGAGTCGTACAGATGTCATAATGATATACAGCATACCATTGACTGTATTTGACCAGCATTTCATTTCCTGAGTTCAAAAGGTTGAAAGGCAAATTTGACTTCAGTTAGATTTGAACACAGAGTACGGAGAACCAGAACAAATAACCGTAAAGCATCTTATCTGATAATCTAATGACTCTGCTGATTAATTGTCTTACCTAAGATTAGAAATAATTAAATAAAAGAAATGAATTTACCTTCCAATTCTATCAGGATAAAGTGCTGCTGACATCAATGATATCATACCACCCAGTGATGAACCAAGAACTCCATGTAGCTACGGGACAACAACATTAACATGACTAATATAATAAATAGAATACAACAATAACAAGCGTAAACTTTGCAGGGATTTTCACATACTTCATATTTCTAGTTCACTGGCTTTCATTTCCTCCTCCGCCAACCTTAGCTAGGTTTTCCTTGCTCTTTCCTTCCTCTGCTTCCTTCCACATTCATTTTCATCACTCCTCTCACCCAATCACACTTATCCTTTCTCAACACATGACCTGACTGTCTCGTCCCATTTCTCTTTACAACATTCATCATTGACTATAAACCTCTCACTCAGTAATTTTCAACCTTCCTCAACACATGACCCAGGCATCTCATTCCAACATTCATCACTGGCTCTCACCCAGTCCCACTTATCCTTCCTCAACATATGACCTAGCCATCTCATTCCATTTCTCTTCACAATATTCATCACTGGCTCTAGTCCTCTGCAATTTGTTGTCTTTTGCTTCATCTTTCTCAGTGATATTCCACTCATCCCCTAAACCATTCTTATTGCCATTCTTCCAAGCCTTCTTTGCCTTTCCACAATTATCCCCCAACTCCCTATCACTTTCTTCCCATCCCAACCAAGGATACAAGAGCCCTAGTGTTGAAATGTGATAGTACTGATTCCACAATAAAAGTCAAGTGGTTTTGCTTCAGAATCATGAGATCTCGGGTTCAATCCCATTGTATATGATAAAATAAACACATACACATGCACACAAACAAAAACACATGTGCGCATATACACGCACACATACACATATATTGACTAACTTTTCAAAACATACATCCTACAGTTGATATACTAAAAAACATAATGGTGAGGAAGATATCAAATTTACCCTTTCAATGCCTAAGTGATCCAGTAACAAAAATGTTGAGTGAACCATATCTTCCACACTAACCAAAGGAAATGTGGTGCCATAAGCCTGAAATTGAAATTAATTTACATTCTTTTATTATAATTATTATTTAAAAAATTGTTTAAATGAATAAAAAGAAACAATAATTATTATTGTTTTAGGGCGATGGGTTGGCAATATTGGTAGAGTGTCGAACAGCCTGCTTTGTGGCATAGAGTTACGACCCTTACAGGGTCGATAAAATAAAGTACCAGCTACACACTGAGGTCGATATAATTGACTTTCCCCTCCCCCAAAATTGTTGGCCTTGTGCATAAATCAGAAACCATTATTAATAATGATAATAATGGATTCAGATTTAGGCACAAGGCCAACAATTTTGGGGGAGGGGAAAGTCAATTATATTGACCCCAGTGCATAACAAATTTTGATTAGAAACAGTTCACCAATAGAGAAGGCAGAATTAGGCTTTCAGGTAATTCCAGGGAGAACCCTATACAAAACCTTGAATTACTGTCACCTTACAGGTATTGAAAACATTTACCCATTCAGCCTCATCAATTGCGCTGCTCTCATTCATCTTTCATAAAACACCCTAGAAAAACAATACCTCCCTTTTCAAGCAGTATTTGAAAAAAATTGATGAGGTCTTAATTAGAGAGGCAGACACCTATCATCAAGCCTTTTAGATGTGTCCCCTATACACTTCCTTTGACATAGCTACCAGGCAGGGGAAGACTGGCTGCTCCACGTCCCTTTGGAAAGAAGGTGGCAAATCAACTTTTATTCTAGACACGACTGACAGCCAGATCTGTCCTATTTATGATAGCAGTTGTTCAATACAAGCCCACAAGTTTACAATGCACGGAAACTGGGCAATTACATGGAAGACAAATTCATTATCCTCAGTGCATTGTAGGTAGGTTCGTCTGTTCGACATTGTGCCTTTAAAGCTTGCCATGAACTGGCAGTCCCTCTCTGTAGCACTACCATACGGAATTGTCTGTAACCCTCAACTTGAAAGTCCTCTACACAGACTGCCTTCCTCAACATCCAGAGTCACTTCCAAGACATTATTGCTCATACCATCCTCTATAGAAAGCAAGCATTGTTTTCTGGACTTCTATCACGTAGTCCAGCTGATAAAGTGCTGTGTGTCTGACAGCATGTATGACTCATTTCTTTATTTCTTTCCACACACATACGCATATATACATACACACATACATATACATACACACACATATACACACACACCACACACACATATATATATACATAAATACATACATACACATATATCATCATAATTATCATCATCATTTTTATGTCTGCTTTTCCATATTTGCATGGGTTGGACATATATATGTATATATATGTGGAAAGAAATGAGGACATTAAACAATGATGATCTTGATTATATATATATATATCATCATCATTTTACGTCCGCTTTTCCCTGCTTGCAAGGGTGGGTCGTCTTATTCAGCACAGCATCTCTCCACTTGTCACGGTCCTTCGTCATCTCCACCGTGAGCTTCAGCGATCTGAGGTCTGTTCTCATCACCGCCACCCATGTTTTTCGTGGTCTACCTCTACCACGTCTTCCTTCAACTGGCACTTCTTCACCCATCGGTCATCCTCCATACGCATCACATGTCCATACCACCGCAGTCTCCTCTCTCGCACACTACATTCTATCCCTCTCAGACACAGTTTCTCTCTCAACACATCCATGCTGGGTCATTCACACACATTGGCATTGCACATCCAACGGAGCATGCTTGCCTCATGCATATCCTCCAGCCGTCGCATATCCTCGGCAGTTGCTGCCCATGTCTCACTACCATGCAGCATCGCGCTCCTCACACAGGCATCATATAACCGGCCTTTCGTATGCAGTGAGACACCCGTCTTCGTCAGCAGAGGAAGCAGCTCCCTAAACTTCTTCCAAGCCGTTCTTATTCTAGATACTATGACCTCGGAACACCTCCCTTCCATGCTAATCTGATCTCCTAGGTACCGGAAGCTATCAACCACTTCTATAGCACCCGCCTGCATTTGAAAAATGTGTCTATCAATGCGACTTCTACTGTCTAATTTCCCTGTACATCTACTGCATACATATTTCTCCCTACCTTTTAGTTTGCCTGCTATCCCACCCCATCTCTTGTGTACCCAGGATCTGCATTGTGTGCATTTTATAGAATTTATGCCAGTTCCTTTTCTGCATATAGAACATGGCCATTTCCCTGACAGAATCAGAGTTTTGTCCTCTTTTCTACTCATCAACACTTTTGTCTTAGCTAGGTTCACTCTCAGTCCTCTTGCTTCCAACTGCTGTTTCCATAGCCTGAATTTATTCTCTAGCTCCTCTACTGATTCTGCTATAAGAACCTGATTGTCAGCATAGAGAAGTTCCCATTGACAGCCAGTCTTAAACTCCTCTGTTATGGCTTGGAGGACTATAATGAACAAGAGCTGGGTGAGGACCAAACCTTGATGTACTCCTACTTGTATCTGGAATTCCTCACTAAACTCCATTCCTACCCTGACTTTACTGACAGCACCTCTGTACAAAGTTTGCACTGTCCTCACAAGCTATTCCTCAACACCTAGTTTCCTTAGGGACCACCAGACGACAGATCTGGGTACTCTATAAAAGGACTTCTCTAGGTCAACAAAAGCTAAGTATAGTGGCTTATTCTTCTCTAAGAACTTCTCTTGTAATTGTCTCACCAAGAAGAGGGCATCTGTTGTACGTTTCCCAGGCACAAAACCAAACTGCATCTCATCTAGTTTGACCCTTTCTCTAATTAGTTGCGTTAATATCCTTTCTGCCACTTTCATAACCTGATCCATCAGTTTTATGCCCCTATAATTGCTCCTCTCCAGAGCATCCCCTTTACCTTTGTAGCAATTTATGAGAATACTGCTGCACCAGTCTTTGGGTATGACATTGCCATATATAGCCTGATTGATGATGCGTGCAACCAGTTTAGTGCCTACATCCACTGAGGCCTTCAGCATCTCAGCAACTATCCCCGACGGTCCAGCGGCCTTACCATTTTTCATTTCCTTAATCGCCTCTTGGACCCTATATTCGTCAATCTCAATAGCTGGTCCCTCTGTCGGATCTACTGAGGGTAATTTCTCTCTCTCCCATTCGTTCTCCACATTCATCAGTCTCTCATAATGACATTTCCAGGCCTCCTTTTTCTGATCATTCGTGACACTAAGTACACCAACATAATTCCGGACACATTTATCTCCAACAGCATCCTGATTTGCATTGACACACTGCCTTGCAATGTGGAACACCGCACGCCTCTGATCTTCCCGTCGCAGAACATTGACAAACCTCCTACTCTCGGCCTCCCTGCGTGCTAAGTACACTTGAGATCTAGCTTCTCTCTTAGCAGCTGTATATCCTTCTCTACTCCCACCCTTTTTCCAAGCCTTCCGTGCTAGTCTTTTGTCTCTAATGGGCCTATCTACCGTGCTGTTCCACTACCAGGTCACTCTCTGTCTGGTTGGAGCTCTGCTCCAGCCACAAGTTTCATCAGTAGCCTGCAGTAAGTTGTCACGTAAGAAATTCCAGTTATCATCTATGTCATATGACTCTAAATCGTCTTCTTTTTCGTCATACACATCTTGAAGGGGTTTCCTAAATTTGTATTTTAGTGAAAGGTCTTTTAGCTTCCAGACCTTTCTTCTCCACACCTTCCTGTATGTCTCATTCCGTCTCTTGCTTACTGAGATATCACTAACAACTAACCTATGCTGTGGAGTACATTCTACCCCAGGGTATGCCTTGGTATTTGACACCATCTGCCTGTTCCGCTGAAGTTAATCTGGCTTATGTGCTTGCCTGATTTGTAGGTTGGCAGGTTTCTGGTAGTAAGTGTTGCAAATGGTCAGTGTACTTGCATCACAAAATTCAAGAAGTCTCACTCCTTCATTTCTTGAGCCGTAACCGTGCCCATCATGTACCCCAGTGTAACCATCCTGGAGCTGTCCAACATGACCATTGAAGTGCCCTGCTAGCATAACGATGTCTCCGTCCTGTCATTGCAGCTGTTTGTAAAAGTTGCTTGTAAAAGCAGTCTTTCTCATCTTTGCCTAGGCCTGCTTGGGGAGCATAGGCAGAGATGATTGTCAGTAGTCTCCTGCCTACAACTAATCTAAGCTTAATTATTCGATTATTAACTCAAACTACCTCTATTGTCTTATTGATCCATCTCTCAGCCAGGAAAATGCCTACTCCCCCTAACCCATCATCCTTACTTACCCTGAAAAGCTTATAACTAAGATTTTTTCCTGTGATTAGTCTTGCAGAGGCACCTCTCCATCTCACCTCTTCTACGCAGCACACATCTACATGCCTTCTCTCCAGCATCTCTGCTATTTCACCAGATCTACCTGCGAGAGTGCCAATATTAAGTGTTGCAACTCTGAGATGCGACGTCTTCAAATTTTTGTTGTTCCTGTTCCTGTAGTGTGATTGCTTGTAGACGGTCAGGGGGTTCCCGCACATGGCCGTACCAGCCACCCCACTACTGTGCGCAGCCCTAACATGGTTAGTGCTATTGCTGTTTACGCAGTTATTGAGATATATATTTGTTGCTGTGCTCATAATTGTTTTGGCATTGATACACTGGTTGGATGCGCTTCCTAACACCAGTGCCACTTTACAGCATGGACTGGGTGTTTTTATTCATGCCACCAGCACTAGAGAGGATGTCTTACTGGACTCATGGGCCCTTTCTACCCCTCCATTTTACAACATGGTCATAACAATAATAACAATAACAATAACACAATTAATAGTTATTAATTAATGCAAACGTGCAATGCCTGTGCGTGAAGAATATTTTTAAAGTGAGGAAAGACTGTGCACTGAGCCAATCCCACTCTCTGAGTGACAGCAGTTATAACCCGAAAAGGAGAAAAGATCAACGTCATCGATAACTACTGGGCCGCAGGTTTCATATCGGAGTTAACCCAGTTTCCTGAGTTGCCTTCTCTTAGAAGAATGCTCTGACAAGGGCTAGGGGTCCTTCACTCCCAGTGGTCTAACTGCGCGATCGGGTATCCAGCCCGATCATTTCTATGTCCCCGTGCAATATATATATATATATCTATATATATATATATATATACATATATATATAGCCACATTGCTTGCACGCACACACAGACACAAATATATTAGAATTTTACAAGTAAAGTTATAGGACAGATTTTATAAGCAAGGTGGTTGAATATCATCCATAACCTCAACTGGTCTCACTTGGGGATCCAGCTGGATCATTTGATGACAGTTGCTTCTGATAGGATCTTCTGGAATGCATGTCTGAGGACTCTGCACTCATAACCCTCAAAGGGATAAGTGGGTAAAGAAGAAGATTATAAGGTTATAGGAGGACATAATATTTCTCCAAACTCACCTTTCCAGTATTCGGGTTCAATGAACTAGGTCCACTGAAATACAAAGAATTTGCAAGAATTGGGTACATAAAATGAAACTAGAAGGATAGAGAAAGGATTTAACATTTTAATGAATATAAAAATATTCTACAGAAAACAAACTATTTTTATAAGATATTTGAAAATTTTGCCATCGAGTTATTTTTAAATATGAGAAGAAAATCTCTTTGCAAGAAGTTTGTGTCAAAGATTATTATTAAAATTACCACTACTACAGCTTGGTCACTGTATCAAAATGTATTTTCTCTGTATATATTTGCACATGTGTGGAAAACCCCAACTACTTTACAGAGGGTACTATGTGTAGTTTTTTGTGGCATTAGCACTAGACTGAAGAGTTCTCTCTACTCATTTCTGGCATAGTTTCTATGGCTGGATGCCTTTCTTAAAGCCTGCCACTTTGAACTGGGGGCAGTTTGTAATGGCACCAGCACTACAGATGTTGTCAAGTTCTTCCTACCCTATGTTGTTATCGTTCAAATTCCAATCACTTTACAGAGTGTACTGAGAGCAGTTTATTGTGGTACCAGCACTAGAGAGGTTGCCTTGATCCAAGGCAAACATGATCGCTAATGAGAATAGAAGTAGTGATGGTTAAGGGCAACAGAGTGTAGTGGGGGAGACGGAGTGATGTGACGGTATGGAACGTAAGAAGTGGAGGTTATATCATCCTAAAAAAAGAAGAGCATATTTGATAATATAGTCCTAGATACACTAGGTCTGAAACAAAATAAAGACATAAAAGTAATGTCTGGAACACCCCTGTCATGAGGTTAGCTTCATGACTGATAATCTGGGACTAAAAATAATCTTACCCTTATGCAGCTATCCATTAGTCTAGAGGAATCTTTAACCCTTCCATTACAATATTTTTTATAAAAGACACTGCCTATAAATTTCAAATAATTTAAAAAAATAACTACCTTTCTCATTATTATGACTGGAGATAATAGAATAAGGGTTCTTACATAAAATTATGATGGAAGGTTTCTAGATAAAATGTTAACACTTTAAAACAAACAGTTTTTTATTATAAAACCCGGGATGGTTTTGTGGGTATGGTGCGGCGTGCGGTGGCCGGGGGCGGGGGGGGGGAGTGCTCGACCGGAAGGGGTTTTTGAGTGCTCGACCGGAGGGGGTCTTTGACCGGAAGGATGCTCGACCGGAAGGGCCAGGAGAGGGCCTCTCTCTAGTGGTGACCAGCATACGGTGAGGACGCGTTTTGGGCAGCTCCCGGTGTTAAGCAGTCGGACGCACGTGGAAGAGGAGTACCTGCAGTGGAATTTAGTGGCACCTGTGAAAAGCGGTAAGTGAGATAGCTTTTTCTAACCACAAGCTATTTCGGCGACTGAAAAAAAAAAAAAAAAAAAAAAAGAAAACACTTGCCGCAAAACAAATCAGAAGATGGCGACAAGACTACGGATGAACGAAGCTATCAGGCCATTCACCGGGGAAGGTGATGTTGTCGCTTGGCTGCGGAAGGTTCGGCTGGTCGCGGGCTTGCAGAAGATAGAAGACGTGGCCGGTCTCATTGCATTGTACCTCGAGGGCGACGCGTTGGTACTCTTCCTTGAGTTGGACGAGCACAGCCAAAGAGATGTGCAGAAGATTGAGAGACGTCTGATGGATGCATTCGCCGAGGGACCGTTGGCGGCTTTTGCTAAGCTGGCGAGAATCAGGTGGAATGGTGGGCGCGTCGACATTTTCGCAGCGGAAATAAGGCGGTTGGCTATGTTGGCGGGTTACCAGGCGGAATGCGAACGCACGGTGCGGTTGGCATTCATCAATGGATTTCCGGACGACATAGCGGTGAAACTGCAGCAAGTCCCGGGGTACAAGAAGATGGAAATGCGTTCACTGGTGGAACAAGCCCGGATCATAGCGGAAGATGCCAAAAAGAGTGTCGCGGCGATAGCGACTACGGAGGCTCAGGACACCTGGCAGCGAAATGGTCAAAGGGAGGCAACCTCGGCACGCGGCCGTTCGCGAGAATTTAAGGGCCGCTGTTTTAGGTGTCAGGGCCCGCATATGGCTAGAGACTGTAGAGAGTCGAAGCCGGATATAATTTGCTACCGGTGTAAGCGACCAGGCCACATCGCTACTAACTGCGACCAGGGAAATGGTCCAAGGGGAACTACCGCGCCGGTAGTTGCCCCTTACGAGTAGCGGCGCTGCCTGTGGTGGAAGTCTTTGTGAGGGGGAAGCCACAGCGAGCCCTCGTGGATACGGGCTGTACGACGACACTGATGACCGCGGGGGTGGCGCAGAGGTGGAGAGGGAAGAGCAGCGTAAGGGCAGTCGACGGCAGGAAAATTGAATGCCGAGGTCGCAGCGAGATGGAAATAGCGGTACGGGGAAGGACGATAAGGCTTTCCGCCATCGTGGTAGACAGTGTGGTGGATGGGATCGGCGTGGTTATGGGCATGGACGCGATTGGCCGTCTAGGGGGCATCACGGTGAACAATGTCGGTGTGTCGTTTGGCGCCGCTGCATCGGTATGCGCTGTGAGTGCACGTCATGAGAACCAGAAGGCCCACGAGGAGCAATACCCCGCTTACACTGTACAGGACAAGGACTTCAAGGCCGTGTTAGATGGGCAGCGATGGGTTGTTGAGAGGTACTGGAAGGGAGAACCACCAACACTGAAGACCAAAGTGGGCTGCTATCAACACACATTGAAGGGAAACGCTAGGGGCGAGTTCGAGCGAGAAGTAGAGAGATGGATCGAAGAGGGCATACTGCTTCCCTGGAAGGAGGAGGTGAAGTGCGGAGTATTGCCGTTGATGGCGGTGGTGCAACCCACGAAGAGCAAGGTGAGGCCGGTGCTGGACTATCGAGAGCTGAACGAGCATGTGTCATGCCACACGGGTGGCGAGGTCACGGATGTCTGTGGGGAAACCCTGCGTGAGTGGAGACGCATGACGGGGGGTTCAGCGATCGTGGATCTAAAGTCGGCTTACTTGCAGTTGCATATAGAAGAGAAGCTCTGGCGGTATCAGCTGGTCAGGTATAAGGGCCGGACATATTGCCTGACCAGGCTCGGTTTCGGGCTGAGCTCCGCACCGAAGATCATGGTGGCGGTCCTCAAGACCGCTCTGGGGAGGGCCGACAAGATAAAGAGGGCTACTAACTCCTACATTGACGACATCCTAGTGGACGAGTCGGTGGTGTCGACGGCGGAGGTCACGAGCCATTTGCGGAGTTATGGACTGACTGCGAAGCCATCAGAAGCATTGGAGGGAGGAGCCGCGCTGGGACTTAGGCTACGGCGAGATAAGACGGGCGTTTTGGTGTTCCAGAGGGGAAACGAAGTTTCGGAACTGGGCCCAAGTATGAATAGGCGGGAGCTTTTCTCGGTGTGTGGAAAGCTGGTGGGTCACTACCCGATCGCTGGGTGGCTCCGGACGGCATGCAGCTATGTCAAGAGACGAGCGGGAGGGGTGACTTGGAGTGACAGAGTGGGAGAGAGAACGGTGGCCATGATGCAGGAGATCGTGGGGAAGGTGAAGGCCGACGACCCAGTGCGGGGACGCTGGTACGTTCCCAAATCACGGAGCGGGACCGTATGGTGCGATGCCAGCAGCATAGCGCTGGGTGTCACGTTGGAGATAGGAGGTGTTGAGGTCGAGGATGCAGCCTGGCTTAGAAAGAAGGACGACTGCAGCCACATCAATGTGACCGAGCTGGATGCGGTGTTGAGAGGGGTGAACCTCGCCCTGCGGTGGGGGCTGCGCACCATCGAGATACGCACCGACTCGGCTACCGTACTCGGATGGGTAAGATCAGTGCTCACTAGTGAGAAGAGAGTGCGAACGAGAGGCGCGGCGGAGATGCTGATAAAGCGCCGCCTGGGAACGTTAGGAGAGCTGGCCACCGAGTTCGACCTGAAGCTGAGCGTAGTGTTCGTGCCTTCAGAGAAAAATAGGGCGGACATCTTAACTAGAGTGAAGAAAGCCTGGATGGAAGCGCCGGAGGAGGTAGAGGATGAGATAGCTGCCGTGTGTCGGCTGACCGAGTTAGACCTGAAGGGGTTGCATGACATGCACCACATGGGGGTGGATAGGAGCCTGTTCCTAGTCAGGAGAATCGACTCGGACGTTAGCAGACACAGTGTTCGGGGGGTCGTTAGAGGCTGCGTCCGATGTCAGTTCATTGATCCCGCCCCGGGTGTACACGAAACGGGAAGCCTCCCGGTGGATCGCGACTGGAAGCGATTAGCGGTGGATGTGACGCACTACCGGCAGGGAACGTACCTCTCGATGGTCGACTGTGGACCAGGTCGAGTGGCGATATGGAGGGAGATGAAGACTGGAACGGCCGAGGAAATCGTGCGGACGTTGAGAGAGGTGTTCTTGGAGCGGGGCCCTGTGGATGAACTGCTGATGGACAACAGCGCAGCGTTCCGCTTGGAGGCACTGAGGGGGATGCTCAAGGGATGGAAGGTGGACCGTTTCTTCAGAGCGGCGCACAGGCCGAGCGGGAATGGAATCATGGAGCGACACCACCGGACGATCAAGGCAATGGCGGAGCGGGGCCATATCTCACCAATGGAGGCAGTGTTCTGGTACAATATGTCCCCTCGGGTTGGACAGGTCGAGGAATCGGTGCCACACAGAGCAGTATTCAAATACGAGTGGCGGCACCCGTGCACGCCACCACAACGGCCAGTGGGGAGAGAGAGTGCATTTGTGCAGGTGGGCGAAGAAGTCTGGGTTAAGCCCCCAGATGCACGGTGCACATCTCAATGGGGAAGGGGAACGGTGACGGCCGTAAATTCAAAGAACAATGTGTCCGTGGACGGGGTACCACGTCATGTCCTGGATGTAAGAAGAATCACTGTATCGACGGACTCCGAGGAAGAGGAAACCCAAGATGAGGTGGAAACCCAGAGCCCTGCCCCAATACTACGAAGATCGCAACGAAGTCGTAGACCACCGACCTGGACGGCAGACTTTCATATGCAGAGGGACGAGGGGGAAATTGATCCTTGAGATCAGGGGGGCGTGTGGGTATGGTGTGGCGTGCGGTGGCCGGGGGAGGGGGGGGGAGTGCTCGACCGGAAGGGGTCTTTGACCGGAAGGATGCTCGACCAGAAGGGCCAGGAGAGGGCCTCTCTCTAGTGGTGACCAGCATACGGTGAGGACGCGTTTTGGGCAGCTCCCGGTGTTAAGCAGTCGGACGCACGTGGAAGAGGAGTACCTGCAGTGGAATTTAGCGGCGCCTGTGAAAAGCGGTAAGTGAGATAGCTTTTTCTAACCACAGGTTTTTCAAGTAGTTTGGTATTGAAATGGTTAACAATATTATAGAAATTTTTCGACTATCACTGCCTCTCCCTCTTATTATCAAACTAACTAAATAACAAACAAGCAACAAATTCAAACTATAGAAAACAGAAAGCTTGCCAAACAGATGGGTGGGAGGACCAGGGCCTCTAAGAGAAATTTTGCAAGGCGGACAAGATTCCTTTGGGACCCGAAACGAGCAAAGATTTTTCTCAAAATGGATGTTGCATGGATAGTGGGGCCTTCTTAGCTCTTGGGCTCCAGAACAAAGAACCAGCTGGATCCCCTTCTCATAGGCACTTGGGAGGACTCCTCAGTCATGTTATGGACATGACAGCCTCCCTTGTGTTGGTGATCTACACGATAAACACATCCAGTACATGCTGTAAAGTGGTAGGAAAGGCATCCAACTGTAGAAAGCTTGCCAAACAAAGGGTTGGGAGGACCTTCAGGATTCGGTAGAATATGAGACTGTACATAAGCGAAATGACAGATACTTGGCTTGTCTGGGAGATCAGTAGACCCCACTTCAGTATTGACTTGGTCTATGTAGACCTGTCCAACCCTTGCTAGCAGGGAAAGTGAACATTAAAATGATGAAAAGCTAATAAGTTGTTTTTAGTATAAATTACCTTGATCCATAGCAACCACCAATATTATTTGTACATATGACAAAATATTTGTTGGTATCAACAGAACGTCCTGGGCCGACAAATCTTTCCCACCAACCAGGTTCTGAGTTGTTCTACAACAGAAACATAAATTTTTTTTAAAAACTTGTTTTAATATTGATTAGAGATAGGTGGAGGGGTGCTTTTTATTATAATTATTACCAGGTGCCAGGGGTCTTTATGCCTGAGCTGGGCAGTAGGTGAGCTCCTGCTGGCCTACAAAATGGCTCAAATATATATTGTTTATCAGCTCCGCCAGCCAAACTCCCTCCCATGCATCCCCATCATGGTACTGGCTCCACCAAATTGAGTTGGATGTGAAAGCAAGAACTCGGCGTTATAACTGATGTAATGCTTGGATTGCACTATTTTTGCGGCTGGCCACTGCTTGTGAAACCAATCACTTGAAGAAATTCCATTGAAATGAACTTACACTGTAAATTCCTTCAATGGAGCTGGCGCAACCCCCTTCCCCAGGTGAATGCCACTACAAATACAAGTAATTAATAATCTTTTATTGGTATTATATATTATTTTTGTGAAAGCGTGAAGCCTAATAGTTAGAGTGTTTGGAACAAACTACCTGGATTAGTTGTTAGCTGTCAGGACACTGCATTCTTCAAAATGTCCATGCTACCTCAAATTTGCCAACACTACACCTGACATTCGCCCTCCATACACATGCACGTGTGTGTGTGTGTGTGTGTGTGTGTGTGTGTGTGTGTGTGTGTGTGTGTGTGTGTGTGTGCGTGTGCGTGTGCGTGTGCGTGTGCGTCATGACTCATATACTGTTCACTTTCCGGACATTTGTACATTATTCTATGTACTATAAATGCACCTTTGATAAGTTGTAGTGCACCTGAGCACTGTACACAATAATTTTCATTATTATTATTATAAGGTTGTGGGTTCAATGTTGTATTTATTCACTCTACAACTTTGTTCTGAGTATATAACTGTTACAAGTAATTCAGTTTGTTGTTGTTACCATGTCTGTGAAGAGAAAGCCAACACTATTGATAATTGAACTGAAAAGTAAGATTTTAGTCTGGATTGTAGTGAAAAGACATCGAAGATTAAATAATTATTAACCATCTGAGCACTTTTTTGAATTCCATATGTCTAACACTTGTGGACATACTTACAAAGTCATAAAACAATACAGCTCCCATCACTTTCAGAAACATTTTTTAATGCTCAGAGTTACTGAAGCATGGAACAAACTACCTGCATCAGTTGTTAGCTGTTGAGACACTGCAACCTTCAAAACTTCCATGCTTCCCAAAATTTGCCAACACTACACCTGATATTCCCCCTCCATACACACACACACATGTATCTGTGTGTATATCATGACTCATACACTGTTTACTTTCCTGACATTTGTACATTATTCTAGGGCGGTGGATTAGCAGTATAGTTAGAGAGCATCAGACACTATGCTTTGCAGAATAGAGTTATGGCCCTTTACGATTTGAGTTCAAATCCCGCCGAAGTTAACTTTGCCTTTCATTCTTATGGGGTCAATAAAATAAAGCACTAGTAATGCACTGGGATAATTGCTGGCCTTGTGCCAAAAAGTAAAAACAATTATTCTATGTACTATACATGCACTTTTGATGAGTTGTAGTGCACCTGAGTTCTGTACAATAATTTTCATTATATCATTACAGTACAAATCTGGTAAAACTCTGTAAACATGCTTCTTCTTTGTCTAAATACTTACATTAGGTATAGTTTCCTTTGTATCATGTCAGTTACCTGTACAATCAGTTATCAGAACAAAATACTGTACACCTGTCTTGTTTACATAATCAAAGTCCAAAGGTATATTGAACCTTCAATGCTGCCCTAAATAATAGCTCAATAACTTCAACATTCCTTAAAATAAATAAATACACCCCAATTTTTCTTTCAGAAAACAATGAAAGTATTACCTTGTGACTTTTTGCATGTGAGCTGGCAGAGAGACCAGTATATATTATTACGGTGTTGTCACGCTCTTCATTCAACTTTCCCCATGTTTCGTAAGCAATGTTTAAATGAGGCAGTATTCGACCACCATATTTCATATGGAATGGACGATTATATGTAAATAATTTGTAACCAGACTTGATATAGTCATATTGAGGTTCAGGACCTGTTGTTTTTCTGAAAAAAAAAAAAATTAAAAAATATATATATATCAAGGGCGGTGCCCCAGCATGGCCTCAGCCGGATGGCTGAAACAGGTAAAAGAGTAAAAGAATATGAACTTTTTAAATGGAAGTTGCACTGTTTTAGGTATGTCAAATTTATTTATAAAACGGTTTATATATTGTATTTTGTCTGAGGAAGGCATACCATATTTTTAATATGATATCCCTGAAATATATATAATGAAATAAATATGGTTTTATAAATATAGTTTCCATTTGTTTAATATCGTAAACCTACTCCAAAACCTGTTGAGTGCTTTTATATCAGTTATAAAATTATTTACTCGTTGTAACCCAACAATTTTAAATATAACTTTTGCATATATATATATATATATATATATATTTAATACATTAGCAGAGAAAGCTTTAAGTGATACTCTGACCAACTCCATCTCACTCAACAAACATTAGGATATACCTGAGTATAATCCCAATTATGTGTTTGGGGTGCTAACTATATAGTATTCCGTGGATAATTGGTTGTATTATTTTATATGAGACATAATTAAATAAATCTCTCTTTCTTTCCATACGATCGTTTCATTATAAGATTTCTACAAGGTGAAATAAATATTCAATTTGTTAAAAGATATGTAAAGGAAAATTAGAATTTATTCAGTTGTATAAATAACATTAAAATGAATATCATAATAAGAGCACTGTCTATCTTCCCGTTTGTCCCCCTCACTTTATATAGAGAGGAGGAGCACCAACCGAAAAATATGCAGATATATATAGAGAGAAAAGGAATGACATGCGTTTTCAAGGTGACAGAAAGAGTAGATTCTCATATTTAAAGTTCTATAATAATCTGGCACACGGAAGAGCCGAACTCCCACTGTCATCGCCTCCATCTCTCACGTCCTCCCCATCTCTCTGTATTATGAGCAGATTGGGTCCCACGTGCTGTCTGCCTTACAGTCCCAGCAGACAGAATGGAGAAGGCGTTTCCCCGGAAGATGGTAAGGGAGATGCACTGAAAGAGCCATTCCATCTCACAAGGCTCACACCTGCAGCTGGCCAGCTCAGTGCCTATGGTAGTAAGTAGGAAGGTAGCCCTAGGGCCAAGGACACCAGAAGTCTCCACTGCCAAGGGCATGACCACAAACATGTTGGAGAGCAACCGATACTTGGAGAGTTTGCCCACCTCAGCCCGGAGTGCAGCAGAACCTGGATTAGTTGCAGACTGCACCAGGTTGCAGCTAGAGAAAGTGTCACTCCAAGTGGCATCCCAGACGAGGGGGTTGCCACCGCGGAATGAGAAGATGGTCATACCATCTAGCCTTTTGCTGTCCCCTTGGTCCAGCCCCACCGTCTCGAGCTGGGAGGGGAAGCCTGCAGCATCCAAGCCATGCTTTATGACCTCGTTGAGGGCAGCATGGCATGGAAGGCGGTTGGCAATGTAGCAACAGGTCGAGCTGGTGTGTTAGCCTGTCTGAGGCCAGGCTGAACTGGATGGCATCCCAAATACATTGGTGGGATTTGACATCAGCAGGGGGAGAAGGAGGAGGGACGTCTACTGGGCTAAGTCCCAACCGGTTCCACATCTCACAGGCGGCCTCATGTTCCTCAATCTCAGAAAAAAAAAAAGAGACCTCAGTCCTGAGAGCCCAGGGCACCATGGATGAGCCTATTGGTGAGTGCCGCAATTACACACAGAAGGCGGCACCCAGCCTCAGTGGAGAGGGGGGATAACAACTCCCTGAGGTGGCCAGTTCGGAGACCATCAGCACCTCCACTGCTGCTGACTGGGAAGGACTTGATGGCAGACATGATGTCTGCGTCAGAAGCCACAAGGAGCAAGTGGGGATCAGGTGGGGGTATGGGTCTAAGGTCAGTGGGTGATTCAAGGTGCTTAAGCCCCAGAGCAGCCAGGACCTCCTCAGTGGGTTGGAGGACAGTGTCCTCCAAGGCAACCACTCTGACTGCAGCCGAGACATCACCCATGATTAGTTTGGCATTTACGCATTTGTGTAAACGCTTAACCCTGGCCTCAGGGGTGGAGGATTGAAGACACCCACGATAGCGGAGGGTGTGGCATCCTTTGGCACACTTGGGATGGGCGCTTGCCCAAAGGTCAAAACATTGGCCTTGACAAAAGCTGCTGTCGACAGGCCGCCTCGGTCAGCACCAGAGTTGGGGAGGATGAGGGCAAGTGGGGCGAAGTAAAAGAGGTGCTCCATTAGAATCCAGGGCCCTCTTGATTGAGGAAGCGAGGACATCGGCTACCGACACCCAGGCTGCTCTCAGGATATTGAGCGGAATCTTCTGGAGTCACCTAAACCGAGCGATGTTGACCAGCGAGCTTGAGCATCAGACAAGCTCGCTGTCTCATCTGGTGGTGTGCCAGAAAGAGTTAGATAGAAAGTTATGATGTCACATCATCTATATAGAAAGAGGAAAAGCACCAAGTGAGAGATATATATAAATAGAGAAAAGAAACGTCATTTGTTTAGAGAGAGAGTGTGTGTGTGTGTGTGTGTGTGTGTGTGTGTGTGTGTGTGTGTGTATATCCATGCAACAGAAAGAAGATGTCACTCCCATCTAGTTATTTATAATTCTTACAGAATGAAAATATAAACACATATAATAAACACAATTAATTATTGCTAGGAATACACACAAAAATATATGATCAAAATGAGAGAAAAAGGAAAAAAAAAACCCAACCATTTCACCACCAACCAGCCGTAGAAACCATGTTCTCAGTACATGCTGTAAAGTGGTTGACATGAGGGAGGCACAAGCCATAGAAACCATGCTCTCAGTACATGCTGTAAAATGGTTGGCATGAGGAAGGGCCTCCAGCTATAGAAACCATGCTCCCAGTATACACTGTAAAGTGGTTGGCATTAGGAAGGACATCCAGCCATAGACACCAAGCCAAAACAAAGTATATGAGCAGCACCTAGTCACTTGACTTGTCTGGCATCAGTATGCAACAACTGCCTAACTAATGGAAGCATGGAAAATAGATGTTAAATGGTGATGATGATTGCTCCAGTCCACTCAGTAGCTTTGCAGTGAGAAGTCTTGTACTCGTAGTTGCTTTATACTAATGAAACCAGGATAAGTTCTGGTTAGATGAGCTGCTAGACTTATGAAAGAAAATAGCTTACAAATTCAGTCTGTGGAGGCATATAGCCTAGTGGTAAGGGTGTTGGACTTACGACCATAATGTCATGAGTTCGATTCCTGGACTGGGTTGTGTTGTATTCTTGAACAAAACACTTCATTTCATGCTGCTCCAGTATACTCAGCTGAAAATAAGTACCAGCAAATGCTGGGGGTTTAACCCTGCGATGGACTGGTGTCCTGTCCAGGGGGCAGTCATGTACTCTCAGTCGCTTCACGCTATGAAACCAGGATAAGCACCAGCCTAATGAGCCTTCTGGCTTAAGACAGACTTTAGACTTATACTTTTTAGAATTCAAAAGAGCAGAAGTTGTAGTTGTAGCGGAAGAAGAGGCAGAGAGGCGACAGCATATATGTAGAACTACATTATCCAATGTATATCGTTTCTGGTGCCACGACAAAAAGTACCAGTCCACACTGTAAAGTGGTCATATAGGTGTCATGATAAAAAGCACCCAGCCCACACTGTAAAGTGGTCATGTAGGTGTCACGACAAAAACTGCCCAGTCCACACTGTAAAGTTGTCACGTTGGTGTCATGACAAAATGCACCAGTCCACACTGTAAAGTGGTTGTGTAGGTGTCACAATAAAAAAGCACCCAGTCCACACTGTAAAGTGTCCGTGTAGGTGTCATGACAAAAACTGCCCAGTCCATACTTTAGAGTAGTTATGTTGGTGTCATGACAAAATGCACTCAGTCCACACTGTCGTATAGGTGTCATGATAACAAGCACCCAGCCCGCACTGTAAAGTGGTCATGTAGGTGTCACAACAAAAACTGCCCAGTCCAAACTGTAAAGTAGTCATGTTGGTGTCATGACAAAATGCATCAGTCCACATTGTAAAGGGATCGTGTAGGCGTCACAACAAGAAGCATCCAGTCCACACTGTTAAGTGGTCGTGTATGTGTCGCAATAAAAAGCACTCAGTCCACACTGTAAAGTGGTCGAGTAGGTGTCACGACAAAACGCACCCAAACCACACTGTAAATGTGGTTGGAGTTAGGAAGGGTATCCAGCTGTAGAAACCAAGCCAAAATCAGTTCAATGTGAGCTGGACATAGTTATCTGATCTGGCTTGGCTCATATCTGGACAACTTGTTTAATCCATGCTAGCGTGGAAAAATGGATGTTAAACAGTGATGATGATGGGTTAAGGATCCGAAACTTCATCATTCTCAACTTTGCAATTGTTTTCTCTCTTCTATAGTTTAATTATTATTGCATCTTTCATTGACATGGAGAAATTCCAGTTATCACCAACTAGGAAACAAATGTTAATTAAGAGACTATCATGTCAACTAAATGCAATGTTACTTTGCTCACCATATTGAGTTGAACCTAATCAATACCCACTCAATTTTGGAGCCAGCTGGATTCTCCAGAATCAAAGGGAAGATCCCTGATGGTCTTATCGTTTGCCCTTAGTTGTTAGCTGCTGAGACACTGCATCCTATAAAACCTCCATGCTTCCTGAAATTCGCCAACACTACACCTGATATTCCCCCTCCATACACACGCACACATGTATATCATGACTCATACTCTGTTCACTTTCCTGACATTTGTACATTATTCTATGTACTATACATGCACCTTTGATGAGTTATCGTGTTCCTGAGTACTGTACATAATAATTTCATTATTATTATAAGCTAAATATGCTATAGTTAAGGGGCACACTCTCGTAGGCATCATTTTAAAAAATATATTTTTATTTTATCATTAACTTTTATTCTTTAACACTACATCATAAAAAATTAAACAGAAATTCCGAGTCTAGAAACATGTAGTGACATAACCACTACCATTCGATACATCGATCTTCCACAATCAATTGACCTCCACCCCCTGAAACAATGAACTATTTAACTACCTATCTCTGACTTGTTTTGTCTTCATTCTTCAATACACACAGTATATATAATTTATTCTCTATCGTCAACATTAATATGAAAAATAATATCTATATTTTTTAGAGAAGGGCTTCAAATTCCGTATAGCTAAGGGCCTCAGCGGGTGAAAGTCCGACCGTGGGGTTAGAGGTCGACTCTTTTGCTCATTCTCACATCCTAGAAGCTGTGGAAGAGATGGGCTCACTGCATCCATAGTCGAACAAAATAAACCATTGAAATTACGTGAATTGTCGGTAAAATAGTTTTCAGCTTGTGGCATTTGAGTCATTCCGGGGGCTGGACTGCTGACAAGGCGGTTTTTGGGGGTGTATTTTTTGTTATGGTTGGCAATTAGCCATACCAAAGTATCAGATGATGATGCTCGTGAGGGTGCTTGGCTATTCCAGCCCCTTAGCCTTGCTACCACGTAATGTGTGTGCGTCCCAACGCAAATGACAACAAGATCAACCCCAACAACATAATAGTTAATCTCTTGTTTCTTAAGCCAGTCGGTTTATTTGCAAGGAAAGTTTGTAAACTAATGTTTACATACCATGTAACACGCAGCATGGGAAAATGCATGAACAGATACAGACGTTCGGCTGTAAAGTACATTGGATAACGTTGACACAGTTCTATTTTTAGAACTGTTCTAACTACATATAAATGTCATTATCTGAACAATTAGTCATATAGAGAAACTTTAAAGTCCGCTTACAAAATTACCAAAACATACTGCCAACTGATGTCTTCTGTATGTTGTTCGTTATTATTATTTTTTAACACTCTAGCCCCTTTATAAAATCTGAATTTCGGTTTCAATCTTCGGCTAAAACCATTTGATCTCATTCGCCAACGAGGGACACCTTTTTTCTATTTCTGAATTACCAACAAAATTAGATTTCGCCAGATGTTGGTAAAAACAATAGAATTATGTGGTTTAAAATGAACAGCTTTTTTTATAGTATTTGCTGAGAATAACAACAATCAGTAACACATAACTATCGCTACCCCAATGATACAAAGCCGAAAATGATCTCTGGCGTGCAGAACCCTAGGTGCAAGCCACTTCATGGTCCCAACAGCGAACAGAATGGAGATACCTTATACGGTTATTTAACCTGCTAGAAAGACAAACAGTCAAAATCTCCCACTTCAGTTTTTTTAAAGACACATTGGTCAATGTAGTCCTAGATGGACATGCTACTGTCAATCAGGGATGACCCAGGGCTAAACAACAACAACAACCGCATCATCTAATAGGTTTTCTGCTTGGTAGAACAAATAAAATTAGACATTATAATAGCAAGTGTTAATAATTCATTATTCTAAAGATCATATATATAGATATTGGATCTGCTCCGAACTAATTTTAGGTATTCTTGCAATAAAGATTCTAGATATGATTTTAGATCTATTTTCGAGTGCTGAAGAAGCAGAAATGCAATTACAAACAGAATTGACAACTCTTTGGTTAATGTCATAACATTAAATTTATGTATAAATCTTAGTTAAATTATGTTCCAAACAACAGTTTAATAATAATAAAGTGGGGGTAATAAGAACATACGTTCGCATATGTTGTTGTGTGGCTTGCTTTGTTTATATCAGTTACACTTTTCTTATCTATCTGTATTTAACACGCAAACGATGCGTATTAGATAATGTAATGTTTATGAAGCAAGTCAATAACTTTTTTTTTAAATAACCAGAAAGAAGAAAAGAAAGATATGCACATTCAATGAATACTGGTGGTGATGTCTTCGTTGGGTCTTACTTTACTTTGCACTGTTTTGGGACATTAATATTAAAGAAAGACAGAAATGACAACAAAACAAACAAATAAAACAAGGAATTCTAAAGTAGTTTTGTTTGGTCTTACGTTCGAGAAACGCACGGAAATTCTGTGTCCATTCCTTTAAACATTAAAGTAACGTCTTCTTCATTTTGTTCTTCTATCACTGGTTCTGCAGCCGCTTCTTTAACCAATGAACTTTTTTGCTTAGAAAATGTTAGTGGAAAATGTTTCTTAGGAGAGAGAAAAGTTGAAGGAAATGATGATAGTCGGTTATGTTGAAAATTATTTTTTAGCAGCAATCTGCCCAGCTGTCGAAGGGAGACCTGAATAGAAGTCATTTTTTGTTGTTAAGTAGCTGGTTAATGTTTGTGTGGTAGAAGGAAGGGCAAAGATTTTAACATATGGAAGAGAAAGAGAGAGGAAAAGGGGGATGTGTGACTGCGTATTACGAGAGTGCGTATGACTGGAGCTGACAATAGTTTATTGTTAATACACTAATATAATGGATAAAAATAAATGATATTAAAATAAACAATAAAAAGAAGAAGAAACGAAAAGAAAAGCCATGCACCCGCAATTACACACTATACTGATCTAGATGAACGTGTGAGTGTGAGAGTTTGAATGTTCTAAGAGATAGATAGATAAAAAGTGGATAAAATAACTAGAATGTGTAATATAATGCGTGTAAACCACAGATAGACAAAAAGGAGGACATGTGGTTGTATGTGTGCAAGTTTTAAAAATATATATAAGGCTTTGTCAATTCTTAGAATAAACCAAGGAAGAGAAATGTGTGTTTATGTGAAGTGGGAAGATATGGTATATGTGAGAAAATATAAATCTTTGTATTTATAGCAAAGAACCGAGGAGAAAAAGAAAGTAAAGATATGTGGTTCGCCATAATGCTATCTGCAAAAGTGCGGGTTAAGAGGTGATAAGGAAAAGTTTCTTTCGATAACTTAAAAGCTTCGGAAAAGACAGATAACAAAACATCATATGTTAAATATCGTAAATTCACCCATAAAAAAAGTGTGTAAAATTTAAATACTCCGTAGCATGACTAATTGAACAATAGCTTCTCCTAGATGTTACATTCGTCGGTTTCGACGATGAGTGTTTCAGTAAAAGCTAGTGTCATAGTAACGACAAGGACATCAACAAGTAACTAGGATATTATATATTATATTATTATGAAAGAGTTTATTAAACCATTGATTCAAGCTATTCCTACATATAGAAATAGAGAGAAAGTGACGCCCGAACGAGTATTCTCCCCTTCCAACTAACCTACAATCCGCCTTTGGGTCTCGGCCGACGAATACATTGCCACCGAGGACAGTTGTCCGATTAACGGAACACCCTGCTCGTGAAATTAACGTGTAAGTGACATAGACTTGTGTACCCTTCATGGAAATTCAGCGTGACAAGGTACAGTCTATCCGACGGCCTCTGTGTAGTTTCTCTCGGAAGGCATAGGTCGACCCGAAGTCATGGTAAATGACACTTGTCCAAGATGCCACACATTGGAATCGATTGTAAAGTGAACCTCTTAACCATTTGGCTATGATTCATTCACATTCGGGGGTGGGGAACCTCTCGCCAGCAGATGAAATGTTCGCCCTCATACTAATTTGAAATAGCCTTCTCGGGGAAAAAAGGTTTTAACATTTTGATAAAAACAAAAAATGTAATATTAAAAATTCGATTTTTTTTTCTCAGTACAAATGCACTCGCACAAGTTCTTATGTACTTTCATTTCGCCTTTGGTACTAGAATAAATGAAGACACTTGACGTGGCATAAAGAAAATTTTAGATTTTATATAGTAGTTTATTAGTTAGTGGTTAAAACTGTATTTGCAGTCGCTAAACGATGCAAAATCACTTAACCTTTAACTCTGTTCTTCGGTGCGAAGCTATTTGGTCTCACCAAGCCCAACGGAGACCTGCGCCCCTTTGCGGTTGGCTGCACTCTTCGCCGCCTCACTGCAAAGGCGTGTTTGCTGTTGGTCTCCGACTCACTGGCGGAGGAATTTTCCCCCATCCAGCTGGGGGGGGGGTACCAGGTTGGGATGTGAGGTTGCTGTCCACACTGCCAGAGCATTTGCCAACTTGCCCTCCTCGTCCCCCAAGGTCATCCTCAAACTTGACATCAGGAATGCCTTCAACTCCGTCAGCTGTGACATTGTCCTTGGCTCAGTAAGAGAGAGAGTCCCACAACTCTACCACTTTGCTTGGCAGGCTTATCGGGAGCCCTCCTACCTCTCTTTCGGTGACTAGATCATCACCTCTGCATCAGGAGTCCAACAGGGTGACCTACTCGGGCCCGCGCTGTTTGCACTAGACATTGATGACGTGACCAAGATGGGGGCTGAGTTGGACCTCAATGTCTGGTACCTCGACGACGCCTGTTTGGGGGGAACTCCGGATATGGTTCTCGCCACTGCCAACAGGATGGTGGAGGAGCTTGGCCGCCGGGGTCTCCAGATCAATAGCTCCAAATGTAAGCTCTGGATCCTCAACCACCCGGCTTCTCAATACCAATAGCTGATCGACCTGTTCGCAGTCCATCCCTTCCATCGCGGTCCCTCCCCGTCGGATTGGTGCTCCTTAGGAGCCCCAATCACAGACCTGGCCTTCGAGTCAACCTTCCAATCGAAGATGGTTGGCCTTGAGCAGCTGCTGAGGAATATCGAAGTTATCGAACCCCATCAAGATTTCTTCTTACTCAGGAACTACCTGTCTATTCCTAAGCTTCTGTATCTGCTCAGGGTCAGCCCCTCTCACAGATTTCCATCCTGCCTCCAACGCTTCGACGACCTAATCTTCGAGAGATTTGAGCGTCTGGTCAATGTTAGACTCTCTCCAGAGTCCCGCGATCAGTTTGCCTTGCCCAAGCGATTTGGGGGTCTTGGTCTCTGTAAGTGTTCGTGCCTCTCTCTCCCCTGCTTCCTTTCCTCCACTCACGCTTGCTCCACCCTGGTGAGCAGCATCCTCTTCTCTCCAACATGGACTAGTTCCAACAGGGAGTTGGGTGAAGCTCTCCAGCAATGGAGTGAGTTGGGCTTGTCTCTTCCTGATAAGGTGGAGGACAGTCGAAGTCAGAAAGCTTGGGACAGCATAAGTTTGAAGGTCACCTTCGACTCCCTCTTCATCCAGTCAGATCAGTTTGCAAGGTGCCGCTTACTACCTGCCAGCGCCAAATACTCAGGCGACTGGGTCGATGCCCTACCCGTGGCCAACGTTGGTGGCCTACTCAGCCTGGACGAACTTCGTGTCTCCATCGCCCTCAGTTGCCCCTGGTCGAGAGGCAGGTGCCTTTTCTGGAACGTCACTGTTAGTGACTCCTTTGCTCTTTCCCACATCCTGGATGCTGCGGTTAGGACGAGAGCCACAGCTTCTGCAGCTGAGCGGAGTAAGACCCTCAAATACTCTGCTCTGTCGACCAGCTACATTTTTCAGTCTGTGGCTTTCGAGATGTTTGGGGGAGTCGGGCTGCTGACTGTGAGGTTCCTTTCCTCACTGGCGGCTCGCCTAATAGAGGTAACTGGCGAATCTCGCGAGGATGCTTGGCTGTTTCAGCGCATCAGCCTCGCCATCACCCAAGGCAACGCTACGAGTGTGCTGGCTTGCCTCAAAAATCATTAGAGAGGTTGCCCAGTACTCGTGATGTTGCTGTCTTTTGCTCTGGTGTTGGCTCCGTTGTTCACCCCTCTTTTACATTTTCTTTAATATTGTAGCATTGAAGGAATATATCTTTCATTATATCATCCTTTGTAGTGTTACCGAGGCATTTGTAATGTTATTTATGTATATATTTAAAACATATTTGTTATGTTATTCTACTGTAAATTTATTTATATGCTCTGTTTATATTTTCATTCTGAAGGAATTGCAAACGATTTGTAATGTTGTTTGTGCAACTATGAAGTATTTTAAACATGTTATAAATAAAATATAAAGATATGCTCTATATAATTGTTTCTACTATTGGCACAAGGCCAGAAATTACCCAGTACATTACTGGTACTTTATTTTATCGACCCCGTAAGGATGAAAGGCAAAGTTAACCTCAGCGGGATTTGAAATCAATACTCTACAAAATACTTCAGCAATGCTGGTATAGCCACTGTCTCTGAAGATAGTGGTTGATAAGATATATGTGAGAATGTTAATATTTGTATTTGTGTATTGTGTATCAATAGAAGTCACCAGTGAAGCAGTTTATAACATAAGAGGATGATGTATTGTGTTATCCGTATCTGTATCAGTATCGGTATAAGTCTCATAATCTGTTGCTCTGCTGTGAAAATAACTCTGAAAAGAATATTTCCATATCACATTTAAAGGCAATGGTTGTGGTAAATAGCATCACAAGACTTTACAACGTTTTTATATGATTTATTAACAAAGATGAGAAGAGCTGGATTAAGCTTGGTTGGATGGCGTGCTAAAAGAAATGAAACAAACAAATTAAGAGAAGACGCGGTCCAGAGGCTGAAGTGAGAAGCCAGGCCGCGGTAATGTTTTGTAGTTACATTTTGGAATGATGTTTACGGAGCAAAAACAATGGGTTGTTTACTTTAGCGAGGTCAAGCTGCAAGAGGAATTAGTTTATTAAAAACAGCGGGAATTTCTCCATTTGGGCGGAAGTTGAGGTACATTTCCCTACGCTGGTAGCAATTGGCTTAACTTAGCCAAATAACGTACAGAAAGGGTATCAATGTGCCAAAGGAAAGTAGCTTGCTAATCTCCATCTCGCTCACTCTCCCCATCTCACTATTATAAGCAAATGGGGGCCCACGCGCTGGCGGCCACACGACTCCAGGGAAAGCGTTTCCCCAGAGGATGGTGTAATAGACACGCTGGAAGAGCCATTCAGCTCGCGAGGCTCACAATTCTGTGTTAATGGTGGTGATTTGTGAGGTTGTCTTAGGGCCAAGGACACCAGAAGTTTCCACTGCCACGGGCTCAACTGCAAACCTGTCGGAGAGAGACCAAGTGGTTAGAGTGTTGGACTTTTGATAGTTATATCGTGGGTTTGATAGTTATATCGTGGGTTTGATAGTTATATCATGGGTTTGATAGTTATATCGTGTGTTTGATAGTTATATCATGGGTTTCTCAACCATGTAATGTGTTCTGTTCATGAATGAAACATTTCATTTTATGTTGCTCTAGTTAACCCAGCTATGATCTGGCATCATGTCAAGGGAGTGTCTTGTATTCTTTGTTGCTTGGTGTTAATGAAACCAGGTTAAATTTTGGTACTATGAGCTTCCAGGCTTTTAACAGGCTCTAACGTTTAACTAAATAGAAGGACCCCACCTATGCTTGGCACAATCATTCAATATGCTGCAAACTGCAGTCAAATTCTCCCACCAATTTCTAATAACAACTCTTCTTATCAATAGACAATCCACAACACAAATCACAACATACAACAGTATAATTCTCATAGTTTTCTAAGCTTTTCTGTTGATGAAACACCATGTGTCTATATATGTTTGATACTACATACAGCAAAACTTTCTCCAATGGTAATCTGGTGCAGTCTGTGACTAATCCAGACTCTACTGCATTTCGGGCTGAGGAGGGTAAACTCTCCAAATATTGGTTGCTCTCCAACAGGTTTGCAGTCATGACCGTAGGTGTGGAAACTTCTCGTGTTTGGCCTTAGGACCACTT
Organism: Eledone cirrhosa; assembly: GCA_964016885.1. NCBI lineage: Eukaryota > Metazoa > Mollusca > Cephalopoda > Octopoda > Eledonidae > Eledone > Eledone cirrhosa. The sequence continues at coordinate 221,145,195 of OZ024742.1, forward strand.
CCCTAATCACCACCAATAGCACAGAGTTGGCTACCTGCAGGTTTGAACCTCGCGAGCTGGAATGGCTCTTTCAACACATATCCATCACCATCCTCCTTCTCTATTTTGTTCACCAGGACCGTGGGGTGGCCGATACCTGGGCTCTCATTTGCATGCAATAGTGAGAGATGGGTGGAGCGAGAGAGATGGAGGCAATGAGTGAAAGAGAGAGAACACTGACGCACACACAAATACTTTAGTTGCAGCAAACACAGGGGGGGGGGGGTTATCACTGTCTAACTGCTAAACACATGATAATATTCAGAGAAGATATAGAATATTTTTATTTTAAGTGTTTTCAAATCATATTTCACTTTAACAATATCATGGATATCATCATCATCATCATCATCATCATCATCATCATCATCGTTGTTGCCGTCGTCGTCATTGTCATTATCATCACCATCACTGTTCTACATCTATTTTCCATGCTTGCATAGTTTAGACATGTCACATTCTGAAGTGAGACAGATAAGGTGACCATGTATTGTTCATACATTCCATTCTGACATGGTTTCTATGGCTGGATATCCTTCCTAATGCCAACCACTTCATAGTATGTACCAAGTACACCAGCACTACCAACTAACATGGTGTATTGGGTGCTTTTTAGTGGCACCAGCACTACAACTTTACAGAATGGGCTGAGTGCATTTTATCATGGCACCAGTACTACAACTTTACAGAATGGGCTGAGTGCATTTTATCATGGCACCAGTACTACAACTTTACAGAATGGGCTGAGTGCATTTTATCATGGCACCAGTACTACAACTTTACAGAATGAGCTGAGTGCATTTTATCATGGCACCACCACTACAACTTTACAGAATGGGCTGAGTGCATTTTATCATGGCACCACCACTACAACTTTACAGAATGGGCTGAGTGCATTTTATCATGGCACCAGCTACTACAACTTTACAGAATGGGCAGAGTGCATTTTATCATGGCACCAGCTACTACAACTTTACAGAATGGGCTGAGTGCATTTTATCATGGCACCAGCACTACAATTTTACAGAATGGGCAGAGTGCATTTTTTCATGGCACCAATGCTACAACTTTACAGAATGTACTGGGTATATTTTATTGTGGCATCGGCACTACCACTTTACAGAGTGGACTGGATGCATTTCATCATGACACCATTACTATCATTTTACAATATGGACTGGGTACTTTTTATTGTGGCAACAGAATTACTAGTTTACAGAGTGTGCTGGATGTATTTTATCTTGGCAGTAGCATTACCACTTTACAGAGTGGACTGGATGTATTTTATTGAAGATATGCTGTCTTCAACACTGTCCAATAATTCACACGTTTTGAGCTGGTTCAGGGACATTGTTGCATTCACCCCCTCCACTCAATGCTTGTTGTCCTCTTCCTCTTCTACCTTCAGTTTTCCACAATAAAATGCACTCAAATACAGCCTTTAAAGTGGGAGTACAGGTGCCACAATAAAATATACCCTGTACACTACATAAAGGGGTAATGCAGGTGCCACAATAAAAGGTACCCAGTACACTATATAAAGGGGTAGTGCTGGTGCCACAATAAAATGTACCCAGTACACTACTTAAAGGGGTAGTGCTGGTGCCACAATAAAATGTACACAGTACACTAAATAAAAAGGTTGCCATTAAGGAGATATAGAAACTATGCAAAAAGGGAATGTATGAGCAAGACATGGTTCTCTGCCCTATCCAGTCTCTTATGTATGTGTGTACCGATTGTGTTGTTATTTCTGTTTACCTTTTATACACACACACACACACACACACATATATATATATATAATATATTAATAAATGGAAACTATATTTATAAAACCATAATTATTTTATTATATATATTTCAAGAGCAAGCAAGGCAATCTTGGTGCGCTTTCATCAGATAAAATACAAAATTTGTTTTATAAATAGTGACATAACCGTCAAGGTTGTTTTCCACGGTTATGTCACTATTTATAAAACAAATTTTGTATTTTATCTGATGAAAGCGCACCAAGATTGCCTTGGTTGCCCTTGAAATATATATAATAAAATAATTATGGTTTTATAAATATAGTTTCCATTTATTGAATATTTACTCTAGTAATCAGTTATAAACTTTTAAGTTTGTTGGAATCCCAACAAATTAAATATAACTTCTGCATATATATATATATATATATATCATCATCATCATCATCATCAACGTTTAACGTCCGTGTTCCACGCTTGCATGGGTTTGGACGGGGGTAGTCCCACTTGAGGCAAGAGTGATTGTCTTGCTCGCATAGGACTGTCTGGCAGGTTTTCTACAGTTGGATGCCCTTCCTAACACCAACCACATTTACAGTGTGGGTCTGGGAGGTTTTTACCGTGTTGCCTACACGGCCACATTACAGCGTGGACTGTGTGTTTTTTTGTCGTGACACCTACACGATCTCATTTGTTTCGGCCTGGATGGTGTGGCACCAACATAACTTTACATAGAACGGGGTGGTGTGGATGGGGTGGGGGTGGTGGTGGTGGGACGGGGGGGGGGGGTATTTTGTTAGAGATGCCTACTGGCTGTAGTAGGTTTTACTATGTATTTAGGTAAGGCGGGTCTTCTCTGTTACTGAGTACCGCCAAAGGTCTCGGTCCAGTGACATTGTCTTGGAGAGGTGTAAGTGTGTGAGGTCGGAGTTTATCAGCTCGTCCCAGGTTTTTCTAGGTCTGCCTATTCCGTGGCTACCGTCTATCTTTATTGCCCTGCACTTTGTTATACAGCTATCGACTTTCATGCACATCACGTGTCCATACCAACGTAGCCTTCTCTCGAGTAAACAACATCTGATCCCTCTTATTTCTAATTTTTTCCTTAGTTCGTTTATGCTTTGCCGTTCACGTATATTACTGTTACACATCCAGCGGAGCATGCAAGCTTCGTTCCTCTCTAGTCTGCGTATATCCTCTGCACACAATGCCCAGGTCTCACTGCCATGCAACATTGTTGTTCGTATGCAGGCATCGTACAACCTGCCTTTCATTTTTAGGGAGAACCCTTTAGCAGCTAATAGTGGTATAAGCTCTCTGAACTTTTTCCAACCAGTTCTGACTCTAGCTACTGTACTTTCAGAACACCCTCCCCCACTGCTGATTTTATCACCCAGGTAACGGAAGCTGTCCACTATTTCTATAGAACCCTCTGCGCAATTGAAAGAGCTAGTATTCTGTGGGCACTTGCTGCTACTTATTGCACCAGAGCACTGGCCACATGTAAAATCTATGTTCTTAGTTATCTTACCTATGATCCCACTACATCTTTTATGCACCCATACTTTGCATTTAGGACATAAAATGGAGTTTCTACCTATGCCTTTCCTACACACCGAGCACGACCATTTCCCAGAAGGGACCGCCGCCTTATTTTCTTTCCTACAAACTAGAACTTTATTCTTAGCCAGGTTAATTTTAAGTCCTTTTGATTCTAGGCCGTGCTTCCATGTTTGGAATTTCTTCTCTAGCTCGGCCATTGATTCCGCTATGAGTGTCAGGTCGTCTGCGTATAGGAGTTCCCATGGGCAGCCGGTCTTGAACTCCTCTGTTATAGCCTGAAGGGCAATAATAAATAGTAGGGGGCTGAGAACAGAGCCCTGATGGACGCCAACTTTTACGCTAAACTCTTCACTATATTCGTTGTTAATTCTAACCTTGCTGACTGTTTCTTTATACATGGCTTGTATAGCTCTCACAAGCCATTCGTCAATGCCTAGTTTTCTAAGAGCCCACCAGATAATGGAGCGGGGGACTCTGTCGAAGGCTTTCTCCAAGTTGACAAAAGCTAAGTAGAGGGGTTTACCTTTAGCTAGGTACTTCTCCTGTAGTTGTCGTACAATGAAAAGAGCGTCTGTGGTACTTTTGCCTGACACAAACCCGAACTGCATTTCATCTAGGTCAATTCTCTCTCTGATTAGTTGTGCTATTACTTTTTCCGTGACCTTCATGACCTGGTCGATTAATTTAATGCCTCTATAGTTACTCCTATCTAGGGCGTCTCCTTTACCCTTATAACAGTTAACGATGATGCTGCTATGCCAGTCCTTCGGAACAACCCCATTCTGTACGACTTGGTTAACTATGCGGGTGACCATGGTGTGTCCCACCGTGCCAGATGCCTTCAGCATCTCAGCAACTATTTCCGAAGGCCCAGCCGCCTTACCCGTCTTCATATCTTTGATTGCCTTACTTATTATACTCCCCTCGACTAACACTGCTGGTCCCTCTATTGGGTCGATATGGGGGTGACTGTCTTTCTCCCATTTATTCTCCTCATTTAGTAGCCTTTCATAGTGACACTTCCAAGCTACCTTCTTATTAGCGTCGGTGATGGCAAGTATGCCATCATCGTTAAGTACACACTTCTCCCCGACAATATCACGGTTTTCCTTGACGCATTGCCTAGCAATCCTGAACACCTCACATTTTTGGTCCTCGCGTTGTAGAACATGCTTGAACTTTCTTTCCTCAGTTTCCCTTCTTGCTAAGTACACTTGTCTCCTAGCTTCCCTCCTGGCCACTTGATAGTCTTCTCTACTTCCCCCATCCCGCCATACTTTCCAAGCCTGCTTTTTGGCCTTAATTGACCCCTCCACCTTACTGTTCCACCACCATGTTACTCTCCTCCTGCCTACAGGCCTGCTCCAGCCACAGACTTTGTCTGTCGCCATCAGCAGGTTTGCTTTCAGAAATTCCCACTGTCCCTCTATATTGTCCAACTCTAAATGTTCTTCCTTACTGTCGAAAGCATCAAGTAATATGCTTTGAAATTTATTTCTGGCTGTGGGGTCCTTTAGCTTCCATATATATATATATATATACATATGTGTGTGTGTGCAAGTGTGCGCATGTGTGTGCGCGTGTGTGTGTGTTAGTCTATGTTTATGTTTACTGTTAATTGTTTCTACTTTTGGCACAAGGCCAGCAATTACCTAGTGAATTACTGGTACTTTATTTTATCGACCCCGTAAGGATGAAAGGCAAAGTTAACCTCGGCGGGATTTGAACTCAGAATATAAAAGGCCGTAACTCTATGCGTCAAAGCTAATCATGCAGCTGAAAATATCTAAAAGTGGGTTTGTTAATTCAAATGTTTATAGTGTATTTATTAGTGGACAGATTGTTGTGAAAAATTGTAGTAAACTAAAGTAATGACTATGGTTTTTAATGTGATGTAGTTATAGTGTTGTTTTATACTTTTCAAGAATGTTTTGCTATTATGGTTTTATGGGGCACAGGTTGTTAAGGGTAAATTTATTTGAGCTTCTTTCACCTTCTTCCATCCTTGGGTCCAAGAAAAGTAAACTAATTCACTACATAAACGATCTACTGATCAATCCCCAAAGAATTTGTTAAGGTGTATCATCATCATCATCATCATCATCATAATTTCCGTTTAATGTCAATTTTTCCACTCTTGCATAGGTTAAACAGGTCATCCATGCCGAGAGACAAGTTTGGCCAGGATTTCCCATGTGTCGTACCTTTTACAGCTGGATGCCCTTCCTAACACCAACCATGTTAACAGTGTGGATCTGGATAGCTCCATTATGAGGAGGGACAGGCCAGTTGGCTGCGCTAAACCTGACTCACAACGGAACCATGTTTTCGGAGCTCAACCCACCATCATCATCATCATCATCATCATCATTTTGCGTCTGCTTTTCCCTGCTTGCAAGAGTTGGACGTGTCCTATTCAGCACAGCATCTCTCCACTTGTCACGGTTCTTTGTCATCTCCTCGGTGAGTTTCAGCCATCTGAGGTTTGCTCTCACCACCTCCACCCATGTTTTTCATGGTCTTCCTCTACTGCATCTTCCCTCCACTGGGACTTCACTTCTTCACCCAGTGGTCACCCCCCATGCACATCACATGTCCATACCATCTCAGCCTTCTCTCCTGCACACCACAGCTTATCCATCTTATACCCAGTTTCTCTCTCAACTCATCTATGCTTGGTCGTTCACACACATCGACATTGCACATCCAACAGAGCATACTTGCTTCATTTCTCTCCAGCCGTCGCATATCTTCTGCAGTTGCTGCCCATGTCTCACTACCATGCAGCATCGCGCATCTCACACAGGCATCATACAACCGGCCTTTCGTACGCAGGGAGAAACCCTTCTTTGTCAACAGAGGAAATAGCTCCCTAAACTTCTTCCAACCCATCCTTATTCTAGATACTATGGCCTCGGAACACCCCCCTCCCATGCTAATCTGATCACCTAGGTACTGGAAGCTAGCAACCACTTCTATAGAACCCACCTGCATTGGAAAAATGTATCTATCACTGCGATTACTGCCAACTTTCTCTGTACATCTACTGCATACATAGTTTTCCCTACCTGTTAGTTTGCCTGCTATCCCACTACATCTTTTGTGTACCCAAGATCTGCATTGCGTACATTTTATGGAATTTATGCCAGTTACTTTCCTATATATCGAACATGGCCATTTCCCTGATGGAATCAGAGTTTTGTCCTCTTTTCTACTCATCAACACTTTTGTCTCAACTAAGTTCACCCTCAGGCCTCTTGATTCTAACTACTGTTTCCATAGCCAGAATTTATTCTCTAGCTCCTCTACTGATTCTGCTATAAGAACCAGATTGTCAGCATAGAGAAGTTCCCATGGACAGCCAGTCTTAAACTCCTCTGTTATGGCTTGGAGGACTATAATGAACAAGAGCGGGCTGAGGACCGAACCCTGATGTACTCCTACTTGTATCTGGAATTCCTTACTAAACTCCATTCCTACCCTCACTTTACTGACAGCACCTCTGTACAAAGCTTGCACTGTCCTCACAAGCCATTCCTCAACATCCAGCTTCCTTAGGGACCACCAGATGACAGATTGGGGTACCCTATTAAAGGTCTTCTCTAGGTCAACAAAAGCTAAGTATAGTGGCTTATTCTTCTCTAAGAACCTCTCTTGTAATTGTCCCACTAAGAAGAGGGCATCCGTTGTTCTTTTCCCAGGCACAAAACCAAACTGCATCTCATCTAGTTTGACCCTTTCTCTAATTAGTTGTGCTAATATCCTTTCTGCCACTTTCATAACCTGATCCATCAGTTTTATGCCCCTATAATTGCTCCTCTCCAGCATCCCCTTTACCTTTGTAGCAATTTATGAGAATACTACTGCACCAGTCTTTGGGTATGACACCGCCGTATATAGCCTGATTGATGATGCGTGCAACCAGTTTAGTGCCTACATTCCCTGACGCCTTCAGCATCTCAGCAACTATCCCCGACGGACCAGCAGCCTTACCATTTTTCATTTTCTTAATCACCTCTTGGACCTTATATTCATCAATCTCAATAGCTGGTCCCTGTGTCGGATCTACTGGAGGTAATTTCTCTCTCTCCCATTCATTCTCTACATTCATCAGTCTCTCATAATGACATTTCCAGGCCTCCTTTTTCTGATCATTCGTGACACTAAGTACACCGGCATCATTCCGGACACATTTATCTCCAACAACATCCTAATTTGCATTGACACACTGCCTTGCAATGCTGAACACCGCACATCTCTGATCTTCCCGTCGCAGAACATTGGCAAAGCTCGTACTCTCAGCCTCCCTGAATGCTAAGTACACCTGACGTCTAGCTTCTCTCTTAGCAGCTGTATATCCTTCTCTACTCCCACCATTTTCCAAAGCATTCCATGCTAGTCTTTTGTCTGTAATGGGCCTATCTACCGTGCCGTTCCACCACCAGGTCACTCTCTTTCTGGTTGGAGCTCTGCTCCAGCCACAAGTTTCATCAGTAGCCTGCAGTAAGTTGTCGCGTAAGAAATTCCAGCTATCATCTATGTCATACGACTCTAAATCGTCTTCTTTTTCGTCATACACATCTTGAAGAGCTTTCTTAAATTTGTATTTTAGTGAAAGGTCTTTTAACTTCCAGACCTTTCTTCTCCACACCTTCCTGTATGTCTCATTCCGTCTCTTGCTTACTGAGATATCACTAACGACTAACCTATGCTGTGGAGTACATTCTTCCCCGGGGTATGCCTTGGTATTTGACACCTTGTTTGTACAACCTTGCTAGTAGAGAATGGTGGTGATGATTATGGTAGTGGTGGTGGTGGTGGTGATTGTATTGGTGGTGGTGGTTATGGTGGTGGTGGTGATGATGATGATGATAATATAGATAACAATGATATGGATATCATTATACACACTAAAAAAACTCTGACATTTGATGAAAATGCCATTTGGGTTAGAAAATCAGACCCATATGTTCCTTCAACATCAATACTGCACCATTTGATAATGAAGATATAGGTTCTTTCATTGACTAAAATATTCTAGAGATATTTAGTAAGAAATTAAACACAATATATGTTGGCTCTTTTCCACCTCAGGTTCCCCTTCCCCACCTAGTCTTCTGCAAGCTTCGTTCCTCTCTAGTCTGCGTATATCCTCTGCACACAATGCCATATATATATATATATATAAAAATGTATATATAGTGTATTTTGCAATACACTGTATGTTTAATGAAAAGCATTTCGAAGACCTTATGCTATTGTTTTAGAGTAGTGACAGACTCACTTACTTTAATTTTCAACAAACAGGGGAGATAAAGCTGACAAAGCCTTGTTTCGCATTTATTGATGCTTATCAAAGCCAACTACTCCTCCTGTTTGCTGAAATCATGGATGTTTGGTTCTTTTCAGTTCCTGATTATTTACTAGAATTCTATAAGAGTTTGTCACTACTCTAAAACAATAGCATCTTGAGTTCGAAGAATAAGTTACTCAACAATAAAATCGAAAGATCAATTTATTGTAACCATAGACTCAAAGAGAAGTTTTCGCACTACAAATCGAACGCTAACCTCTTACTACCAACTGACAAACTGCATATACTTAGACTTTATACCCTCTTGTTGTATCTAAACCCTTTTAATTACCCCCAAAACCAATACCTATATCCCCCTCTTCTTCCTCATTCCTCTTCTATTTCTTCGTTTTCTTCCTTCCTTCCCTCCCCTTCTTGACTATCTTTTCTTTTCTTCTTTCTCACCCCCTTCTTTGCTTTTATTTTTGTCATTATTATCTTTATCTTTATTTTTTATATATATATATATTTATCTCTTTATATCTCCCCCCCCCCCCCCTCTCTCCCTCTCTATCCATCCCTCCCACTATGATAAATTTAATTCTCTTTAACTCACTACATTCCACGACATGAAGTCTGCTATCAAAACTGACCAAGGAATCCTTCCACCTCTACCCCTCCCTCCATCTCAGTTTGTCACTCTACTTCCTACCTCTTCCCCCTTCCTCTCTCTCTCTATACTATTCTGTCTGTCCCCTCACCTCCTGATTCCTCTCTCTATATACTAGTAAATACAATTCCAAATAAATGTTTTTCTCTATATATTAAGAATTATTTCAAGAGTAACTTACTCAAATTTTGAAAATTTGGACTGTGAACAACAATTATAATTGAGTGGCTGCTATTTGCAGTATAGCAATATAAGGTTGCACTTACCAATGAAACGGTCGTAAATACCTGGATAAAATCCTTCTCTTAATGCTTACCTGTGTTTTCTCTTTTATATATATATATATATATATATATATATATATATATATATATATATATATATATATACTTGATTATATATATATATTATGAAAAACTGTTGGCTTCTTGCTACAATAATTTCTATACTTTTCAATTATATATATATATATATATATATATATATAATCACTCGTTCAGCGCATCGGTAGGGGTTCTCCTACATGGATATAAAGTAGTGGCTGTACTCAAAAACGAGTTGGCAGCCACCTTATATATATATATATATATATATACTTGATTATATATATATATATATATATATATATATATATATAATCAAGTATATATATATATATATATACTTGATTATATATATATATATATATATATATATATATATATATATATATATATATATATATATACACTACTTCTGTCAGCCAACTAACAGAGAACAAAGGACAAACACAAACAGAGGTATGAACTCTCCTCTCTAAATATGTATGTAAAAACTAATAATTTTTCTTCCCCCTTTTTATCATTTGTTTAAATATGCAACATAACTACATTATGTATATCCGCAGTTGAAAAAGCATATAATGGTGAAACCGGTACCATTATTAAATGTGCAAATATCCACTTTATAAATAAATGTTTTGGTATTATACTGAAAGAATCTCTTCAGCATTTTCTATTGAAAAAATCTTTTTCCTCTCTACTATTTGTTTACACACACACACACACACACACACACACACACATATATATATATATATATATATATATATATATATATATATATATATATATATATATATATATATATATATATATATATATATCACGATAAATTAACGGAGCCATAGGCCCTCGCCATTCCCTGTAAATAATGTGCTCAAAGGAGAAGAAATCCTGAGCTCTTTAAAATACAATATGTTGAAAAGGTAACACACCAGAGAGAGATATACAGTGCGCTATCAATAAAACAGGGAAAAAAACCACCAGTGTAAGGCAGACTATAGACACGATAATTAAAAATATAAATTAAAGCGTAAATAAATACCTCTATAACTATATAACACACGTACAAATCCAAAGAGATGTTTCGCCAGTAATTTGTTAACAGAAATGGAATAACCTCGGTTCATCAGCGTGTGTAAGGCTATACATTTCAGACAACACTAAGAGAATTTTAAAAGTGACTGTCCAGCTACACGTGGGAGAGAGAAGTCACAGGGTGTTTAAGGGCAGTGAACCTGTTTTATTGATAGCGCACTGTATATCTCTCTCTCGTGTGTTACCTTTTCAACATATTGTATTTTATATATATATATATATATATACTTGATTATCTATCTATATATATATATAGTGTTAGAAAGTAAGGTGACACAAACAAGAGAAGGACAGTTGTCTACTACAGGTCACAGATGTTTCAGCACATTATAGACAATACATCTATCCATTGTGCGCCCATAGCCTTTTATCTATCAAAAAGCCATGAGGGAGAGAAGCAATAGCGAAGAGAGAGAAAGAAAGAAAAAAGAAAAAAAGGAGAGAAAAAAGGCGAAAACATACCAATAGAAGGGGGACAATGGCACATGTAAGTAAGTAACCGAGAAGAAATAAGACCAAGTTAAAAAAAGTCGTTGGGTTTAAGCCGAGGGCCCATATTAACAGAGGAGCAAAGTAAACACGTCTATTCTCAGTGAAAGCGAACGCAGAGAGAGAGAAAGACAGAGGAACCGGAAGTGAGTGGGACATAGAAGGCAGAGGGGGTTAGTAAGAGGGATAGGGAGAGAGAGAGAGGGGGAGGAAGAGGGAAAGGGAATTAATCCAAAGGGGTGGCATGACCAACCAGGACCAACAAACAAGCCTTCATCACAAACTAGTCCTTTATCACAAGATAGAGTTAGAAATAGAAGATAAATAGAAAGTAAAGTGTGATGAAAGGAAGAAACGGAAAAAATGAGAAAAAATAATTGGGGAAAAAAAAACATGTGCGTATTCATGTGCCATCCAGCCACAGAAAATTAAGCTGAAACATATGAATAAGACATCACCTCACCTGTCTAGCTTCATGATGTGGCAGCCTGTTTAACCCATACAAGCATGGAAAATAGATGTTAAATGGTAATGATGAACACTTTAAAATGAACAGTTTTGTATCGTAGAATCAAAGTAGATGAAGATTGTGTAAAAACCCATCAGATTGACTGTTCCTGTAATTCAAAAGGTCAGTCTTGTCATACACTGTGTCACATTGAATCTTGGGTACGTGTTAATGGAATCAATGCCTATGAGAGGGGGGGGGGGATCCAGTCAGTACTAAGAAGACCCCACAGCAACCATGCAACATCCATTTTGAGAAACATCTTTCCCTGCTTCGGGCTCCAAAGGGGTCTTATAACGCCTTGCAAAATTTCTCTTGGAGGCCCTGAATAGAATGCTTAGTCACTTAGACATTAGTTTACAAGCAGGCTTTCAAACAACTGGAACAGTTATCATAGAAAGTGATGGAGGTCCATTCCATTTTATTATGATACCCAATTTGAATTTAAGTGGAGAAGAGATGATCAGGAGGGTCAATTTTGCCGTTTATTCTTTTAAGGATCAATAAAATAAAGTACCAGTTGAGGGTGGTGAATTGGTGGAGTTGTCAGAGCATTGGACATGATCTCTTACAGTATCCATCCCAGCACTTTGTGTTTTGAGTTCAAATTCTGCCAAAAGATTCGAATGTATGATATGTTTTTTTTAATTGGTTGGTCTGGAGGAAGGAGTAGTGCCCATGCCCTTTACAGGTCAATCTAGATCAGAGAGATGTTTGAAAGAAAGGGCAGTGCTTCAAGACTAGTAAGCCTCAAGGAGCAGAGACCATTATAGTAACAGTAGAATAGACAGGGGAAGGTGACAGCACATCTGTGGGCCAGAGACTGGAGAGTGTCTATGAGGACGAGTGTAATAAGAGTAGAAGAGAATATATTTCATCAGTGCCCCTACTGTAAAGTTGATTAAATATCATACATTGAAATTAAAATTTGAAGGGTATGCATCATTATAATAATTGTTTCTACTTTTGGCACAAGGCCAGCAATTATCACAGTGTATTACTGGTACTTTATTTTATCGACCCTGTAAGGATGAAAGGCAAAGTTAACCTCATTATAATAATAGTCGATCACTCTAAGTAGTAACTAAATGGTGAATTGGCAGAGTCATAAAAACGTTAGATAGAATGTTTTGTGGTATTCATTTCAGCTCTTTACTCTCTGAGTTCAAATCTCGCCGAGGTCAACTTTGCCTTTCATCCATTCAAGGCCGATAAAAAAAAGTACCAGTCAAGTACTGGGATTGGCAGTATCAGTAGAGCGTAGGACAATATGCTTCGCAGAGTTATGACTCTTTGCATTTTGATTTTAAATCCTGCCGAATTTAGCTTTGCCCTTCATCCTTACAGGCTTGATAAAATAAAGTACCTGTAATGCACTGGAGTTGATTTAATCGACTTTCTCCTCTCCCCAAATTGCTGGTCTTGATCCTATAGTAGAAATCATTATATAACTAAAAGTGAGAGCAACTAATTTATATTTTTGCCTTTTTTCTTCTTTGCTAGCTCTTACCTTCCATGGCCCTTTCCCCTACTGCTCCTTTGCCTTCTATGACCCCTTCAACCCCACTATTTTCTGTGACCCATACGGCCTATTAGTTTCCTATGCTCCTCATGAACCTCCCTGTATCCCTGGTGGGATAGTGCCCACTTTGGGAATCATTAATCTAAAAGAAACTATTCAAATATTGCTTTATAAAAGAAAACATTCCTAGATTTTCAGGCAACAAGGTATTTTTAGAAATCCCTTATTACCTCTGACTTGCCTAGCAGTTAGTAATTATTTTAGTATTATTAGCACACCAGTCTAAAAGTGTTACAAGGTGTGTGAATCACGTGTTGACTTCATTGGAAGCGAATGTATTATTTTATTCTTTAATTTGTTACCAATTATTAGACTGTGGCTATGCTGTTTAACAGCTGAAATGTGTGTAGTCATGTTACAATCTCATTTCAATTTAATATTATTCAAAAGCTATGTAACATAGATCAATTGAATTTATTCAGACTTGTGACACCGAAGCTATATAACATATCTGCAACCTCATTTCAGTTTAATTTATTCATACTTGTGACACTGAAGCTTTGCGTCGACGTTGTCATCATTCATCATCAGCATCATTTAACGTCCATTTTCCACGCTTGCATGGGTAGGACGCGCTGTCCCTTTGTGAAAGATCAGGTCAGGGACTGTGATTTTCTCACACAGAACTGATTTTGGCTTGGTTTGCATGGCTGGATGCCCTTCCTAATGCCAACCAGATGTACAGTGTAGATTGGGTGCTTTTTGTCGTGACACCTACATGACCACTTTACAGTGTGGGTTGGGTGCTTTTTGTCGTGACACCTACATGACCACTTTACAGTGTGGGTTGGGTGCTTTTTGTTGTGACACCTACACAACCACTTCACAGTGTGGACTGGGTGCTTTTTGTCGTGGCACCTACATGACCATTTTACAGTGTGGACTGGTTGCTTTTTTGTCGTGACACCTGTATAACCACTTTACAGTGGGGACTGGGTGCTTTTTGTCGTGACACCTACATGACCACTTTACAGTGGGGACTGGATGCTTTTTGTCGTGACACCTACATGACCATTTTACAGTGTGGACTGGGTGCTTTTTGTCGTGACACCTACATGACCACTTTACAGTGGGGACTGGATGCTTTTTGTCGTGACACCTACATGACCACTTTACAGTGTGGACTGGGTGCTTTTTGTCGTGACACCTACATGACCACCATACAGTGTGGACTGGGTACTTTTTGTCGTGACACCTACATGACCACTTTACAGTGTGGACTGGGTGCTTTTTGTCGTGACACCTACATGACCATTTTACAGTGTGGACTGGGTGCTTTTTCTTGTGACACCTGTATAACCACTTTACAGTGTGGACTGGGTGCTTTTTGTCATGACACCTACACAACCACTTCACAGTGTGGATTGGGTGCTTTTTGTCATGACACCTACATGACCATTTTACAGTGTGGACTGGGTGCTTTTTCTTGTGACATCTGTATAACCACTTTACAGTGTGGACTGGGTGCTTTTTGTCATGACACCTACACAACCACTTCACAGTGTGGATTGGGTGCTTTTTATCGTGACACCTACATGACCACTTTACAGTGTGGACTGGGTGCTCTTTCTTGTGACACCTACATGACCACATTACAGTGTGGATTGGGTGCTTTTTGTCAAGACACCTACACAACCGCTTCACAGTGTGAACAGGGTGCTTTTTGTCATGACACCTACATGACCACTTTACAGTGTGGACTGGGTGCTTTTTGTCGTGACACCTACATGACCATTTTACAGTGTGGACTGGGTGCTTTTTCTTGTGACACCTACATGACCACTTTACAGTGTGGACTGGGTGCTTTTTGTCGTGACACCTACACAACCACTTCACAGTGGGGACTGGGTGCTTTTTGTCATGACACCTACATGACCACTTTACAGTGTGGACTGGGTGCTTTTTGTCATGACACCTACATGACCATTTTACAGTGTGGACTGGGTGCTTTTTTGTCGTGACACCTGTATAACCACTTTACAGTGGGGACTGGGTGCTTTTTGTCGTGACACCTACATGATCACTTTACAGTGTGGACTGGGTACTTTTTGTCATGACACCTACATGACCACTTTACAGTGTGGACTGGGTGCTTTTTGTCGTGACACCTACATGACCATTTTACAGTGTGGACTGGGTGCTTTTTGTCGTGACACCTACATGACCACTTTACAGTGTGGACTGGGTATTTTTTGTCGTGACACCTACATCACCACTTTACAGTGTGGACTGGGTGCTTTTTGTCGTGACACCTACATGACCACATTACAGTGTGGACTGGGTGCTTTTTGTTGTGACACCTACATGACCATTTTACAGTGTGGACTGGGTGCTTTTTCTTGTGACACCTGTATAACCACTTTACAGTGTGGACAGGGTGCTTTTTGTCAGGACACCTACACAACCACTTCACAGTGTGGACTGGGTGCTTTTTGTCATGACACCTACATGACCACTTTACAGTGTGGACTGGGTGCTTTTGTCGTGACACCTACATGACCATTTTACAGTGTGGACTGGGTGCTTTTTCTTGTGACACCTGTATGACCACTTTACAGTGTGGACTGGGTGCTTTTTGTCATGACACCTACACAACCACTTCACAGTGTGGATTGGGTGCCTTTTATTGTGACACCTACATGACCACTTTACAGTGTACTGGATGCTTTTTGTCGTGACACCAACATGAACACTTTACAGTGTGGACTGGGTGCTTTTTGTCATGACACCTACACAACCACTTCACAGTGTGGATTGGGTGCTTTTTATCGTGACACCTATATGACCACTTTACAGTGTGGACTGGATGCTTTTTGTCGTGACACCAACATGAACACTTTACAGTGTGGACTGGGTGCTTTTTGTCATGACACCTACACAACCACTTCACAGTGTGGACTGGGTGCTTTTTATCGTGACACCTACATGACCACTTTACAGTGTGGATTGGGTGCTTTTTGTCGTGACATCTACATGACCACTTTACAGTGTGGACTGGATGCTTTTTGTCATGACACCTACATGAACACTTTACAGTGTGTACTGGGTGCTCTTTCTTGTGACACCTACATGACCACATTACAGTGTGGACTGGGTGCTTTTTGTCATGACACCTACACAACCACTTCACAGTGTGGACTGGGTGCTTTTTATCGTGACACCTACATGACCACTTTACAGTGTGGATTGGGTGCTTTTTGTCGTGACATCTACATGACCACTTTACAGTGTGGACTGGATGCTTTTTGTCATGACACCTACATGACCACTTTACAGTGTGTACTGGGTGCTCTTTCTTGTGACACCTACATGACCACTTTACAGTGTGGACTGGATGCTTTTTGTCATGACACCTACATGAACACTTTACAGTGTGGATTGGGTGCTTTTTGTCGTGACATCTACATGACCACTTTACAGTGTGGACGAGGTGCTTTTTGTTGTGAACCTACATGACCACTTTACAGTGTGGACTGGGTGCCTTTTATCGTGACACCTGTATAACCACTTTACAGTGTGGACTGGGTGCTTTTTGTCGTGACACCTACACAACCACTTCACAGTGTGGATTGGGTGCTTTTTATCATGACACCTACACGACCACTTTACAGTGTGGATTGGGTGCTTTTTATCGTGACACCTACATGACCACTTTACAGTGTGGATTGGGTGCTTTTTGTCGTGACATCTACATGACCACTTTACAGTGTGGACTGGATGCTTTTTGTCATGACACCTACATGAACACTTTACAGTGTGTACTGGGTGCTCTTTCTTGTGACACCTACATGACCACATTACAGTGTGGACTGGGTGCTTTTTGTCATGACACCTACACAACCACTTCACAGTGTGGACTGGGTGCTTTTTATCGTGACACCTACATGACCACTTTACAGTGTGGATTGGGTGCTTTTTGTCGTGACATCTACATGACCACTTTACAGTGTGGACTGGATGCTTTTTGTCATGACACCTACATGACCACTTTACAGTGTGTACTGGGTGCTCTTTCTTGTGACACCTACATGACCACTTTACAGTGTGGACTGGATGCTTTTTGTCATGACACCTACATGAACACTTTACAGTGTGGATTGGGTGCTTTTTGTCGTGACATCTACATGACCACTTTACAGTGTGGACGAGGTGCTTTTTGTTGTGAACCTACATGACCACTTTACAGTGTGGACTGGGTGCCTTTTATCGTGACACCTGTATAATCACTTTACAGTGTGGACTGGGTGCTTTTTGTCATGACACCTACACAACCACTTCACAGTGTGGATTGGGTGCTTTTTATCATGACACCTACATGACCACTTTACAGTGTGGATTGGGTGCTTTTTATCGTGACACCTACATGACCATTTTACAGTGTGGACTGGGTGCTTTTTCTTGTGACACCTACATGACTACTTTACAGTGTGGACTAGATGCTTTTTGTCGTGACACCTACATGATCACGTTACAGTGTGGACGAGGTGCTTTTTGTTGTGACACCTACATGACCACTTTACAGTGTGGACTGGGTGCTTTTTGTTGTGACACCTACGTCACCACTTTACAGTGTGGACTGGGTGCTTTTTGTTGTGACACCTACGTCACCACTTTACAGTGTGGACTGGGTGCTTTTTGTTGTGACACCTACATGACCACTTTACAGTGTGGACTGGGTGCTTTTTGTCCTGACACCTACACGACCACTATGCAGTGTGGACTGGGTACCTTTTGTCGTGACACCTACACGACCACTTTACAGTGAGTTGTGACACCAAAGCTATGTAACATATCTACAACTTCATTTCAGTTTAATTTATTTATACTTGTGACACAGAAGCTATATAACATGTCTGTAACCTTATGTCAATTTAACCCTTTAGCATTTAAACCAGCCATATCCAACCAGAATTTTCTCATCTATTTTTGTCCAAACTGCCTGTAAGTGGTCACTCATACTGATGTTAAGGTTTTGTTCTCAAAATAAATAACATCAAAATCTCATAGATTCAATATTATATGAGAAAAAGCCTTTATCATGAAAATACAATAGTATATATAGAGTAATGTAAATGCTAAAGGGTTAATATATTCACATTTGTGACACTGAAGCTATGTAACATATCTACAACCTCATTTCACATTAATATATTCATACTTGTGACTCTGTAGATGGTAATACTGATAATTAACATCATCATCATCATCATCATCATCATCATCATCATTATCATCATTATCATTGTCATCATTATCACGGTCATCATTGTCATTATCATTGTCATCATTGTAGTCATCATCATTGTCATCATTGTAGTCATCATCATTGTCATCATTGTAGTCATCATCATTGTCATCATTATCACAGTCATCATCATCATCATCATCATTGTAACATATCTTCAATTATCAGGTCTAGGCTTTAAAGATAAACTGTCAACATTTTCCATGACCCCTCATTACAATTGCAATGATGACACCACTTCCTCACTTCTAATGGAGTAGACTTTCCATGGTGTTAAATTACAGCATGATGATGATGATGACACTGATAATGATGATGATGATGATGATGATGACACTGATAATGATGATGATGATGATGATGATGATGATGATGATGACGACGATGGCGATGACAATGACGATGATGATGATGAGGATGATGATGACACTGATAATGATGATGATGATGATGATGATGATGATGATGATGATGATGATGACAATGACGATGATGATGGCAATTATGAGGATGATGATGATGATGATGATGATGATGATGTTAATTATCAGTATTACCATCTACAGAGTCACAAGTATGAATATATTAATGTGAAATGAGGTTGTAGATATGTTACATAGCTTCGGTGTCACAAATGTGAATATATTAACCCTTTAGCATTTACATTACTCTATATATACTATTGTATTTTCATGATAAAGGCTTTTTCTCATATAATATTGAATCTATGAGATTTTGATGTTATTTATTTTGAGAACAAAACCTTAACATCAGTATCCACTACCAGCCTCATCATCATCAACAGCAACAACAATTTAAGCCAATGACCTCTTTTCTAGATTCTCTTCACATTTTCTACATAACAAGCTATTCTAGATTCTCTTCACATTTTCTACATAACAAGCTATTCTAGATTCTCTTCACATTTTCTACATAACAAGCTATTCTAGATTCTCTTCACATTTTCTACATAACAAGCTATTCTAGATTCTCTTCACATTTTCTACATAACAAGCTATTCTAGATTCTCTTCACATTTTCTACATAACAAGCTATTCTAGATTCTCTTCACATTTTCTACATAACAAGCTATTCTAGTTTCTTTGAACACAATTGCGTGATATAGATATTCATTATTATTTAACAATCATCTTCCACATTAGCAAGGCTTGGACTATTTAATAAATCAGTGATGCATTAATAACGTTATGTTTTCATGATCTACTACACCAGAGAATATACCAATAGATTTTTAGTCAACACTGTACTGTAGGGTCTCGAATAATTGCCACCCACTTTTAATGAAGTAGACTTCCCATGGTTTTAAATTACAGCATAATGATTGTCATGACGGTGATGATGATGACAATGATGATGGCAATGACTACGATGTTGATGAAGGTGAAGGTGACAATGACTGCGATGGCAAACATACAGATCTGCCAACCTCTAAAAACCCAAATGAGGAGTAGCATGAAAAAAATGCCTCAAAACGGGGAGAAATGGGGCAAAATAGGGAGATTTTACATAATTGTTTCTACTATTGGCACAAGGCCAGCAAATACCCAGTGCATTACTGGTACTTTATTTTATCGACCCCGTAAGGATGAAAGGCAAAGTTAATCTCGGCGGGATTTGAACTCAGAATGGCAAGGGCCGTAACTCTATGCGTCAAATCATGGTGTCCAACCCTCTACCGATACTGCCAATTCACCGCCTAAAGGAGATTTTACATAATGAAATTTTACACCACCTAGGGAGATTTTACATAATGAAAGCTATACATATTTTCACAAGATAAGACATCTCTCACCTTCCCCAAAGTGGGTGGGAGATGTCCCTGTCGGACTAAGAGTTTGACAGGTCTGAACATATATCTCCTTTGTTCTGACCTACACCATCTTCTTTTTGTGTTGGACAGAACAAAGGAGGAACACAAAATATGAAATCAGTCACTGAGGAGGTCACAGAATGTATGATGAAAGAGCTTTGACAATATATAAACAACCATCCGGTTATTGAACTAACCAATCAGAAATTTATATATATAAAACTGAGGATGTCTGTCTGTATGTGTGTGTGAGTTTGAATCCCTAAAACTCGAGAACCACCCAACCGACTGTTTTCAAACTTTACACATGTAATACTTATGTTTCAGGGAGAGTAAATTTTCAATGCCCTAGGGACTGCATTAGGCGATTTAGCGATCTCTCTCTATAATTCTTAGTCTTTCTCTTTTTAGATAGATACATACATAAAACGTTGCGCCCTTATAATATCTGTCTGTATGTCTGTATGTCTGCATTACGTTACTTCCCTGAGGATGTCTGTGTGTGTGTGTGTGTGTGTGTCTGTGAGTTTGAATCCCTAAAACTCGAGAAGTACTCAACCGACTTTTTTCAAACTTTACATGTGTATTACTTATGTTTCGGGGAGTGTTATGCACATAAAAAATTCAACTTTTTGATCCCTTAGGGCCCGCATTAGTTGAAAAACAGCACTTTTTTAGGTTTTTAGGGGTTTTTTGAGTCATTACGCCAGACTGATTTCCTTGAAATTGTAACTATGTATTAGTCAGTCTCTTCTTCATACCGTGAGCAAAGAAAATCCAACTTTTTTATGGCCTAGGTCAAAAACTTCATTTTTTCAGCTTTTTAGGGCTTTTTTGAGGCGTTACGTCTAGCTGATTTTCCCGAAATTTTAAGGCATATTATGCACATAAAAAAAATTCATTTTCTTGATCCCCTGGGGCCCGCATTAGGTGAAAACCTGCATTTTTCCTGAAAGTGTGCGTTGAAGATTATCCAGCCATCAGAGTATTCGGTTTATTTTCTTTACATATTGTCCACGCATGCAGTTTTTCCACGATTAGGTCTGTTGTAGGCCCGTGTTCCAAAATACCTTATCCCGTGCAACGCCGGGTACCACTACTAGTTTATAATAAATTGAAGTGAAACCCAACAGGTGCATGTGTTTTTATTGGCAGCATGACCCTCCCAAAGTATAACAATGTCTGTTTCAACGCACACTTTCAGATAAGAAATCTTGCAAAACAAATTCAAAAACGAAGTATATATATATTGTTATATTTTGGTATTTTGGGAGGGTCATACTGCCAATATATATATATATATATATATATGAAAATGTTTAACCCCAACGACAGAGCTCAAGCCGTTTCGACAGCTATTTCTGGACTCCAGAAATAGCCGTCGAAACGGCTTGAGCTCTGCCGTCCGGGTTAAACATTTTCCTATTACCCACTCTACTACCCTAAGTATTGAGTACTCTGGTGCGTTATGGTTCATCTGGTTCCTTACCACACCTCCTTCGTTATATATATATATATATATATATATATATATATATATATATATATATATATATATATATATATATATATATATATATATATGTGTGTGTGTGTGTGTGTGTGTGTGTGTGTGTGTGTGTGTGTGTGTGTGTGTGTGTGTGTGTGTAGCGAACTACCGTCCTGGGCTCATTGATATCTTTTTCCGTGCGTGATTTGGCTCAGTTCAGCCAATCGCTACCAGCGTATGGAAATGTATCTCAACATCCGCCCAAAGGGAGATATTCCCGCTTCTTTCGAAAACTCTTTCTCTTTGCATCTAGATCCCGTCAAAGTAACACCTATTTGTTTTTGCTTAACAAATATTCCAAAATGTAGCTACCGAACTTTACCGCGGCCGAGCTCCTTACTTAAGCCACCGGATCGCTTCTTTTTTTACAGCATCTTAATTTCTCTATTCATTTCTTATAGCATGCCAGCTAAACCTTTGTAATCGGTTTGTAAATAAATTATATATTAAAACATTATAAAGTCGTATGATGCTATTTCCCACGACATTGCTTTTAACTGCTTCAATGGTGACTTCTGTGATACAATACACAAACATTAACATTCTCAACACATACATATATATCATCTATTAACTTCTTCTAAAATACTATCTTCTAAATATATATATATATATGCAAAAGTTCTATTTAAATTGTTGGGATACAACAAGTAAATATTTTTATAACTGATATAAAGCACTCGACAAGTATTTGGAGTAGATATACGATATTAATAAATGGAAACTATATTTATAAAACCATATTTATTTCATTATAGATATTTCAGGGATACCAAATTAAATTATGGTATGCCTTCATCAGACAAAATACAATATATAACAGTTTTACAAATAAGCTTTGACGTACCCTTTTAAAATGCGACCATTATTTAGGGTACGTCAAAGCTTATTTGTAAAACTGTTATATATTGTATTTTGTCTGATGAAGGCATACCATAATTTAATTTGGTATCCCTGAAATATGTATAATGAAATAAATATGGTTTTATAAATATAGTTTCCATTTATTAATATCGTATATATATATATATATATATATATATATATATATATATATATATATATATATATATATATATATATATATATATATATATATATATATAAGTATGTATACGTACATACATATATGTATACAGACGTACAGTAGTATGTATATACATACATACATGCACACATATATATATATATATGTACGTATGGGTTTACTGAACATTTATTATAATGCTCGGTTTGTTTGTAAACAAACAGCCCGAATTATTAGCCGTACAGTGTTCAACACCCATTGTTGCCATTTTGTTCAACACTGACAAAGGAACGATGAACTAGTTTCTAGCTTATTAGCACCGTATACCTTCCTGTCAGTCGATTGAACGTGTGAAAGTATATACTTTCCTTATGCATATTAACGGCTGAACAGCCTAATTTGCATATCGAGTGAGTTAGTCGGCCGGGCGTACCGAAAATGATAAATGGAAAATATGAAATTTCATTTCTCACTCTTAGTACGGCTGATACTTAAATATAAGTATGTATACGTACATACATATATGTATACAGACGTACAGTAGACGCACACATATATATATGTACGTATGGGTTTACCGAACATTTATTATAATGCTCGGTTTGTTTGTAAACAAATAGCCCGAATTATTAGCCGATGCTGGGCCACACAAAGTGGGTAGCTATCAGTTTTGCGTGCCGCGTACACCAGGATGTGTCAGGGAATGCAATGCAGAAAAAACGTCGCGTCGATGTTTCCAGGGCACGTAAGGGCGTTCATAGCCGGTGGAGATGCTGCACCAAATATATCCTGAAGCAGACGGTAGCGGGCATTCTTGCAATTTCAAGGATGAATTCTGTAGCTGTAGCAGTTCCCCGTCATCTTGTTGATCAGCTGAAATCTGCTGGAGATCGATAGTGGCAGTGGTGTGGATTGCATTAAGCTCCATGTGCGACAGGGCATCAGCTGCTGAGCTGGTTGCGCCTTTAACGTGCCAAATGTCGGTTGTGTACTGGGAAATGAAGTCTAGATGTCAGACTTCCCTGGGTGAATGATGATCAGGCTTGGCGTTGAATGCATACACTAGCGGTTTGTGGTCAGTGTATATGGAGAACACGCGACCTTCTAGCATGTGTCGAAAATGTTTGACAGCAAGATATGCTGCCAATAATTCTCGACCGAATGTACTATACTTAATCTCGGCGGGTTTTAAGCGCTTGGAGAAAAAGGATACAAGTTGCCAAATACCGTGAGTGAGTTGTTGAAGCACGCCTCCAACTCCGGAATCCGATGCATCAGCCAATACACACATTGGGGCATCAGGGTTGGGGTAACTCAGCATTGTAGCCTCAGATAACATCTTCAATTCAGCGAAAGCGGTACGTTCTTTTTCGCTGAGATTGATGTTTGCGTTTTTGCTTGTTCACTGTACAGCAAATCCGTGAACGGTTGAGCTGTCTCTGCACAGTGAGGTATGAACCTTCGATAGAAGTTCACCAGGCCAAGAAATTCTCGCAGTTTGCGGAGAGATGTGGGTGGTGGAAAATCCACGATAGTTTTAACTTTCTCCTGAAGTGGACGAATGCCATCTTTATCTATGATGTGTCCGAGAAAATGAAGGGACACAATGCTGAACTCGCACTTGCTGGGGTTGATGACGATACTATAATCTCGTAGACGTTGGAATAGCAAGTGCAGGTGCCTCTCATGTTCTTCATCGGAGCTGCTGGCCACGAGTAAGTCGTCGATGTATGCATATACGAAAGGCAGACCTCTGGTGACTATCGATGAAGCATTGGAATGCCTGCGCTACGTTGCAAAAACCGAAAGGCATACGCAGGAATTCGAACATTCCAAAGGGTGTTGTGACAGTGGTCTTCGGAATATCTGTGGGTTCTACAGGGATTTGATTATAAGCTTGCACAAGATCGATTTTGGAAAATATGCGAGCTCCGTGCAGCGAGCTAGAGAAGTCCAGTAGATGAGGCATTGGATATGAGTCAGGCACGATGCAGTTGTTCAGTGCTCAGTAGTCACCACAGATTCGCCAGTCGTTCCATGACTTCTTAGGGACACAGTGTATGGGTGAGGATCAGTTGCTGCTGGACGGGCGTATTATTTCGAGGTCCAGCATGTGTTGAAATTACCGTTTCACAGACTTAAGACTGTCTGGTAGTAGCCTTCGAGGTCAGGCAGCGGCAGGTAGGCCGTGAGTTTTGATGTAATGGGTGACGCCGTGTTTTATAGGGCAGGTGTTAAATACTGGTCGAGCTACATTTTGGTATTCTTTGAGTGTAGAGCTGTACCGGGTTGTCGTTGATGATTGTAAAATAACTGGACTGACTGTGGCTGTCCAAGCGGCTATGCCACGCTCAGTGAGACCAGTGGTGTCGTCAACGAGTCGTTGATGTTTTAGATCCACTAGGAGAAAGAAGTGATGAAGAAAATCAGCTCCTAAAATAGGGGTCGGCATCTTAGCTGCAACGAATACCCACTGGAAGGTGCAGCGTGGTCCTAAATTCAGTGTCAGGGTCTGCTCTCCGTAGGTTGGAATTGGTGATTGATTCACTGCTTGGAGTCAGACTGGTGTTTCTTTCTTGTTGCTAGGGGTGCAGGAAACTGGCATGATGCTGACTTCAGCACTGGTATCGACCAGAAAGCGCGTGCTTGTTACACGATCGGGGAGGAAAAACAGGCGACCTTGGATGTTAGGGCCAGAAATGTTCATCGCATTTAAGTTCCTAGCTGTGTCGTTTCCCTGGTTAGATGTCGGCACAAACGAACAGGGAGGGCTGCACTTGTGCACCCGCCTTCCGAATGTACGGTGGTACCAACACATTGCTGGTGAATGACAGGATGCACTCGGACTTGTGGAGCGACGAGTTCGACTACTATCCGGTACATAGAAGGGTTACCCAGGGACAGGGCCTGAATTTGTTGCGTCAGGGCCTGTATTTGTGATGCTTGCTGTGACAGTAAAGAATGGAAATCATGCACCTCTGTGGCACTGGAGGACTGAAGGAAAGGATTGGTGGGAGGAATGGCTGGCGTCACATTCGCTAAGGTTGAGTGCGAATGTGGTACTTCCGTGATTTTATCCGCCAGCTCAGTGAGTTCCTCGATGGAGATGGATTCTCTGGTAGACGCTAGAACAACTTGTGTGGTAGAAGGTAAACGCTGGAGGAAGAGTTGTTTAAAAATTTCATCTGGGAGGGTATATTCTTCCAGAAGCTGCTTCATTCGCCGTAGGAGTTGAGTTGGCTTTTTATCTCCTAATTCTTCAGCTATAAGGAGCTGGTGTAGGCACTTTTGCTACGACTCCGATGTCCTCTTAATTAGATTTGCTTTGAATCTGTCATCTGACAAAGAGCCGGGTGGTGCCAAAATCAGGTCTTGGACAACGTTCATGATCTCCGTAGACAACGAACCAATGACGCGAGTTAAACGAGCTGCCTCGCTAACAATCCGGTTCGATGCAAACTGAGCTTCTATATGTGCGAACCTTAGGACTGGGTCGTGTACCCAGAATGGTGGTATTCTCAACGTAATTGCTGCTTGAATTGCCATATCTATAGTGGATGAGTCGTCGTGTGTTAGAGGCGTGAAGTTTTGCAATGAAGCGAAGAATGTGATTCGCAAGCGTCGACAGTTAAAGTGAAGGCTGTGTTACTTTAGTTCGAGGTCAACATTATATAGTGATGGGGGTCAAGAACTTCGCTGTCAGCGGCCCAACTCCACCGAACGTCTCAAACACCACAGGCTGGAAAAAATAATTTTTTGATAAGTCCTGGTATTTCCGAATTTTATTCTGTTCAGCAGCAGAAACAGTGCCCGCTGCGGTGTCCATGATGTGGGAGGAGCAAAAAAGTAATTGACGTCCCAGATGAAGACATCTTACCTTTTACCTAGGGACAAGAAAGCAAGCTTCATATAGTTTTGACATACACATGTAATTTGTTTGTGCTTTCGTTCTGTAGGCATTGTATTATTATATTTCTTTTTATACAACTGTGAATAAACAAAAAAAATAGAGACGATTAAAAAAATGTTAATATTGCATATAAACCAAAATTTATTTTAATGCATTTTAAAAAAGATTTTGATTATACAATTTTTGGGACACCCTACGTATATATATATATATATATATATATATATATATATATATATATATATATAACGAATGAGTTGTGGTAAGGAACCAGATGGACCATAACGCACCAGAGTACTCAATACTTAGGGTAGTAGAGTGGGTAATAGGAGAAAGTATTTCTGGACTAAAAGTCCAGAAATAGCCGTCGAAACGGCTTGAGCTTGCCGTCGGGGTCATACTTTCTCCTATATATATCATCATCATCATCGAGGCTGTTGTAGTCTGTTGTTGTTGTTGTTGGAATTTGGAGACCGTGGTAGTAGTTGTGAGACTGTGTTAGTAAGAGAGAGATATGGTATGTATATCTCTGAATGGTCTGTAGTAACTGTGACATACCGTGGCTTGCAGACAGCGGTGAATCTTCCGCATTTGTGTTCTGTAATAGTAGGGTCCCAATCGCTCTGGGTGTATCTGTAGACCTCATGGGGTCTGTTGAATAGTGGTGAATCTTTACATAGCTTGTTCTGTAGTGGGTGCTCCGATGTCTCTGTGCTTGATAGCTTGATACAGGCTCTATATATAACTGTCACTTCCTGTTCCCCAACCCGAGGGGACAGTCAACACATCAACCTGTCTACACCAAAAAAGTGTTGACCTAGAATTTAACCTTTAGGTATCACCCAAAGTTCAAGGCGCGGACAGATTTCGCTACACTTACATAGGAATACAAGTGAAATCATAAACTCGTCATCTACGTAAACCTCTTGTTGAGTCAAGCAACGCCGTACGCTAAAGCTATCCATAATAAGAAGTATTCACAACCTCTAATTGGATTACCTTTGCAAGCAGGGAAAAGCGGACGTAAAATGATGATGATGATGATATAACGATATTTTGTTATCCTTTATATATATATATATATATATAGTAATAATAATAAATTTGAAGACTAAAATCCAAAGAGGGCTCGATAAGGATAAATATATATATCAAATATATAAGAAGCGTAGAGCAAATATTTATTAAAATAACAGATAGAAGTTTAAGCAAAGAATCGCTGCTTTCGCCCTTAACGGGATCTTTTGAAACTAAAAAAATCAATCTGTGAACGCAGAAGTAAATATTTCGAAAAACGTTGCAGCCGAAGGAAAACAGGAAGACGATTCTTTGGTTCGTGAAGACGTTCCCTGGCAATGAACGGAAAAAGGCGAAGATAATACGTCGTTATGTGGAGCAATGAGAATATTTACACGCAAAGACAAAACCACGTTTATGGTATAAATGAAATTGTAGACTAATATTCTATTTAGGAAACCGAATGATTCTTGGCTTCAGAGTTAAGAATAATTGTTTCTACTTTAGGCAAAAGGCCAAGAATAATGTAATAAATTAGTAGAACAAAAATGACAGAGGTTATTAAAATCTGCTATATATATATATATATATATATATATATATATATATATATATATATATATATATATTTAGCAGAAAATAATAATTATTACCAGTTTAGCAGAAGGATAATAATTATAACAACAATAATGATAATATCAACAACAATAATAATATGTATTTTTGTTGTAGCAGGAAAGGTATGGTTTTGTTAGGTTAAAGTATAGCAGTTAGAGGTTTAGTTTTAATGAAGTGTGAGAGAAGTGAATGTTTGTGGAATTAGTCGTAAAGTCTTACTTAGTCAAATCACGCATGAATAGTTTATGAATGCACCAAAAGAAAGTAGCTTGCTACATATATATATATATATACGCATTCACACATATGTTTATACATATAATATTTATGTGTGCATATACATTCTCCTGCTAGAACAAAACCTCAAGGGTCATGATCATGGAAAGGTAGGGATTTTCATTTCATATGTTCAAAGCCTACATGGGAAATAATTGAATACAATGTATGGAGTTATATCCCTAAAAGATTTGTGTTTGATTCTCATCCCCACTAGTTACCAATGTAATTGACTGTTCATACATATGTCATCATCATCATCATCGTTTAACGTCTATTTTCTACGCTAGCATGGGTTAGACAGGTTGTCCCATTTGAGGCAAGTCGGGTCCTTGCTCATACAGAACTGATTTTCACTTGGTTTCTACACCTGGATACCTTTCCTAACACCAACCACATTTACAGTGTGTGCTGGATACTTTTTGTCATGGCACTGACATGACCACTTTACAGTGTGTACTGGGTGCTTTTTGTTGTGACATCTATACAACCAATGTATGTAAAATGGAGATGTGACTTAACCACATGACCTACAAAACCTCAGTTCAAAATATATGGTTCATTAGAGAGTGTTGACATGATTATATATCCTTGTAGTGACCTACACTCTGTGGGCTCATATACATTCTACGTGCGTTATTTGGCTGTCCAGCCAATGACCGCCAGTGGAGGAGAGTGTATCTCTACGCGCCCTGAGGGAAAAATTCCCGCGTCGATTCGAGAAATCGCTCTCTTGCTGCTTGAACCGTTGAAAGGTAAACACCTATTTTCTTTCGCCATGAAATCACTAGCCAATATGTAACACAACAACATAACCACGGGCCTGGCAACACTTCAGCCAGTAGACCGTGCCTTTCTGAAAATCTTAATTTGTTTGTTTTATTTCTCTTGGCTTGTCAGCTCTACTCAGCCCAACCCTTGTTAATAAATAATGTAAAACAAGCTAAAGTCATTGTCGATATTCCTACCATATCTTTCTACCGAACTGGTTACTCATGGCGCTATAACTATTACATTACTACATCTATATAATACTACTAAGACGGAGGAGTATATAAGTATGAAATGCTCCTTTAAAACATATATGTACATCAACCACACATTTCTGTTAAAAGTGGTGACCCTGAAAGAAAAAAAAATAATAGGAACTGGTGTTGTATGTATATAGAAAAAAAATTAATTAGCAGCATTTAAAAATAAAATTTTTTAAACACGAACACGGGGAGATTTCAAAATGGCTACCGACAAGTCCTGTCTACAATCAACTATCAACAACAGCAGCAGCAACGACAACATTGGTTAACCGCTGACCATGGACAACGGAATAACTATGTGGCAGCTTCATAGCCTTACCGATACAAACCACCATGCATCATATTGTTTACTTCTATGCCTTCACATGTATTTTCAAAATTATAGCCCGGAGACATTTTTTTCTTTCGATACGGCTTTCTGCAATACAAACAAGCAACACAACCTTATGTCACATGAGGTGGCAGGATGGTAAAATGGCCACGAAAACTCTCAAAAACAATACACATCTAACCCCTAGTGACATTAACAAACTTCTTTTTCAGTTTTCAGATAGAACTAGTGTCAGAAAGTCTGTACACTGGTGATGTATGAACTATTTGACTTTGAAAAACTTTGAACTTACCATTGAGCATTAATTTTCTCTGCTCCCTTATATTGACTTTGAATTATCAGTTTGTTACATTCACATTTTTCTTTGTAAAATGCATTTACTTGTTTTGTGCTCCTTTGCTATTTGCTTGCTCATGTTTTTTATTCATTCATTTTCTTTGCTGTATTACATGCCTGCATATGCACACACATTTCTTTGTCACACACCATGTTGTTGTCTATGATCTTCAAGCATTGTAAGATTCTGCGAGATCCTTTTTCACCTTCCGGAGGTACCAAAACATGCTATAGACACTTGCAGTTTAATTCACCTGCACCGCAACACGAGAATGCTAATTGCAGCTGGATTCAAACAGTTCGCATCTCGTTGCACACTCATTGTCCATTAGCATAACAACCTCCATCTTGTTACTTTACTCGACTCACTGGGAAAACAACAAATGGAACTAGACCTGCCAGCATTTCCACCATTTCTTCTGTGGAATTTACACTTCAACTACTACCCACCTACAGATTCAACTTGCTTTTTTTCTTTTCAAAGCAACCAGCCATTGTTTCCTGGCTGCCTAGCACTTCTGGCAATTCATCTGGGAGGCCGAAAATTTTTCGCCTACCCATCATCTTCTTGCCAGCTTTGCTACATTTATCATAACAGCCATACAGCTCTGGTAAAGCATGAACAACACCATCATTGACAACAGCTACTGGTAAACTACCATAACAGCTTCATCCACAGCTACTGGTACAACACTTACCATTAACATTTAATGCAAGAACAGCAACTTCGCCCATGTCAGACTTTATCCGTTTTCTGTTAGACCCCTGGTGGTCACGTATAAATAGCAGAACAACTAGTCATTTGACACAGCGGCTCAACATGGCCCTTAGCGCCTCATTTTTCTTCTTGTATGTGTTCTTTTGTTCAATTTTTTTCATTGATGAGCTCTTTCAGCATTTTTCCTGCTGATTCAATAATAATTATCGTCTGACAACTAGGAAGTGGGTATTGTAGTGACCTATATTCCACGGGCTCATATACATTCTCCGTGCGTTATTTGGCTCAGCCCAGCCAATGACCGCCAGTGGAGGAGAATGTATCTCTACGTGCCCTGAGGGAAAAATTTCCCGCGTCGATTCGAGAAATCGCTCTCTTGCTGCTTGAACCGTTGAAAGGTAAACACCTATTTTTATTTCGCCGTGAAATCACTAGCCAATATGTAACACAACATAACCACGGGCCTGGCAACACTTCAGCCAGTAGACCGTGCCTTTCTGAAAATCTTAATTCGTTTGTTTTATTTCTCTTGGCTTGTCAGCTCTACTCAGCCCAACCCTTGTTAATAAATAATGTAAAACAAGCTAAAGTCGTTGTCGATATTCCTACCATATCTTTCTACCGAACTGGTTACTCATGGCGCTATAACTATTACATTACTACATCTATATAATACTGCTAAGACGGAGGAGTATATAAGTATGAAATGCACCTTTAAAACATATATGTACATCAACCACACATTTCTGTTAAATCCTCATCATCATCAGTCTCACATCCATGTTTCTATATTGGCATAGCTTGAGTCAGGCTTTTTGAGGTAGAATTCTATGGCCAGATGTCTATCATTATGCCAACGCTCACTTGGTTACACTATTGAATGCAAAGAGAAGTGATGAGATAAACAAAAACACAGACACACATGTATGTGTGTATATATATAAATATATATATAGATAGATAAATATACATGGGTGTGTATGATTGTGTATAGAAGATTATATTAATAAAAGGAATTCCAACTTTGTCTGATTTACTCGTTTTATTTACAATCCTTTAAAATTTATAATGGCATTAGAATGAAATAGTATGGTAGAATATGAAATGTTAAGTGTTAATTGAAAAAGTACTTTCATGCTTTCGCAATCTTCAGGTTCATATTGTGTGGAGACAGTCAAGTTTACAATTTTCAACAGTTTTCAAGTTTGCATATTTCTGAAGTCTGTTTCAAGCCAGGAGGCTCATCAGGCTGGCGCCTATCCCGGTAAAATGCTGTAAAGCGACTGAGTGTACAAGACTTCCCCCCTGGACAGAATGCCACTCTATTGCAAGGTTAAACTCCCAGCTATTGCTGGTACTCATTTTCAGCTGAGTACACTGGAGCAACATGAAATGGAGTGTTTTGGCCAAGAACAAAACACACAACCCAGCCCAGGAATCAAACCCACAACATTATGATCATACATCCAACACCCTTATCACTAGGCCACACACCTCCACAATATACATATATATTGAAGGTGCATGGCTAGAGAATTAGATTCGCAATCGTGAGGTTGTGAATTTGATTCCCAGACCGGCCGATGCATTATGTCCTTGAGCAAGACACTTTATTTCCTGTTGCTCCTTTTGCCTGGATTTGCGATTGGTAGATAGTATTAGCAATTAGAAAGAAGAATGGAAACATTGTTTCCTCGGACTGATTTGATGAGCTCCACTCCACTCCTTAAGCGAATGAGGTCTGGGATCTTGTCGATCGACTGTTTTATATATATATTGGAAGCACATGGCTTAGTGGTTAGAGCATTGGCCTTGCAATCGAAACGTTGTGTGTTCAATTCTCAGACTGGGTGATATGTTGTTTCCTTGAGCAAGACACTTTATTTCACATTGCTCCAGTTTACTCAGCTGTATAAATGAGATGATAGGGACTGGGGTCCCTATCATTCCACTGCAAAGTGGTCGTGGAGGTTCCACGGCAAAAAAGCACCCAGCACTCACTGTAAATGAGGTTGGTGTTAGGAAGGGCATCCAGCTGTAGAAATCAAGCCAGAATCAGTTCCCCTCCCACCCTTGCAAGCAGGGAAAAGTGGACGTAAAATGAAATGATGATGATGATATATATATATATATATAGTTGTACAGTTTCAATCTACCAATTTAATTTTCAAGGCATTGGTCAGACCGGGGCTATAGTAGGGTGATTCCACATGGTGGGACAGAACCCCAAACCATATGTTTACAAAGCAAACTTCTTAAACATAGATCCATGCCTGCACCTAGTTGTTTAATCAATTGGATGATTTAGTCCTTAAATTATCAATAGAAGTGGCTGAGTATTCCACATACATTTGTACCTTTATTGTAATTCCCAAGTAGAATCAACATAATATTGTGTGATAAAGCTGGACTGTTGAATTACAGGTACAATTTATCTGACAAGCTTCCATACAGTTTCTGTCTACCCTATTTCACTGACAAGGTTTTGGTAAAAGATGTTTGTCCTAAGATGTTCAGCAGTGGGATTGAACCCAGATGAACCTTGTGAATGAGAAATGGATTTTTTAACCATTGAAAGTACAAAACTTCAGTTCAAAATATATGGTACATTGTAAATACTATATATAAAATAGAGTTGTTATCTCTATTCAATTGTCAACCACTTTACAGAGTGTCCGTGGTGTATTTTATCATGGCACCAATATGAGAAGGTGTTATGTCTTCAGCAGGATTAAATGGTCCTCTCAACCCTATGTTATCTCTACTTATTCAGCAACTGTTTTACAGAGTGTATTTGTTGTATTTTATCATGAGACTAGAACAAGGGAGGTTGCTTTAGCCCCTACATGGCAATAGAGTTCTCTCCCCTCTACCCTATTTCACTGACAAGGTTTTGGTAAAAGATGTTTGTCCTAAGATGTTCAGCGGTGGGACTGAATCCAGAAGAACCCCATGATTGAGAAATATATTTTTTAACCACTGAATGTACAAAACTTCTGTTCAAAATATATGGTACATTGTAAATACTGTATATAAAATAGAGTTCTGACTTATACATGAGTACATACAGTAAATGGTTAAATTAACAATTTAAAATTAAATTAAGAAAAAAGAAGATGACTTGTATAAATAATGAAAAGATATTTCTTTTGCTCCCTCTGACATCATGGATGGTACGGTAAATGTGGGGGACACTGCTTCTATTTGCTGAACGGAATAAAATTCGGAGATACTTGGTTTTATCTAACAATTATTTTTTCCTGCCTGTGGTGTTCGAGATGTTTGGTGGAGATGGACCTCTGACAGTGAAGTTCTTGTCATCGCTGGTGGCTCGCCTTACTGAGGTTTTTGGTGATGCCAGTGAGGATGCCTGGTTGTTTAAGCGCCTTAGCCTCGCTATCACCCATGGTAATGCTGTGAGTGTGTTGGCTTGCGTCAAAATATTCCAATGACTCTTTTGGTGTGTGACAAATTGTTGCACTTAATTGTGAATTGATGGTTGTTTTTGTTTTTGTTTCCTCCATTTTTTTTTCTTTTGCTTTTGGTGCGTTATCTATATA
This sequence comes from Eledone cirrhosa, assembly GCA_964016885.1. Taxonomy (NCBI): domain Eukaryota; kingdom Metazoa; phylum Mollusca; class Cephalopoda; order Octopoda; family Eledonidae; genus Eledone; species Eledone cirrhosa. The sequence continues at coordinate 221,179,960 of OZ024742.1, forward strand.
TATAAAACTGTAGTTGTCTGCGTATCCTTATTTTTGCAAAGTCTATACAAATCCACATTTCTACTCCGATTGACTTCAAACTTGCATTTATATATTCCTTGCGGTATAAAGATATTGTTTCTACTTTTGGCACAAGGCCAGCAATTACCCAGTGTATTACTGGTACTTTATTTTATCGACCCTGTAAGGATGAAAGGCAAAGTTAACCGCGGTGTAAAGATATTAACTGCAGTTTTTATTTTTCAATTTTCTGTTGTTAGGCGCCGGTTATCGATCTCCGTCGAGCCCTTATAATATCTGTCTGCATGTCTGACTGTCTGCATTACAACATTCTGATGAACACGTCATTGCTGACGTATTATCTTTGCTACATTCACACACACACACACACACACATATATAAATATACATATATACTTATATATACACGTATATATATATATACACATATATACATATACACACACATATATACACATATACATATCTGCTATGACACTGGAACCTTCTGCAACTTAACCTGTGACTTTCTCTTTCACATTTACTCCAAAAGGCCAAAACAGAGGAGTATGAAAAGAAGGGGCTCAACAATATTTCTATGAACAATGCACGTAGACAGCTAAACTGTACTTTCAACTTCTTAATTTTCTCCAAATAAAACAAGTTTCCTGTCAGTATATTTTCGAGAGTTTTTAACAAGCACTCACACATAAACGTTTCTCATTGGAAGTGCTATTGCCAATGTTCTTACCTATGCAATGCTGGGATACACTGTTAGTATTTAAATAAAATAATTGTTTCTAATTTTGGCACAAGGCCAGCAATTACTCCAGCAATTATTGGTGCTTTATTTTATTGCCCCCTTAAGGATGAAAGACAAAGCTAACCTCAGTGACATTTGAGCTCAGAACATAAAGGGCCATAACTCTATGCTGCAAAGCATGGTGTCTGACGCTCTACCGATACTGCCAATTCACAATAATAATGAAAATTATTGTGTACAGTGCTCAGGTGCACTACAATTTGTAAGGTTCATAGCAATAGTTAATTGTATTAATTATATGTGTTTATATTTTCATTCTGAAAGAATTAATTATGAGCAATTTATAAGTTATTTATGTGAATAAAGTATATTTTATAGTTGCTTTCCTCATAACTATGTTAATAATATATATTTTTTTATTGAAAATTTGCAGAAGTATGTCTTCTGATGTGTAGATTATGATTATGTTGAAAAATATTAATTTAATAAAACAAAAACAAAAAAACAACTTTCATTATTGTTTTGTGGCATTTAGTTACAACTTTCTACATTCTGAATTCAAATCCTGTTGAGGTCAGCTTTGTCTTTCAACAAAATAAAGTACCAGTTAAGTACTGATGTTTTTTAACATCCTATTCAAACAGAGTCTTTTAACATCCTATTTAAACAGAGTCTCTCTAAGGGTGAAGTACCACACAGTGGAAATCAGCCACAATCATTCCTATATTTATGAAAGGTAAGAGGGCAGATCCAGCTAACTATAGACCGGTATCTCTGACATCTGTTATATCAAAAGTGATGGAAAAGGTAATATCAGAAGACATCATGGAACACTTGAAGAACAATGCCTTAATGTGCCCTGATCAACATGGCTTCGCCTGTGGGAAATCTACAACGACCAATTTACTTGAAGTACTGGATTTATGGACAGAAGCTCTAAGTCATAATCTGTCGGTTGATGTTATCTTTCTAGGCTATGCAAAAGTGTTTGACAAGGTTCCTCATGAACGGCTGCTGAAACAGACAAAAACTTTTGGAATCAAAAACAATATACTGAAATTGATGGGAAATTTCTTTACATATGGAAACAACGTGTTTCAGTCAACACCACATTTTCAGAATGGGCGGAAGACAGGAGTGGTGTACGACAGGGTACAGTCCTGAGTCCCCCGCTGTTCTCGCTTTTTGTCAATGATATCCTAGCATTACTAGAGAGTTCTATCTTGATGTTTGCTGATGATACAAAGATATATCAAGCAATAGCAGATCTACAAGAGGCTCACTAGACTAACTTGCAAAATGATCTCAACCAGCTTCAATTGTGGTCCAACTGCATACAAATGAAATTCTACCCAGAAAAATGCAAAGTAATGCATGTTGGCAATCTTGGGCACATGTATACAATGACAAAGGAAGATACTACAACTCACACACTTCTTCAGGTCAAAGAAGAAAAAGACTTGGGAGTTATCATTGACCATGGCCTAACATTCAGCAGTCACCTACAAGCACAAGTCAACAAGGCAAATAGAACTCTGGATGCTCTGAAACACACCTTCTTTGTACTGGAAAAACATCCTTCACACTCCTGTATAAAAGCCTGATACATCCACACCTTGAGTATGCCTCCATTATATGGGCACTCAAGTTAAAGAGAGACAACAACATTATTGAAAATGTTCAGCGAAGAGCAACATGCCCCGTCCAGGGGCTCTCTTCACTACCCTACAATGAACGTCTTCAGGCTTTGGGAGTCCTGATGCTAGAGTATAAGGCAGAGGGCAGACATCATACAAGCTTTTAAAATACTAAATGAGTTCAATAAAGTACAGTACACTAGAAGGTATCCAATCTGCAGCAATGCACTGTTCAGAGTGGCACTCAGCAGGACTACACAAGGACACAACCTGAAGCTCTAGGTGCAGCACCGACCAAGTCCTAGGAACCACTTCTTTTCTGCACGTGTGATAAATCACTGGAACAACCTCAAATAAGAAACAGTTGACTCACCCTCAGTCAACATTTTAAAGTCAAAGCTCGAGAAGGAGTGGACCAACCACCTTCACAAGTTTAACTATTGCTTCTCGTATTGATGCCCATCTAAGAGGCATTGATACCAAGTGATGCTTGATACTCAGAAGAGGATCATCTCTACCTTAGTATGAGTCTAATTACCCTTAACAGGTACCAAATGACCATACTTAAGATATATTACTTAAACATTTTTTTTTTTTTTCGCGTGCTACCAACTACTCTGACCTGCAAGATTATCGCACTCGATTTTATCCCTTGGAAAACGGGTGGGATGCGTCCCTCAACACTTCTTCCCCGGAGTTTTTTTTTTACGTGTGTTATCAATGAATACGACCCCCAAAGCAATCGGAAACGCCTAGATTTGTAGAAAAATGAGGGTGAAAGGATGCGAAAAGTTCAGCGGAGTTTTGCATAGCTACACATCTCGCTCGATTTTGGTGGGAAATAATTATTTTTACTTGTTTTTTCTGAACCTCTTAGATGCTCGAAATAGACTCTTTTCCGGATTAGGGTTAGTTAGGGTTTCTGTTTTACGCGGAGGAAGGGGGAGGGGCAATTACGAGCATCTAAGAGGTCAGATTAGTTGATAGCAAAAAAAAAAAAAAGGTAATACAATTATTTCCGACCAAACGTGAGAGGTGTGTACATCTGCGAAACTCCGACGGTCTTTTCACCCCCTTTTCACTCCCATTTGTCTACAGATCTGGTTACCGATTGGTTTGGAGGTCATATTCGTCGATAACAAGCAAAAAAAAAAAAAAAAAAAGAGAAAACTCCGAGGATGTGGGAGGAGCACCAATCCTCCGAGCATCTTAGAAGTTAGATTAGTTGATAGCACACGATTAAAAACAACAACAAACGAGGAAAAAATGTTTTTTGCCACTGAGATCCAGGGAGTGTTTTATAAATTTACAATAATATTAACCAGGGTAATGTTATAGGTTGTCTATAGGAAGGTAATGACATTTCTACAATTATAAAAATGCGAAAAACCAAAACACGCACGCACGGACCCACACATAGATACATACAATTACATTTAATCAACATAATGACAGTTATGAGAAAGTTATGAGGAAATAGAAACGAAAAATAGATATTTAAAGACGAAACTATATTTACGTGTCATTAATATAACGTACATATATATATATATATTGTTATATTTTAAAGAGGGTCATGTTGTTATAATATTGCAATATATATGTTATTTTCTACATCAATATCTGTGTGCGGGCTTAGCCGTGTGGTTACTTCGATACATAATACTGAAATTATTTCTCCAATCTGCGACCACTGGCGCCATTCCGCGCACTTTTTGGCCTTGTTTTACATAGTGACTTTAAAGATTTAACCTTTTTTGTTTGTTTGTATCCCTACATAACATCTAGCTATATTTGAGAGAAATTTGTTTACTATATCGCCAGCTGATGGAGACTCATTACATAGTGACTTTTCTCTATGACTCATTAACCTACGTATCAACAAGTCCTGCACATCTAATCGAATTATTTCCCTATTACAAATTTTATGCGTCATTTGAAAAAAAATTATCTTCTCTCAATATACTTGTTCTTATGAAAAAGAAAAGAAAAGAAAAGTTCTTTTGAATACAATTTGAAATCATTTGTGATACTATAACATAATATAACATTTATACAGTATATATAGTTAATTTGTTAATACCAGTTGGGTGTGGGAGCTTAGCCGTGTGGTTACTTCGTTCATACCTAATATCTAAGCAGATGTTTTCAAACCTAACGACCACTGGCGCTGTCTCGTACATTCTTTTTTGTCCCTTAAGCGCTGTCTCGTACATTCATTTTTGTCCCTTAAGCACCATCGTCACAAATTATTTTATATTTTATTTTCAGCAACTCACCACTTCAATATTTTCTGTGTATCGATAAGGCGTCAGATAACGATTTGCGGCATAGTTATCTCCCTTTACGTTTTGAGTTCAAATCCAGACTAGGTTAAGCTTTACCTTTCATCCTTACAGAGTCGATACAATAAAATATCGGTAACTCACTGGCGTCGATTTAATCGATTTCGCCACAAAATTGTTGGTCTTGTACCTAAATCAGAAACCATTATTATTTTAAAATGAGTTCAAATCAGCCAAGATCAGCTTTGCTTTTCATCCTTCCGGGACCAATTAAGTAAAGTACAAGTTATGAACTGGTTTGACATTATCGAACTTCCCCTTCAAATTACAGGCCTTGTGTCTAAACTAGAAGGGGCGCAGCCCAAACACTGCCCTGCCCTAGTGACTTCATTTTTGCAATTCTACTGTTTGTTTGTGTGTGTCTGTATGTGGTAATGGTGTTCTGCTCTTGATTGTAAGATCATGAGTTCAATTCCCTGTGATATGTGTCCTTGTACAAAATACTTTATTTCACGCTGCTCCACCTGGCAAAATCAAGTTGTACTTGTCATTCAAAGAGCCCCATCACACTGAATCTCCCTGAGAGCTATGTTAATAGCACACGTGTCCATGGATTACTCAGCTACTTGCATGTTAATTTCATCTGCAGGCTGTTCCGTTGGTCGAACAGTTGGAGCACCCATCGTCGGAACCGACAGAGGCCCAACAGCAGCAATAGTGCATGTGTGTGTGTGTGTGTGTAATGCCTGGCTCTTTATTGATTTGTTACTTTTGTAAACCATAAACATATGATTTGATACACACCATATGCTTGTAGCTTGAACGTGACAAAACGAAGGGAGCCATCAATATTATAAAAATAGTCATATTCTTGGGATAAATCCAAATGTGATACCACTAAGTAATTTCATTTGGCCTTGATAGACTAGCTAGCCCTGTGCCACCAAACATGATGGCTAATTGTAGTATTTTGTTTAATAATTCTTTTATTATAAACTTTTTTGTGTGGATAGACTATCCACAACTAACATAGATAACCAAGATAATATATTTGTGTGAATATCTATACATTTATGTATATGTATGGTCCTGAGTTGTAGGGATGCCGTATTGATATACTACATTTTTTGAACATTTGAAGCCTACCGGAACCCATCCCTCTCCAGGACTGAGTACAGTAGATTTATTCAAGAGCGAGGAAGAATTGACACAAGTACTAGACTGGTACTTCTTTTACCGACCTCAAAAGGATGAAACTCGGCGCGATTTGAACTCAGAGAACAGAAAGCCGGAACAAATTCCATAAAGCTTCCTATCCGACGTTCTGATGACTCTGCCAATTCGCTGCTTTTATCTATACATTTATATGTATGAGTATAAAATATAAACACACAAACACATATACACTCATACAAATATAGATATATTCACACAAACACATATTCACACGCATACATTCACACAAGTGATATAAACACATAAAAAATAACATCATCATCATCATCATCATCGTTTAACATCTATCTTCCACGCTAGCAGAAAGCCGGTAATATCACTTGAGAGTATTGGGTGCATCTTATTGTGGCACCAGTAATATCACTTTACAGAGTATTGAGAGCATCTTATTGTGGCACCAGTAATATCACTTTACAGAGGATTGGATGCATCTTATTGTGGCACCCATAATATCACTTTATAAGAGTATTGCGAGCATTTAATTGTGGCACCAGTAATATCACTTTACAGAGTATTGGGAGCATCTTATTGTGGCACCAGTAATATCACTTTACAGAGTATTGGGAGCATCTTATTATGGCACCAGTAATATCACTCTACAGAGTATTGGGAGCATCTTATTATGGCACCAGTAATATCACTCTACAGAGTATTGGGAGCATCTTATTATGGCACCAGTAATATCACTTTAAGAGAGTATTGGGTGCATCTTATTGTGGCACCAGCAATATCACTTTACGAGAGTATTGGGTGCATCCTATTGTGGCACCCATAATATCACTTTACAGAGTATTGGGTGCATCTTATTGTGGCACCCATAATATCACTTTACAGAGTATTGGGTGCATCTTATTGTGGTACCAGCAATATCACTTTACAAGAGTATTGGGTGCATCTTATTGTGGCACCCATAATATCACTTTACAGAGTATTGGGTGCATCTTATTGTGGCACCAGTAATATCACTTTACAAGAGTATTGGGTGCATCTTATTGTGGCACCCATAATATCACTTTACAAGAGTATTGGGAGCATCTTATTGTGGCACCAGCAATATCACTTTACAGAGTATTGGGTGCATCTTATTGTGGCACCAGTAATATCACTTTACGAGAGTATTGGGTGCATCTTATTGTGGCACCAGTAATATCACTTAACGAGTCTATCAGGTGCATCTTATTGTGGCACCAGTAATATCACTTTACGAGAGTATTGGGTGCATCTTATTGTGGCACCAGTAATATCACTTTACAAGAGTATTGGGTGCATCTCGCTCGATTTTGCTGGCAAATAATTATCTTTCCTTGTTTTTTCTGAACCTCTTAGATGCTCGAAATCGACTCTTTTCCGGATTAGGGTTAGTTAGGGTTTCTGTTTTACGCGGAGGAAGGGGGAGGGGCAATTACGAGCATCTTAGAGGTCAGATTAGTTGATAGCAAAAAAAAAATAAAGAGGTGATACAATTATTTCCGACCAAACGTGAGAGGTGTGTACATCTGCGAAACTCCGACGGTCTTTTCACCCCCTTTTCACTCCCATTTGTCTACAGATCTGGTTACCTATTGGTTTGGAGGTCATATTCGTCGATAACAAGCAAAAAAAAAAAAAAAAAAAGAGAAAACTCCGAGGATGTGGGAGGAGCACCAATCCTCCGAGCATCTTAGAAGTTAGATTAGTTGATAGCACACGATTAAAAACAACAACAAACGAGGAAAAAATGTTTTTTGCCACTGAGATCCAGGGAGTGTTTTATAAATTTACAATAATATTAACCAGGGTAATGTTATAGGTTGTCTATAGGAAGGTAATGACATTTCTACAATTATAAAAATGCGAAAAACCAAAACACGCACGCACGGACCCACACATAGATACATACAATTACATTTAATCAACATAATGACAGTTATGAGAAAGTTATGAGGAAATAGAAACGAAAAATAGATATTTAAAGACGAAACTATATTTACGTGTCATTAATATAACGTACATATATATATATATATATTGTTATATTTTAAAGAGGGTCATGTTGTTATAATATTGCAATATATATGTTATTTTCTACATCAATATCTGTGTGCGGGCTTAGCCGTGTGGTTACTTCGATACATAATACTGAAATTATTTCTCCAATCTGCGACCACTGGCGCCATTCCGCGCACTTTTTGGCCTAGAGATTTTAAAGATTTAACGTTTTTTGTTTGTTTGTATCCCTACATAACATTCTAGCTATATTTGAGAGAAATTTGTTTACTATATCGCCAGCTGATCGAGACTCATTACATAGAGACTTTTCTCTATGACTCACTAACCTACGTATCAACAAGTCCTGCACATCTAATCGAATTATTTCCCTATTACAAATTTTATGCGTCATTTGAAAAAAAATTATCTTCTCTCAATATACTTGTTCTTATGAAAAAGAAAAGAAAAGAAAAGTCCTTTTGAATACAATTTGAAATCATTTGTGATACTATAACATAATATAACATTTATACAGTATATATAGTTAATTTGTTAATACCAGTTGGGTGTGGGAGCTTAGCCGTGTGGTTACTTCGTTCATACCTAATATCTAAGCAGATGTATTCAAGCCCAACGACCACTGGCGCTGTCTCGTACATTCTTTTTTGTCCCTTAAGCGCTGTCTCGTACATTTATTTTTGTCCCTTAAGCACTATCGTCACAAATTATTTTATTTTCAGCAACTCACCACTTCAATATTTTCTGTGTATCGATAAAGCGTCGGATAACGATTTGCGGCATAGTTATCTCCCTTTACGTTTTGAGTTCAAATCCAGTCTAGGTTAAGCTTTACCTTTCATCCTTACAGAGTCGATAAAATAAAATATCGGTAACTCACTGGCGTCGATTTAATCGATTTCCCCACAAAATTGTTGGTCTTGTAAAGTATAGTTAACATGTCTATGTATAATTGATAAAAGAAAAAATATATAACAAAACAATGGACTAAGGGAGATAATTAGGAAGGTTTAGTCTCTTGTCAAATTATGGGAGTGAAGTTATAAATACGAAATTGATGCGCCTTGATCTTAATTTTTATTCGAATTTATTTACCTTTATCTACCTGTCTATGTCAGGGCTTCCTAAAGTGATTTGATATCAGCCTCCAAAACAGAGATCGATAAGCTTACCCAGGGAATCAATTGAACTTATTGGCAAAAACCTGACATTTCTATCAGAAATAAAAATATATAAAATAATATAAAATCTAACTTATATAGGTTTCTGATTTATATATAACTAGATGAGGACGACGTCTTCTCCCACTTTCTGTCACCCCCACACACCCACTCACTCATTCTGTTTCTCTAAACCTGACATTCCCTTCTCTCTCTCCATGTACATATCTCCTCCTTTCTCTCTCTATATATAGACGAGGATGACGTAACTTTCTGTCTATCTACCTCTTTCAGTCATCTTGAAAACACACGGCTTCCCTTTTCTCTCTCTCTCTCTCTATATATATATATATATCTCGTTTGGCGTTTCCACTCTCTATATAAAGTGAACTTGATGGAGGGACGGACGGACATACATACATCGCTCTTATTATAATATAGATTAGTCTTTATTTTCTGTTTACCGATTTATTTACTGACTTATACATTTTTGTACATGGGTGCGGGTCGATGAGGGGAATCAAGGATTCTATGAATGGGTCTATAAAGTTTCGAGATTCTTGCGTTATGTCTACCTGCTAATTTTCCATCTATCTTTATTGTTACCTACCTGCAATTTTGTTGTCTCAATTTCTCTCTGGTCTATCTCACTGTCAGTATGTCTGCTTGTCTATCTCACAGTCTGCCTATATATCTCATTGCCTGCCTGACTGTCGTCTGTCTACTTTATTCTTCTTCACCCACTTATTCCTGAGAGGGTTGTGGGGGCAGAGACCTCAAACAATCCTTCCAGCGGATCCTATCAGAAGCAACCATCTCCAACTGATCCAATTGGATCCCCAAGCGAGACCAGCCAAGCTCATGGGTGTTATCCAACCATGTTGCTCTGGGTCTCCTGCTGGTTGGTTTTGCCCGTAAAATATGTTGCACAATTCTTTCCTTAGACATTCTAACCATATGCCCATAGTATTAGGCATAATGTCTACGTGACTATCCACATTTTAGGTGTCTGTCTGACTAGTCATCTATCAATATAAGTTTCTCTCTGTCCCACTGTGATTATGAAGGATAATCTAAAGGTGCACAGCTCTACTGTCTACTTCTCTATCTACCTATCTGTCTGTCTACCAGTTTGATGACGTCATAGCATGGGACTGCCTAGACATGGTCATATCCCAAATGCTCCCTGGTTGGGTTACCTACAGTAAGCTTGAGGAATTTCAGGGAGCAACTGGTAAGGAAATCAATTTAAGGTAACATTTAAAATTAAGTGAGTAAACAAAGGGTAAATTGATTAAAAATTACACAAATGGTAAGCAAATTTCATCAAAGGATGGAGTGGGAAACCCAAATTGACAAAATTTCTTCTATACTGGTGGTAGTCTCCGAAATCATAAGGTGAATTTGGTATTGAATGTCTTCCTTTTGAAGTTTAGATAAATGTTTGGTTCTAGTGGGCTTTCAAAATGAGCTGGCTGTTTGTTAGAGTTCATATTTGCTGGCATGATATATCCTGTACACTCTGTAAGTGGCTGATGTTAGGAAAGGCATCCAACCATAGAAACCATGCCAAATGTGGAACATATGAACAGGATGAGTTCTCACCAACCAATCTAGTCTTGGTTTGCATAGATTGTCGCAGTCCATGTCATATGGAAGGTGAACATAAATGATAATGGCGATGAATGATTATATACAGCCACATGATGTATATTGGATTTTAAGTCTGCTTCCTGTACTGGCATGGGTTGAATGGATCATAAAAGTTGAAGTCAGCTTTGTGTATTCTGAAGTCCTGCCTCCTGGCAGTGGAAAAATGGCGAAATAAGGCTGAATAGTCACGGATAGTCAACTCTTGTTCAAAGATACTGCTCTCCTAGATATGTTTGAAGGGGGAGAGGGAACCAAGCCACACTTGTATGTTGCATTTTTGGAATGGGATCTACAGTTGGATGCCCTTTTAAATGCTAACCACCTTACACAGAATACAGGGTGCATCTTATTGTGCAACCAGCAATATCACTTTTTGAGACTATTGGGAGCATCTTATTGTGGATCCAGTAATATTACTTTACAGAGTATTAGGTGCATCTTATTGTGGCACCAGTAATATCACTTTACAGATTATTGGGTGCATTTTATTGTGGCACCAGTAATACCACTTTACGAAAGTATTGGGTGCATCTTATTGTGGCACCAGTAATATCACTTTACAGAGTATTGGGTGCATCTTATTGTGGCACCAGTAATATCACTTTACAGAGTATTGCGTTCATCTTATTGTGGCACCAGTAATATCACTTTACAAGAGTATTGGGTGCATCTTATTGTGGCACCAGTAATATCACTTTACAGAGTATTGGGTGCATCTTATTGTGGCACCAGCAATATCACTTTACGAGAGTATTGAGTGCATCTTATTGTGGCACCCATAATATCACTTTACAGAGTATTGCGTTCATCTTATTGTGGTACCAGCAATATCACTTTACGAGAGTATTGTGTGCATCTTAATGTGGCACCAGTAATATCACTTTACAGAGTATTGGGTGCATCTTATTGTGGCACCAGCAATATCACTTTACAGAGTATTGTGTGCATCTTATTGTGGCACCCATAATATCACTTTACAGAGTATTGCGTTCATCTTATTGTGACACCAGCAATATCACTTTACGAGAGTATTGGGTGCATCTCGCTCTATTTTGGTGGGAAATAATTATCTTTCCTTGTTTTTTCTGAACCTTAAAGATTTAACCCTTTTTTGTTTGTTTGTATCCCTACATAACATCTAGCTATATTTGAGAGAAATTTGTTTACTATATCGCCAGCTGATGGAGACTCATTACATAGTGACTTTTCTCTATGGCTCATTAACCTACGTATCAACAAGTCCTGCACATCTAATCGAATTATTTCCCTATTACAAATTGTATGCGTCATTTGAAAAAAATTATCTTCTCTCAATATACTTGTTCTTATGAAAAAGAAAAGAAAAGAAAAGTCCTTTTGAATACAATTTGAAATCATTTGTGATACTATAACATAATATAACATTTATACAGTATATATAGTTAATTTGTTAATATGTGTTTGGTGTGGGAGCTTAGCCGTGTGGTTACTTCGTTTATACTTAAGAACTATCCAAATGTTTTCAAAGCTAACGACTACTGGCGCTGTCTCGTACATTCATTTTTGTCCCTTAAACAAATTTATCACCACCATCGTCACAAATTATTTTATTTTCAACAACTCACCACTTCAATATTTTCTGTGTATCGATAAGGCGTCAGATAACGATTTGCGGTATAGTTATCTCCCTTTACGTTTTGATTTCAAATGCAGTCTAGGTTAAGCTTTACCTTTCATCCTTACAGAGTCGATAAAATAAAGTATCGGTAACTCACTAGCGTCGATTTAATCGATTTCCTCACAAAAATGTTGGTCTTGTACCTAAATCAGAAACCATTATTATTTTAAAATGAGTTCAAATCAGCCAAGATCAGCTTTGCTTTTCATCCTTCCGGGACCAATTAAGTAAAGTACAAGTTATGAACTGGTTTGACATTATCGAACTTCCCCTTCAAATTACAGGCCTTGTGTCTAAACTAGAAGGGGTGCAGCCCAAACACTGCCCTGCCCTATGCCCAGAGCCCATCACCCTCTCCTTCTTCTGTGGTCAAAAGTCTTTGCTTTTTTCCTTCTTTTCCTCTTAACTATGGCATTTATAGTCCTTTCCTCTACTTTCCCATACAACTAGATCTGCCCTTTTTTTTACCCCTTCCCTTTTTTCTCATTACTTTTGTTTTTATCTTTCCTTTTCATATTTCCATCATTGTATAACTTATTTTTTATTTGTATATAAATATTTGTGTATTATTGGTGCTCTATACAGAATATATTAATCTCTAATCCCAAAATTATATGTTAGCATATAAAAAGAATGTTCTAGTTTATTTCTATAGTGACTTGATTTTTGCAATTCTACTGTTTGTTTGTGTGTGTCTGTATGTGGTAATGGTGTTCTGCTCTTGATTGTAAGATCATGAGTTCAATTCCCTGTGATATGTGTCCTTGTACAAGATACTTTATTTAACGCTGCTCCACCTGGCAAAATCAAGTTGTACTTGTCATTCAAAGGGCCCCATCACACTGAATCTCCCTGAGAGCTATGTTAACAGCACACGTGTCCATGGATTACTCAGCTACTTGCATGTTAATTTCATCTGCAGGCTGTTCCGTTGGTCGAACAGTTGGAGCACCCATCGTCGGAACCGACAGAGGCCCAACAGCAGCAATAGTGCATGTGTGTGTGTGTGTGTGTGTAATGCCTGGCTCTTTATTGATTTGTTACTTTTGTAAACCATAAACATATGATTTGATACACACCATATGCTTGTTGCTTGAACATGACAAAACGAAGGGAGCCATCAATATTATAAAAATAGTCATTATTCTTGGGATAAATCCAAATGTGATACGACAACGTAATTTCATTCGGCTCTGATAAACTAGCTAGCACTGTGCCACCAAAAATGATGGCTAATTGTAGTATTTTGTTTAATAAGACAACAGAAAGCCGGAACAAATTCCATAAAGCTTTCTATCCGACGTTCTAATGACTCTGCCAATTCACTGCTTTTATCTATATATTTATATGTATGAGTATAAAATATAAACACACAAACACATACACTCATACAAATATAGATATGTTCACACAAACACATATTCATATTCACATGCATACATTCACACAAGTGATATAAACACATAAAAACTAACATCATCATCATCATCGTTTAAAATCTATCTTCCACGCTAGCAGAAAGCCGGTAATATCACTTTAGAGTATTGGGTGCATCTTATTGTGGCACCAGTAATATCACTTTACACGAGTATTGGGTGCATCTTATTGTGGCACCAGTAATATCACTTAAGAGTATTGGGTGCATCTTATTGTGGGCACCAGTAATATCACTTTACAGAGTATTGTGTGCATCTTATTGTGGCACCAGTAATATCACTTTACGAGAGTATCGGGTGCATCTTATATGTGACACCAGTAATATCACTTTACGAGAGTATTGGGTGCATCTTATTGTGGAACCAGTAATATCACTTTACAGAGTATTGGGTGCATCTTATTGTGGCACCAGTAATATCACTTTACGAGAGTATTGGGTGCATCTTATATGTGCCACCAGTAATATCACTTTACAGACTATTAGGTGCATCTTATTGTGGCACCAGTAATATCACTTTAGAGTATTGGGTGCATCTTATTGTGGCACCAGTAATATCACTTTAGAGTATTGGGAGCATCTTATTGTGGCATCAGTAATATCACATTACAGAGTATTGGGAGCATCTTATTGTGGCACCAGTAATATCACTTTACAGAGGATTGGGTGCATCTTATTGTGGCACCAGTAATATCACTTTAGAGTATTGGGTGCATCTTATTGTGGCACCAGTAATATCACTTTAGAGTATTGGGTGCATCTTATTGTGGCATCAGTAATATCACTTTACAGAGTATTGGGAGCATCTTATTGTGACACCAGTAATATCACTTTACAGAGGATTGGGTGCATCTTATTTTGATACCAGTAATATCACTTTACAGAGTATTGGGTGCATCTTATTTTGGCACCAGCAATATCACTTTACGAGAGTATTGGGTGCATCTTATTGTGGCACCAGTAATATCACTTTACGAGAGTATTGGGTGCATCTTATTGTGGCACCAGTAATATCACTTTACAGAGGATTGGGTGCATCTTATTTTGATACCAGTAATATCACTTTACAGAGTATTGGGTGCATCTTATTTTGGCACCAGTAATATCACTTTACAGAGTATCGGGTGCATCTTATTGTGACACCAGTAATATCACTTTACAAGAGTATTGGGTGCATCTTATATGTGACACCAGTAATATCACTTTAGAGTATTGGTTGCTTCTTATTGTGGCACCAGTAATATCACTTTACAGAGTATTGAGTGCCTCTTATTGTGGCACCAGTAATATCACTTTACAGAGGATTGGGTGCATCTTATTTTGATACCAGTAATATCACTTTACGAGAGTATTGGGTGCATCTTATTGTGGCACCAGTAATATCACTTTACAGAGTATTGGGTGCATCTTATTGTGGCACCAGTAATATCACCTTACGAGAGTATTGGGTGCATTTATATGTGACACCAGTAATATCACTTTAGAGTATTGGTTGCTTCTTATTCTTGCACCAGTAATATCACTTTACAGAGTATTGAGTGCCTCTTATTGTGGCACCAGTAATATCACTTTACAGAGGATTGGGTGCATCTTATTTTGATACCAGTAATATCACTTTACGAGAGTCTTGGGTGCATCTTATATGTGACGCCAGTAATATCACTTTACAGAGTATTGGGTGCATCTTATTGTGGCACCAGTAATATCACTTTACAGAGTATTGGTTGCTTCTTATTTTGGCACCAGTAATATCACTTTACGAGAGTATTGGGTGCATCTTATTGTGGCACCAGCAATATCACTTTACAGAGTATTGAGTGCATCTTATTGTGGCACCAGTAATATCACTTTACAGAGTATTGGGTGCATCTTATTGTGGGACCAGTAATATCACTTTACATAGTATTGGGTGCATCTTATTTTGGCACCAGTAATATCTCTTTACAGAGTATTGAGTGCATCTTATTGTGGCACCAGTAATATCACTTTACAAGAGTATTGGGTGCATCTTATTGTGGCACCAGCAATATCACTTTACAGAGTATTGGGTGCTTCTTATTGTGGCACCAGTAAAATCACTTAACGAGTCTATCAGGTGCATCTTATTGTGGCACCAGCAATACCACTTTACAGAGAATTGGGTGCCTCTTATTGTGGGACCAGTAATATCATTTACAGGGGATTGGGTGCATCTTATTGTGGCACCAGTAATATCACTTTACAGGACTATTGGGAGCATCTTATTGTGGCACCAGTAATATCACTTTACGAGACTATTGGGTGCATCTTATTGTGGCACCCATAATATCACTTTACAGAGTATTAGGTGCACCTTATTGTGGCACCAGTAATATCACTTTACAGAGTATTGGGAGCATCTTATTGTGGCATCAGTAATATCACTTTACAGAGTATTGGGTGCATCTTATTGTGGCACCAGTAATATCACTTAACGAGTCTATCAGGTGCATCTTATTGTTGCACCAGTAATATCACTTTACAGAGTATTGGGAGCATTTTATGTTGCACCAGCAATACCACTTTACATAGAATTGGGTGCATCTTATTGTGGCACCAGTAATATCACTTTAAGAGAGTATTGAGAGCATCTTATTTTGGCACCAGTAATATCACTTTACAGAGTACGAGGTGCATCTTATTGTGTCATCAGTAATATCACTTTACAGAGTATTGGGTGCATCTTATTGTGGCATCAGCAATATCACTTTACATGACTATTGGGAGCATGTTATTGTGGGACCAGTAATATCACTTTACGAGAGTATTGGGTGCATCTTATTGTGGCACCAGTAATATCACTTTATAGAGAATCGGGTGCATCTTATTGTGGCACCAGTAATATCACTTTACAGAGGATTGGGTGCATCTTATTATGGCACCAGTAATATCACTTTACAGAGTATTGGGTGCATCTTATTGTGAAACCAGTAATATCACTCTACGAGAGTATTGGGTGCATTTTATTGTGGCACCAGTAATATCACTTTACAGAGTATTGGGTGCATCTTATTGTGGCACCAGTAATATCACTTTAGAGTATTGGGAGCATCTTATTGTGGCATCAGTAATATCACTTTACAGAGTATTGGGAGCATCTTATTGTGGCACCAGTAATATCACTTTACAGAGGATTGGGTGCATCTTATTTTGATACCAGTAATATCACTTTACAGAGTATTGGGTGCATCTTATTTTGGGACCAGCAATATCACTTTACGAGAGTATTGGGTGCATCTTATTGTGGCACCAGTAATATCACTTTACGAGAGTATTGGGTGCATCTTATTGTGGCACCAGTAATATCACTTTACAGAGTATTGGGAGCATCTTATTTTGATACCAGTAATATCACTTTACAGAGTATTGGGAGCATCTTATTTTGGCACCAGCAATATCACTTTACAGAGTATTGGGTGCATCTTATTGTGGCACCAGTAATATCACTTTACAGAGTATTGGGTGCATCTTCTTGTGGCACCAGTAATATCACTTTACAAGAGTATTGGGTGCATCTTATATGTGACACCAGTAATATCACTTTAGAGTATTGGTTGCTTCTTATTGTGGCACCAGTAATATCACTTTACAGAGTATTGAGTGCCTCTTATTGTGGCACCAGTAATATCACTTTACAGAGGATTGGGTGCATCTTATTTTGATACCAGTAATATCACTTTACAGAGTATTGGGTGCATCTTATTTTGGCACCAGCAATATCACTTTACGAGAGTATTGGGTGCATCTTATTGTGGCACCAGTAATATCACTTTACGAGAGTATTG
The DNA here is from genome assembly GCA_964016885.1 of Eledone cirrhosa. Lineage (NCBI taxonomy): Eukaryota > Metazoa > Mollusca > Cephalopoda > Octopoda > Eledonidae > Eledone > Eledone cirrhosa. The sequence goes on from OZ024742.1 coordinate 221,197,575, forward strand.
GGTGCATCTTATTGTGGCACCAGTAATATCACTTTACAGAGTATTGGGAGCATCTTATTTTGATACCAGTAATATCACTTTACAGAGTATTGGGAGCATCTTATTTTGGCACCAGCAATATCACTTTACAGAGTATTGGGTGCATCTTATTGTGGCACCAGTAATATCACTTTACAGAGTATTGGGTGCATCTTCTTGTGGCACCAGTAATATCACTTTACAAGAGTATTGGGTGCATCTTATATGTGACACCAGTAATATCACTTTAGAGTATTGGTTGCTTCTTCTTGTGGCACCAGTAATATCACTTTACAGAGTATTGAGTGCCTCTTATTGTGGCACCAGTAATATCACTTTACAGAGGATTGGGTCCATCTTATTTTGATACCAGTAATATCACTTTACGAGAGTATTGGGTGCATCTTATTGTGGCACCAGTAATATCACTTTACAGAGTATTGGGTGCATCTTATTGTGGCACCAGTAATATCACTTTACGAGAGTATTGGGTGCATTTATATGTGACACCAGTAATATCACTTTAGAGTATTGGTTGCTTCTTATTGTCGCACCAGTAATATCACTTTACAGAGTATTGGGTGCATCTTATATGTGACACCAGTAATATCACTTTACAGAGTATTGGGTGCATCTTATTGTGGCACCAACAATATCACTTTACAGAGTATTGAGTGCATCTTATTGTGGCACCAGTAATATCACTTTACAGAGTATTGGGTGCATCTTATTGTGGGACCAGTAATATCACTTTACATAGTATTGGGTGCATCTTATCTTGGCACCAGTAATATCACTTTACAGAGTATTGAGTGCATCTTATTGTGGCACCAGTAATATCACTTTACAAGAGTATTGGGTGCATCTTAGTGTGGCACCAGCAATATCACTTTACAGAGTATTGGGTGCATCTTATTGTGGCACCAGTAAAATCACTTAACGAGTCTATCAGGTGCATCTTATTGTGGCACCAGTAATATCACTTTACAGAGTATTGGGAGCATCTTATTGTGGCACCAGCAATACCACTTTACAGAGAATTGGGTGCCTCTTATTGTGGGACCAGTAATATCACTTTACAGGGGATTGGGTGCATCTTATTGTGGAACCAGTAATATCACTTTACAGGACTATTGGGAGCATCTTATTGTGGCACCAGTAATATCACTTTACGAAACTATTGGGTGCATCTTATTGTGGCACCCATAATATCACTTTACAGAGTATTAGGTGCACCTTATTGTGGCACCAGTAATATCACTTTACAGAGTATTGTGAGCATCTTATTGTGGCATCAGTAATATCACTTTACAGAGTATTGGGTACATCTTATTGTGGCACCAGCAATATCACTTTACAGGGTATTGGGTGCATCTTATTGTGGCGCCAGTAATATCTCTTAATGAGACTATAGGGTGCATCTTATTGTGGGACCAGCAATATCACTTTACAGAGTATTGGGTGCATCTTATTGTGGCACCAGTAATATCACTTAATGAGACTATAGGGTGCATCTTATTGTGGCACCAGTAATATCACTATACAGAGTATTGGGTGCATCTTATTGTGGCATCAGTAATGCCACTTTACAGAGTATTGGGTGCATCTTATTGTGGCACCAGTAATATCCCTTTACAGAGTATAGGGTGCATCTTATTGTGTCACCAGTAATATCACTTTACGAGAGTATTGGGTGCATCTTATTGTGGCACCAGTAATATCACTTTACAGAGTATTGGGTGCATCTTATTGTGGCACCAGTAAGCTCACTTTGCAGAGTATTGGGTGCACCTTATTGTGGCACCAGCAATATCACTTTACAGAGTATTGGGTGCATCTTATTGTGGCACCAGTAATATCACTTTACAGAGTATTGGGTGCATCTTATTGTGGCACCAGTAACTTCACTTTAGAATATTGGGTGCATCTTATTGTGGCACCAGTAATATCACTTTACAGAGGATTGGGTGCATCTTATTGTGGCACCAGCAATATCACTTTACAGAGTATTGGGTGCATCTTATTTTGGCACCAGTAATATCACTTTACGAGAGTATTGGGAGCATCTTATTGTGGCACCAGCAATATCACTTTACAGAGTATTGGGTGCATCTTATTTTGGCACCAGTAATATCACTTTACGAGAGTATTGGGAGCATCTTATTGTGGCACCAGTAATATCACTTTACGAGAGTATTGAGTGCATCTTATTGTGGGACCAGTGATATCACTTTACAGAGTATTGGGTGCATCTTATTGTGGCACCAGCAATATCACTTTACAGAGTATTGGGTGCATCTTATTGTGGCACCAGTAAAATCACTTAACGAGTCTATCAGGTGCATCTTACTGTGGCACCAGTAATATCACTTTACAGAGTATTGGGAGCATCTTATTGTGGCACCAGCAATACCACTTTACAGAGAATTGGGTGCCTCTTATTGTGGGACCAGTAATATCACTTTACAGGGGATTGGGTGCATCTTATTGTGGCACCAGTAATATCACTTTACAGGACTATTGGGAGCATCTTATTGTGGCACCAGTAATATCACTTTACGAGACTATTGGGTGCATCTTATTCTGGCACCCATAATATCACTTTACAGAGTATTAGGTGCACCTTATTGTGGTACCAGTAATATCACTTTACAGAGTATTGGGAGCATCTTATTGTGGCATCAGTAATATCACTTTACAGAGTATTGGGTGCATCTTATTGTGGCACCAGTAATATCACTTCACAGAGTATTGGGTGCATCTTATTGTGGCGCCAGTAATATCTCTTAATGAGACTATAGGGTGCATCTTATTGTGGGACCAGCAATATCACTTTACAGAGTATTGGGTGCATCTTATTGTGGCACCAGTAATATCACTTAATGAGACTATAGGGTGCATCTTATTGTGGCACCAGTAATATCACTTTACAGAGTATTGTGTGCATCTTATTGTGGCATCAGTAATGCCACTTTACAGAGTATTGGGTGCATCTTATTGTGGCACCAGAAATATCCCTTTACAGAGTATAGGGTGCATCTTATTGTGTCACCAGTAATATCAATTTACGAGAGTATTGGGTGCATCTTATTGTGGCACCAGTAACATCACTTTACAGAGTATTGGGTGCATCTTATTGTGGCACCAGTAAGCTCACTTTACAGAGTATTGGGTGCACCTTATTGTGGCACCAGCAATATCACTTTACAGAGTATTGGGTGCATCTTATTGTGGCACCAGTAATATCACTTTACAGAGTATTGGGTGCATCTTATTGTGGCAACAGTAACTTCACTTTAGAATATTGGGTGCATCTTATTGTGGCACCAGTAATATCACTTTACAGAGGAATGTGGTGCATCTTATTGTGCCACCAGCAATATCACTTTACAGAGTATTGGGTGCATCTTATTTTGGCACCAGTAATATCACTTTACGAGAGTATTGGGTGCATCTTATTGTGGCACCAGCAATATCACTTTACAGAGTATTGGGTGCATCTTATTTTGGCACCAGTAATATCACTTTACGAGAGTATTGGGAGCATCTTATTGTGGCACCAGTAATATCAAATTACGAGAGTATTGAGTGCATCTTATTGTGGCACCAGTAATATCACTTTACAGAGTATTGGGTGCATCTTATTGTGGCACCAGTAATATCATTTTACGAGAGTATTGGGTGCATCTTATTGTGGCACCAGTAATATCACTTTACAGAGTATTGGGTGCATCTTATTGTGGCACCAGTAATATCACTTTACGAGAGTATTGGGTGCATCTTATTGTGGCACCAGTAATATCCCTTCATAGAGAATTGGGTGCATCCTATTGTGACACCAGTAATATCGCTTTACAGAGGATTGGGTGCATCTTATTGTGGCACCAGCAATATCACTTTACAGAGTATTGGGTGCATCTTATTGTGGCACCAGTAATATCACTTTAAGAGAGTATTGAGAGCATCTTATTATGGCACCAGTAATATCACTTTACAGAGTACGAGGTGCATCTTATTGTGTCATCAGTAATATCACTTTACAGAGTATTGGGTGCATCTTATTGTGGCATCAGCAATATCACTTTACATGACTATTGGGAGCATGTTATTGTGGCACCAGTAATATCACTTTACGAGAGTATTGGGTGCATCTTATTGTGGCACCAGTAATATCACTTTATAGAGAATCGGGTGCATCTTATTGTGGCACCAGTAATATCACTTTACAGAGGATTGGGTGCATCTTATTATGGCACCAGTAATATCACTTTACAGAGTATTGGGTGCATCTTATTGTGGCACCAGTAATATCACTTTACAGAGTATTGGGTGCATCTTATTGTGGCACCAGTAATATCACTTTACAGAGGATTGGGTGCCTCTAATTGTGGCACCAGTAATATCACTTTACAGAGGATTGGATGCATCTTATTGTGGCACCAGTAATATCAATTTACAGAGTATTGGGTGCCTCTAATTGTGGGACCAGTAATATCACTTTACAGAGGATTGGGTGCATCTTATTGTGGCACCAGTAATATCACTTTACAGAGTATTGGGTGCATCTTATTGTGGCACCAGTAATATCACTTTACAGAGTATTGGGTGCATCTTCTTGTGGCACCAGTAATATCACTTTACAAGAGTATTGGGTGCATCTTATATGTGACACCAGTAATATCACTTTAGAGTATTGGTTGCTTCTTCTTGTGGCACCAGTAATATCACTTTACAGAGTATTGAGTGCCTCTTATTGTGGCACCAGTAATATCACTTTACAGAGGATTGGGTCCATCTTATTTTGATACCAGTAATATCACTTTACGAGAGTATTGGGTGCATCTTATTGTGGCACCAGTAATATCACTTTACAGAGTATTGGGTGCATCTTATTGTGGCACCAGTAATATCACTTTACGAGAGTATTGGGTGCATTTATATGTGACACCAGTAATATCACTTTAGAGTATTGGTTGCTTCTTATTGTCGCACCAGTAATATCACTTTACAGAGTATTGGGTGCATCTTATATGTGACACCAGTAATATCACTTTACAGAGTATTGGGTGCATCTTATTGTGGCACCAACAATATCACTTTACAGAGTATTGAGTGCATCTTATTGTGGCACCAGTAATATCACTTTACAGAGTATTGGGTGCATCTTATTGTGGGACCAGTAATATCACTTTACATAGTATTGGGTGCATCTTATCTTGGCACCAGTAATATCACTTTACAGAGTATTGAGTGCATCTTATTGTGGCACCAGTAATATCACTTTACAAGAGTATTGGGTGCATCTTAGTGTGGCACCAGCAATATCACTTTACAGAGTATTGGGTGCATCTTATTGTGGCACCAGTAAAATCACTTAACGAGTCTATCAGGTGCATCTTATTGTGGCACCAGTAATATCACTTTACAGAGTATTGGGAGCATCTTATTGTGGCACCAGCAATACCACTTTACAGAGAATTGGGTGCCTCTTATTGTGGGACCAGTAATATCACTTTACAGGGGATTGGGTGCATCTTATTGTGGAACCAGTAATATCACTTTACAGGACTATTGGGAGCATCTTATTGTGGCACCAGTAATATCACTTTACGAAACTATTGGGTGCATCTTATTGTGGCACCCATAATATCACTTTACAGAGTATTAGGTGCACCTTATTGTGGCACCAGTAATATCACTTTACAGAGTATTGTGAGCATCTTATTGTGGCATCAGTAATATCACTTTACAGAGTATTGGGTACATCTTATTGTGGCACCAGCAATATCACTTTACAGGGTATTGGGTGCATCTTATTGTGGCGCCAGTAATATCTCTTAATGAGACTATAGGGTGCATCTTATTGTGGGACCAGCAATATCACTTTACAGAGTATTGGGTGCATCTTATTGTGGCACCAGTAATATCACTTAATGAGACTATAGGGTGCATCTTATTGTGGCACCAGTAATATCACTTTACAGAGTATTGGGTGCATCTTATTGTGGCATCAGTAATGCCACTTTACAGAGTATTGGGTGCATCTTATTGTGGCACCAGTAATATCCCTTTACAGAGTATAGGGTGCATCTTATTGTGTCACCAGTAATATCACTTTACGAGAGTATTGGGTGCATCTTATTGTGGCACCAGTAATATCACTTTACAGAGTATTGGGTGCATCTTATTGTGGCACCAGTAAGCTCACTTTGCAGAGTATTGGGTGCACCTTATTGTGGCACCAGCAATATCACTTTACAGAGTATTGGGTGCATCTTATTGTGGCACCAGTAATATCACTTTACAGAGTATTGGGTGCATCTTATTGTGGCACCAGTAACTTCACTTTAGAATATTGGGTGCATCTTATTGTGGCACCAGTAATATCACTTTACAGAGGATTGGGTGCATCTTATTGTGGCACCAGCAATATCACTTTACAGAGTATTGGGTGCATCTTATTTTGGCACCAGTAATATCACTTTACGAGAGTATTGGGAGCATCTTATTGTGGCACCAGCAATATCACTTTACAGAGTATTGGGTGCATCTTATTTTGGCACCAGTAATATCACTTTACGAGAGTATTGGGAGCATCTTATTGTGGCACCAGTAATATCACTTTACGAGAGTATTGAGTGCATCTTATTGTGGGACCAGTGATATCACTTTACAGAGTATTGGGTGCATCTTATTGTGGCACCAGCAATATCACTTTACAGAGTATTGGGTGCATCTTATTGTGGCACCAGTAAAATCACTTAACGAGTCTATCAGGTGCATCTTACTGTGGCACCAGTAATATCACTTTACAGAGTATTGGGAGCATCTTATTGTGGCACCAGCAATACCACTTTACAGAGAATTGGGTGCCTCTTATTGTGGGACCAGTAATATCACTTTACAGGGGATTGGGTGCATCTTATTGTGGCACCAGTAATATCACTTTACAGGACTATTGGGAGCATCTTATTGTGGCACCAGTAATATCACTTTACGAGACTATTGGGTGCATCTTATTCTGGCACCCATAATATCACTTTACAGAGTATTAGGTGCACCTTATTGTGGTACCAGTAATATCACTTTACAGAGTATTGGGAGCATCTTATTGTGGCATCAGTAATATCACTTTACAGAGTATTGGGTGCATCTTATTGTGGCACCAGTAATATCACTTCACAGAGTATTGGGTGCATCTTATTGTGGCGCCAGTAATATCTCTTAATGAGACTATAGGGTGCATCTTATTGTGGGTCCAGCAATATCACTTTACAGAGTATTGGGTGCATCTTATTGTGGCACCAGTAATATCACTTAATGAGACTATAGGGTGCATCTTATTGTGGCACCAGTAATATCACTTTACAGAGTATTGTGTGCATCTTATTGTGGCATCAGTAATGCCACTTTACAGAGTATTGGGTGCATCTTATTGTGGCACCAGAAATATCCCTTTACAGAGTATAGGGTGCATCTTATTGTGTCACCAGTAATATCAATTTACGAGAGTATTGGGTGCATCTTATTGTGGCACCAGTAACATCACTTTACAGAGTATTGGGTGCATCTTATTGTGGCACCAGTAAGCTCACTTTACAGAGTATTGGGTGCACCTTATTGTGGCACCAGCAATATCACTTTACAGAGTATTGGGTGCATCTTATTGTGGCACCAGTAATATCACTTTACAGAGTATTGGGTGCATCTTATTGTGGCAACAGTAACTTCACTTTAGAATATTGGGTGCATCTTATTGTGGCACCAGTAATATCACTTTACAGAGGAATGTGGTGCATCTTATTGTGCCACCAGCAATATCACTTTACAGAGTATTGGGTGCATCTTATTTTGGCACCAGTAATATCACTTTACGAGAGTATTGGGTGCATCTTATTGTGGCACCAGCAATATCACTTTACAGAGTATTGGGTGCATCTTATTTTGGCACCAGTAATATCACTTTACGAGAGTATTGGGAGCATCTTATTGTGGCACCAGTAATATCAAATTACGAGAGTATTGAGTGCATCTTATTGTGGCACCAGTAATATCACTTTACAGAGTATTGGGTGCATCTTATTGTGGCACCAGTAATATCATTTTACGAGAGTAATGGGTGCATCTTATTGTGGCACCAGTAATATCACTTTACAGAGTATTGGGTGCATCTTATTGTGGCACCAGTAATATCACTTTACGAGAGTATTGGGTGCATCTTATTGTGGCACCAGTAATATCCCTTCATAGAGAATTGGGTGCATCCTATTGTGACACCAGTAATATCGCTTTACAGAGGATTGGGTGCATCTTATTGTGGCACCAGCAATATCACTTTACAGAGTATTGGGTGCATCTTATTGTGGCACCAGTAATATCATTTTACGAGAGTATTGGGTGCATCTTATTGTGGCACCAGTAATATCACTTTACAGAGTATTGGGTGCATCTTATTGTGGCACCAGTAATATCACTTTACGAGAGTATTGGGTGCATCTTATTGTGGCACCAGTAATATCCCTTCATAGAGAATTGGGTGCATCCTATTGTGACACCAGTAATATCGCTTTACAGAGGATTGGGTGCATCTTATTGTGGCACCAGCAATATCACTTTACAGAGTATTGGGTGCATCTTATTGTGGCACCAGTAATATCATTTTACGAGAGTATTGGGTGCATCTTATTGTGGCACCAGTAATATCACTTTACAGAGTATTGGGTGCATCTTATTGTGGCACCAGTAATATCACTTTACGAGAGTATTGGGTGCATCTTATTGTGGCACCAGTAATATCCCTTCATAGAGAATTGGGTGCATCCTATTGTGACACCAGTAATATCGCTTTACAGAGGATTGGGTGCATCTTATTGTGGCACCAGCAATATCACTTTACAGAGTATTGGGTGCATCTTATTGTGGCACCAGTAATATCACTTTAAGAGAGTATTGAGAGCATCTTATTATGGCACCAGTAATATCACTTTACAGAGTACGAGGTGCATCTTATTGTGTCATCAGTAATATCACTTTACAGAGTATTGGGTGCATCTTATTGTGGCATCAGCAATATCACTTTACATGACTATTGGGAGCATGTTATTGTGGCACCAGTAATATCACTTTACGAGAGTATTGGGTGCATCTTATTGTGGCACCAGTAATATCACTTTATAGAGAATCGGGTGCATCTTATTGTGGCACCAGTAATATCACTTTACAGAGGATTGGGTGCATCTTATTATGGCACCAGTAATATCACTTTACAGAGTATTGGGTGCATCTTATTGTGGCACCAGTAATATCACTTTACAGAGTATTGGGTGCATCTTATTGTGGCACCAGTAATATCACTTTACAGAGGATTGGGTGCCTCTAATTGTGGCACCAGTAATATCACTTTACAGAGGATTGGATGCATCTTATTGTGGCACCAGTAATATCAATTTACAGAGTATTGGGTGCCTCTAATTGTGGGACCAGTAATATCACTTTACAGAGGATTGGGTGCATCTTATTGTGGCACCAGTAATATCACTTTACAGAGTATTGGGTGCATCTTATTGTGGCACCAGTAATATCACTTTACACGAGTATTGGGTGCATCTTATTGTGGGACCAGTAATATCACTTTACAGAGGATTGGGTGCATCTTATTGTGGCACCAGTAATATCACTTTACAGAGTATTGGGTGCATCTTATTGTGGCACCAGTAATATCACTTTACAGAGGATTGGATGCATCTTGTGGTGGCACCAGTAATATCACTTTACAGAGTATTGGGTGCCTCTAATTGTGGGACCAGTAATATCACTTTACAGAGGATTGGGTGCATCTTATTGTGGCACCAGCAATATCACTTTACAGAGTATTGGGTGCATCTTATTTTGGCACCAGTAATATCACTTTACGAGAGTATTGGGTGCATCTTATTGTGGCACCAGCAATATCACTTTACAGAGTATTGGGTGCATCTTATTTTGGCACCAGTAATATCACTTTACGAGAGTATTGGGAGCATCTTATTGTGGCACCAGTAATATCACTTTACGAGAATATTGAGTGCATCTTATGGTGGCACCAGTAATATCACTTTACAGAGTATTGGGTGCATCTTATTGTGGCACCAGTAATATCACTTTACGAGAGTATTGGGTGCATCTTATTGTGGCATCAGCAATATCACTTTACAGAGTATTGAGTGCATCTTATTGTGGCACCAGTAATATCACTTTACAGAGTATTGGGTGCATCATATTGTGGCACCAGTAATATCACTTAACGAGTCTATCAGGTGCATCTTATTGTTGCACCAGTAATATCACTTTACAGAGCATTGGGAGCATCTTATTGTTGCACCAGCAATACCACTTTACATAGAATTGGGTGCATCTTATTGTGGCACCAGTAATATCACTTTAAGAGAGTATTGAGAGCATCTTATTATGGCACCAGTAATATCACTTTACAGAGTACTAGGTGCATCTTATTGTGTCATCAGTAATATCACTTTACAGAGTATTGGGTGCATCTTATTGTGGCACCAGCAATATCACTTTACGAGAGTATTGAGTGCATCTTATTGTGGCACCAGTAATATCACTTTACGAGAGTATTGGGTGCATCTTATTGTGGCACCAGTAATATCACTTTATAGAGAATTGGGTGCATCCTATTGTGACACCAGTAATATCACTTTACAGAGGATTGGGTGCATCTTATTGTGGCACCAGCAATATCACTTTACAGAGTATTGGGTGCATCTTATTTTGGCACCAGTAATATCACTTTACGAGAGTATTGGGTGCATCTTATTTTGGCACCAGTAATATCACTTTACGAGAGTATTGGGTGCATCTTATTGTGGCACCAGTAATATCACTTTATGAGAGTATTGAGTGCATCTTATTGTGGCACCAGTAATATCACTTTACATGAGTCTTGGGTGCATCTTATTGTGGCACCAGCAATATCACTTTACAGAGTATTGAGTGCATCTTATTGTGGCACCAGTAATATCACTTTACAGAGTATTGGGTGCATCTTATTGTGGCACCAGTAATATCACTTAACGAGTCTATCAGGTGCATCTTATTGTTGCACCAGTAATATCACTTTACAGAGTATTGGGAGCATTTTATGTTGCACCAGCAATACCACTTTACATAGAATTGGGTGCATCTTATTGTGGCACCAGTAATATCACTTTAAGAGAGTATTGAGAGCATCTTATTATGGCACCAGTAATATCACTTTACAGAGTACGAGGTGCATCTTATTGTGTCATCCGTAATATCACTTTACAGAGTATTGGGTGCATCTTATTGTGGCATCAGCAACATCACTTTACATGACTATTGGGAGCATGTTATTGTGGCACCAGTAATATCACTTTACGAGAGTATTGGGTGCATCTTATTGTGGCACCAGTAATATCACTTTATAGAGAATCGGGTGCATCTTATTGTGGCACCAGTAATATCACTTTACAGAGGATTGGGTGCATCTTATTATGGCACCAGTAATATCACTTTACAGAGTATTGGGTGCATCTTATTGTGAAACCAGTAATATCACTCTACGAGAGTATTGGGTGCATTTTATTGTGGCACCAGTAATATCATTTTACAGAGTATTGGGTGCATCTTATTGTGGCACCAGTAATATCACTTTACAGAGTATTGGGTGCATCTTATTGTGGCACCAGTAATATCACTTTACAGAGGATTGGGTGCCTCTAATTGTGGCACCAGTAATATCACTTTACAGAGTATTGAGTGCATCTTATTTTGGCACCAGTAATATCACTTTACAGAGGATAGGATGCATCTTATTGTGGCACCAGTAATATCACTTTACAGAGTATTGGGTGCCTCTAATTGTGGGACCAGTAATATCACTTTACAGAGGATTCGGTGCATCTTATTGTGGCACCAGTAATATCACTTTACAGTGTATTGGGTGCATCTTATTGTGGCACCAGTAATATCACTTTACAGAGTATTGTAAGCCTCTAATTGTGGGACCAGTAATATCACTTTACAGAGGATTGGGTGCATCTTATTGTGGCACCAGTAATATCACTTTACAGAGTATTGGGTGCATCTTATTGTGGCACCAATAATATCACTTTACAGAGTATTGGGTGCATCTTATTGTGGCACCAGTAATATCACTTTACACGAGTATTGGGTGCATCTTATTGTGGGACCAGTAATATCACTTTACAGAGGATTGGGTGCATCTTATTGTGGCACCAGTAATATCACTTTACAGAGTATTGGGTGCATCTTATTGTGGCACCAGTAATATCACTTTACAGAGTATTGGGTGCATCTTATTGTGGCACCAGTAATATCACTTTACAGAGTATTGGGTGCATGTTATTGTGGTACCAGTAATATCACTTTACAGAGTATTGGGTGCATCTTATTGTGACACCAGCAATATCACTTTACGAGAGTATTGGGTGCATCTTATTGTGGCACCAGTAATATCACTTTACAGTGTATTGGGTGCATCTTATTGTGGCACCAGCAATATAACTTTACGAGAGTATTGGGTGCATCTCTCTCGATTTTGGTGGGAAATAATTATCTTTCCTTGTTTTTTCTGAACCTTAAAGATTTAACCCTTTTTTGTTTGTTTGTATCCCTACATAACATCTAGCTATATTTGAGAGAAATTTGTTTACTATATCGCCAGCTGATGGAGACTCATTACATAGTGACTTTTCTCTATGGCTCATTAACCTACGTATCAACAAGTCCTGCACATGTAATCGAATTATTTCCCTATTACAAATTGTATGCGTCATTTGAAAAAAAATTACCTTCTCTCAATATACTTGTTCTTATGAAAAAGAAAAGAAAAGAAAAGTCCTTTTGAATACAATTTGAAATCATTTGTGATACTATAACATAATATAACATTTATACAGTATATATAGTTAATTTGTTAATATGTTTTTGGTGTGGGAGCTTAGCCGTGTGGTTACTTCGTTTATACTTAAGAACTATCCAAATGTTTTCAAAGCTAACGACTACTGGCGCTGTCTCGTACATTCATTTTTGTCCCTTAAGCAAATTTATCACCACCATCGTCACAAATTATTTTATTTTCAACAACTCACTACTTCAATATTTTCTGTGTATCGATAAGGCGTCAGATAACGATTTGCGGTATAGTTATCTCCCTTTACCTTTTGATTTCAAATCCAGTCTCGGTTAAGCTTTACCTATCATCCTTACAGAGTCGATAAAATAAAGTATCGGTAACTCACTGGCGTCGATTTAATCGATTTCCTCACAAAAATGTTGGTCTTGTACCTAAATCAGAAACCATTATTATTTTAAAATGAGTTCAAATCAGCCAAGATCAGCTTTGCTTTTCATCCTTCCGGGACCAATTAAGTAAAGTACAAGTTATGAACTGGTTTGACATTATCGAACTTCCCCTTCAAATTACAAGCCTTGTGTCTAAACTAGAAGGGGCGCAGCCCAAACACTGCCCTGCCCTATGCCCAGAGCCCATCACCCTCTCCTTCTTCTGTGGTCAAAAGTCTTTGCTTTTTTCTTTCTTTTCCTCTTAACTATGGCATTTATAGTCCTTTCCTCTACTTTCCCATACAACTAGATCTGCCCTTTTTTTTACCCCTTCCCTTTTTTCTCATTACTTTTGTTTTTATCTTTCCTTTTCATATTTCCATCATTGTATAACATATTTTTTATTTGTATATAAATATGTGTGTATTATTGGTGTTCTATACAGAATATATTAATCTCTAATCCCAAAATTATATGTTAGCATATAAAAAGACTGTTCTAGTTTATTTCTATAGTGACTTGATTTTTGTAATTCTACTGTTTGTTTGTGTGTGTTTGTATGTGGTAATGGTGTTCTGCTCTTGATTGTAAGATCATGAGTTCAATTCCCTGTGATATGTGTCCTTGTACAAGATACTTTATTTAACGCTGCTCCACCTGGCAAAATCAAGTTGTACTTGTCATTCAAAGGGCCCCATCACACTGAATCTCCCTGAGAGCTATGTTAACAGCACACGTGTCCATGGATTACTCAGCTACTTGCATGTTAATTTCATCTGCAGGCTGTTCCGTTGGTCGAACAGTTGGAGCACCCATCGTCGGAACCGACAGAGGCCCAACAGCAGCAATAGTGCATGTGTGTGTGTGTGTGTGTGTAATGCCTGGCTCTTTATTGATTTGTTACTTTTGTAAACCATAAACATATGATTTGATACACACCATATGCTTGTTGCTTGAACATGACAAAACGAAGGGAGCCATCAATATTATAAAAATAGTCATTATTCTTGGGATAAATCCAAATGTGATACCACTAAGTAATTTCATTTGGCCTTGATAGACTAGCTAGCCCTGTGCCACCAAAAATGATGGCTAATTGTAGTATTTTGTTTAATAATTCTTTTATTATAAACTTTTTTGTGTGGATAGACTATCCACAACTAACATAGATAACCAAGATAATATATTTGTGTGAATATCTATACATTTATGTATATGTATGGTCCTGAGTTGTAGGGATGCCGTATTGATATACTACATTTTTTGAACATTTGAAGCCTACCGGAACCCATCCCTCTCCAGGACTGAGTACAGTAGATTTATTCAAGAGCGAGGAAGAATTGACACAAGTACTAGACTGGTGCTTCTTTTACCGACCTCAAAAGGATGAAACTCGGCGCGATTTGAACTCAGAGAACAGAAAGCCGGAACAAATTCCATAAAGCTACCGATCCGACGTTCTGATGACTCTGCCAATTCGCTGCTTTTATCTATACATTTATATGTATGAGTATAAAATATAAACACACAAACACATATACACTCATACAAATATAGATATATTCACACAAACACATATTCACACGCATACATTCACACAAGTGATATAAACACATAAAAACTAACATCATCATCATCATCATCGTTTAACATCTATCTTCCACGCTAGCAGAAAGCCGGTAATATCACTTTAGAGTATTGGGTGCATCTTATTGTGGCACCAGTAATATCACTTTACAAAGTATTGCGAGCATCTTATTGTGGCACCAGTAATATCACTTTACAAGGGTATTGGGAGCATCTTATTGTGGCACCAGTAATATTACTTTACAGAGTATTGGGTGCATCTTATTGTGGCGCCAGTAATATCACTTTACAGAGGATTGGGTGTATCTTATTGTGGCACCAGTAATATCACTTTAGAGTATTGGGTGCATCTTATTGTGGCACCAGCAATATCACTTTACAGAGTATTGGGTGCATCTTATTGTGGCACCAGTAATATCACTTTACAGAGTATTGGGTGCATCGTATTGTGGCACCAGCAATACCACTTTACAGAGAATTGGGTGCCTCTTATTGTGGCGCCAGTAATATCACTTTACAGAGGATTGGGTGCATCTTATTGTGGCACCAGTAATATCATTTTACGAGACTATTGGGTGCATCTTATTGTGGCACCCATAACATCACTTTACAGAGTATTGGGTGCACCTTATTGTGGCACCAGTAATATCACTTTACAGAGTATTGGGAGCATCTTATTGTGGCATCAGTAATATCACTTTACAGAGTATTGGGTGCATCTTATTGTGGCACCAGTAATATCACTTTACAGAGTATTGGGTGCATCTAATTGTGGCACCAGTAATATCACTTTACAGAGTATTGGGTGCATCTTATTGCGGCACCAGTAATATCACTTTACAGAGTATTGGGTGCACCTTATTGTGGCACCAGCAATATCACTTTACAGAGTATTCGGTGCATCTTATTGTGGCACCAGTAATATCACTTTACAGAGTATTGGTTGCCTCTAATTGTGGGACCAGTAATATCACTTTACAGAGGATTGGGTGCATGTTATTGTGGCACCAGTAATATCACTTTACAGAGTATTGGGTGCATCTTATTGTGGCACCAGTAATATCACTTTACAGAGTATTGGGTGCATCTTATTGTGGCACCAGTAATATCACTTTACAGAGTATTGGGTGCATCTTATTGTGGCACCAGTAATATCACTTTACAGAGTATTGGGTGCCTCTAATTGTCGGACCAGTAATATCACTTTACAGAGGATTGGGTGCATCTTATTGTAGTACCAGCAATATCACTTTATTAGAGTATTGGGTGCATCTTATTGTGGCACCATTAATATCACTTTACAGAGTATTGGGAGCATCTTTTTGTGGCACCCATAATATCACTTTACAAGAGTATTGCGAGCATTTAATTGTGGCACCAGTAATATCACTTTAGAGTATTGGGTGCATCTTATTGTGGCACCAGTAATATCACTTTACAGAGGATTGGGTGCATCTTATTGTGGCACCAGTAATATCACTTTACAGAGGATTGGGTGCATCTTATTGTGGCACCAGTAATATCACTTTACAGAGTATTGGGTGCATCTTATTGTGGCACCAGTAATATCACTTTACAGAGTATTGGGTGCATCTTATTATGGCACCAGTAATATCACTTTACAGAGGATTGGGTGCATCTTATTGTCGCACCAGTAATATCACTTTACAGAGTATTGGGTGCATCTTATTGTGACACCAGCAATATCACTTTACGAGAGTATTGAGTGCATCTTATTGTGGCACCAGTAATATCACTTTACAGTGTATTGGGTGCATCTTATTGTGGCACCAGCAATATAACTTTACGAGAGTATTGGGTGCATCTCGCTCGATTTTGGTGGGAAATAATTATCTTTCCTTGTTTTTTCTGAACCTTAAAGATTTAACCCTTTTTTGTTTGTTTGTATCCCTACATAACATCTAGCTATATTTGAGAGAAATTTGTTTACTATATCGCCAGCTGATGGAGACTCATTACATAGTGACTTTTCTCTATGGCTCATTAACCTTCGTATCAACAAGTCCTGCACATCGAATCGAATTATTTCCCTATTACAAATTGTATGCGTCATTTGAAAAAAAATTATCTTCTCTCAATATACTTGTTCTTATGAAAAAGAAAAGAAAAGAAAAGTCCTTTTGAATACAATTTGAAATCATTTGTGATACTATAACATAATATAACATTTATACAGTATATATAGTTAATTTGTTAATATGTGTTTGGTGTGGGAGCTTAGCCGTGTGGTTACTTCGTTTATACTTAAGAACTATCCAAATGTTTTCAAAGCTAACGTCTACTGGCGCTGTCTCGTACATTCATTTTTGTCCCTTAAGCAAATTTATCACCACCATCGTCACAAATTATTTTATTTTCAACAACTCACCACTTCAATAATTTCTGTGTATCGATAAGGCGTCAGATAACGATTTGCGGTATAGTTATCTCCCTTTACCTTTTGATTTCAAATCCAGTCTAGGTTAAGCTTTACCTATCATCCTTACAGAGTCGATAAAATAAAGTATCGGTAACTCACTGGCGTCGATTTAATCGATTTCCTCACAAAAATGTTGGTCTTGTACCTAAATCAGAAACCATTATTATTTTAAAATGAGTTCAAATCAGCCAAGATCAGCTTTGCTTTTCATCCTTCCGGGACCAATTAAGTAAAGTACAAGTTATGAACTGGTTTGACATTATCGAAGTTCCCCTTCAAATTACAAGCCTTGTGTCTAAACTAGAAGGGGCGCAGCCCAAACACTGCCCTGCCCTATGCCCAGAGCCCATCACCCTCTCCTTCTTCTGTGGTCAAAAGTCTTTGCTTTTTTCTTTCTTTTCCTCTTAACTATGGCATTTATAGTCCTTTCCTCTACTTTCCCATACAACTAGATCTGCCCTTTTTTTTACCCCTTCCCTTTTTTCTCATTACTTTTGTTTTTATCTTTCCTTTTCATATTTCCATCATTGTATAACATATTTTTTATTTGTATATAAATATGTGTGTATTATTGGTGTTCTATACAGAATATATTAATCTCTAATCCCAAAATTATATGTTAGCATATAAAAAGACTGTTCTAGTTTATTTCTATAGTGACTTGATTTTTGTAATTCTACTGTTTGTTTGTGTGTGTTTGTATGTGGTAATGGTGTTCTGCTCTTGATTGTAAGATCATGAGTTCAATTCCCTGTGATATGTGTCCTTGTACAAGATACTTTATTTAACGCTGCTCCACCTGGCAAAATCAAGTTGTACTTGTCATTCAAAGGGCCCCATCACACTGAATCTCCCTGAGAGCTATGTTAACAGCACACGTGTCCATGGATTACTCAGCTACTTGCATGTTAATTTCATCTGCAGGCTGTTCCGTTGGTCGAACAGTTGGAGCACCCATCGTCGGAACCGACAGAGGCCCAACAGCAGCAATAGTGCATGTGTGTGTGTGTGTGTGTGTAATGCCTGGCTCTTTATTGATTTGTTACTTTTGTAAACCATAAACATATGATTTGATACACACCATATGCTTGTTGCTTGAACATGACAAAACGAAGGGAGCCATCAATATTATAAAAATAGTCATTATTCTTGGGATAAATCCAAATGTGATACCACTAAGTAATTTCATTTGGCCTTGATAGACTAGCTAGCCCTGTGCCACCAAAAATGATGGCTAATTGTAGTATTTTGTTTAATAATTCTTTTATTATAAACTTTTTTGTGTGGATAGACTATCCACAACTAACATAGATAACCAAGATAATATATTTGTGTGAATATCTATACATTTATGTATATGTATGGTCCTGAGTTGTAGGGATGCCGTATTGATATACTACATTTTTTGAACATTTGAAGCCTACCGGAACCCATCCCTCTCCAGGACTGAGTACAGTAGATTTATTCAAGAGCGAGGAAGAATTGACACAAGTACTAGACTGGTGCTTCTTTTACCGACCTCAAAAGGATGAAACTCGGCGCGATTTGAACTCAGAGAACAGAAAGCCGGAACAAATTCCATAAAGCTACCGATCCGACGTTCTGATGACTCTGCCAATTCGCTGCTTTTATCTATACATTTATATGTATGAGTATAAAATATAAACACACAAACACATATACACTCATACAAATATAGATATATTCACACAAACACATATTCACACGCATACATTCACACAAGTGATATAAACACATAAAAACTAACATCATCATCATCATCATCGTTTAACATCTATCTTCCACGCTAGCAGAAAGCCGGTAATATCACTTTAGAGTATTGGGTGCATCTTATTGTGGCACCAGTAATATCACTTTACAAAGTATTGCGAGCATCTTATTGTGGCACCAGTAATATCACTTTACAAGGGTATTGGGTGCATCTTATTGTGGCACCAGCAATATCACTTTACAGAGTATTGGGTGCATATTATTGTGACACCAGTAATATCACTTTACAGAGTATTGGGTGCATCTTATTGTGGCACCAGTAATATCACTTTACAGAGTATTGGATGCATCTTATTGTGGCACCAGTAATATCACTTTAGAGTATTGGGTGCATCTTATTGTGGCACCAGTAATATCACTTTACAGAGTATTGGGTGCATCTTATTGTGGCGCCAGTAATATCACTTTACAGAGGATTGGGTGTATCTTATTGTGGCACCAGTAATATCACTTTAGAGTATTGGGTGCATCTTATTGTGGCACCAGCAATATCACTTTACAGAGTATTGGGTGCATCTTATTGTGGCACCAGTAATATCACTTTACAGAGTATTGGGTGCATCTTATTGTGGCACCAGCAATACCACTTTACAGAGAATTGGGTGCCTCTTATTGTGGCGCCAGTAATATCACTTTACAGAGGATTGGGTGCATCTTATTGTGGCACCAGTAATATCATTTTACGAGACTATTGGGTGCATCTTATTGTGGCACCCATAACATCACTTTACAGAGTATTGGGTGCACCTTATTGTGGCACCAGTAATATCACTTTACAGAGTATTGGGAGCATCTTATTGTGGCATCAGTAATATCACTTTACAGAGTATTGGGTGCATCTTATTGTGGCACCAGTAATATCACTTTACAGAGTATTGGGTGCATCTAATTGTGGCACCAGTAATATCACTTTACAGAGTATTGGGTGCATCTTATTGCGGCACCAGTAATATCACTTTACAGAGTATTGGGTGCACCTTATTGTGGCACCAGCAATATCACTTTACAGAGTATTCGGTGCATCTTATTGTGGCACCAGTAATATCACTTTACAGAGTATTGGTTGCCTCTAATTGTGGGACCAGTAATATCACTTTACAGAGGATTGGGTGCATGTTATTGTGGCACCAGTAATATCACTTTACAGAGTATTGGGTGCATCTTATTGTGGCACCAGTAATATCACTTTACAGAGTATTGGGTGCATCTTATTGTGGCACCAGTAATATCACTTTACAGAGTATTGGGTGCATCTTATTGTGGCACCAGTAATATCACTTTACAGAGTATTGGGTGCCTCTAATTGTCGGACCAGTAATATCACTTTACAGAGGATTGGGTGCATCTTATTGTAGTACCAGCAATATCACTTTATTAGAGTATTGGGTGCATCTTATTGTGGCACCATTAATATCACTTTACAGAGTATTGGGAGCATCTTTTTGTGGCACCCATAATATCACTTTACAAGAGTATTGCGAGCATTTAATTGTGGCACCAGTAATATCACTTTAGAGTATTGGGTGCATCTTATTGTGGCACCAGTAATATCACTTTACAGAGGATTGGGTGCATCTTATTGTGGCACCAGTAATATCACTTTACAGAGGATTGGGTGCATCTTATTGTGGCACCAGTAATATCACTTTACAGAGTATTGGGTGCATCTTATTGTGGCACCAGTAATATCACTTTACAGAGTATTGGGTGCATCTTATTATGGCACCAGTAATATCACTTTACAGAGGATTGGGTGCATCTTATTGTCGCACCAGTAATATCACTTTACAGAGTATTGGGTGCATCTTATTGTGACACCAGCAATATCACTTTACGAGAGTATTGAGTGCATCTTATTGTGGCACCAGTAATATCACTTTACAGTGTATTGGGTGCATCTTATTGTGGCACCAGCAATATAACTTTACGAGAGTATTGGGTGCATCTCGCTCGATTTTGGTGGGAAATAATTATCTTTCCTTGTTTTTTCTGAACCTTAAAGATTTAACCCTTTTTTGTTTGTTTGTATCCCTACATAACATCTAGCTATATTTGAGAGAAATTTGTTTACTATATCGCCAGCTGATGGAGACTCATTACATAGTGACTTTTCTCTATGGCTCATTAACCTTCGTATCAACAAGTCCTGCACATCGAATCGAATTATTTCCCTATTACAAATTGTATGCGTCATTTGAAAAAAAATTATCTTCTCTCAATATAATTGTTCTTATGAAAAAGAAAAGAAAAGAAAAGTCCTTTTGAATACAATTTGAAATCATTTGTGATACTATAACATAATATAACATTTATACAGTATATATAGTTAATTTGTTAATATGTGTTTGGTGTGGGAGCTTAGCCGTGTGGTTACTTCGTTTATACTTAAGAACTATCCAAATGTTTTCAAAGCTAACGTCTACTGGCGCTGTCTCGTACATTCATTTTTGTCCCTTAAGCAAATTTATCACCACCATCGTCACAAATTATTTTATTTTCAACAACTCACCACTTCAATAATTTCTGTGTATCGATAAGGCGTCAGATAACGATTTGCGGTATAGTTATCTCCCTTTACCTTTTGATTTCAAATCCAGTCTCGGTTAAGCTTTACCTATCATCCTTACAGAGTCGATAAAATAAAGTATCGGTAACTCACTGGCGTCGATTTAATCGATTTCCTCACAAAAATGTTTGTCTTGTACCTAAATCAGAAACCATTATTATTTTAAAATGAGTTCAAATCAACCAAGATCAGCTTTGCTTTTCATCCTTCCGGGACCAATTAAGTAAAGTACAAGTTATGAACTGGTTTGACATTATCGAACTTCCCCTTCAAATTACAGGCCTTGTGTCTAAACTAGAAGGGGCGCAGCACAAACACTGCCCTGCCCTATGCCCAGAGCCCATCACCCTCTCCTTCTTCTGTGGTCAAAAGTCTTTGCTTTTTTCCTTCTTTTCCTCTTAACTATGGCATTTATAGTCCTTTCCTCTACTTTCCCATACAACTAGATCTGCCCTTTTTTTTACCCCTTCCCTTTTTTCTCATTACTTTTGTTTTTATCTTTCCTTTTCATATTTCCATCATTGTATAACATATTTTTTATTTGTATATAAATATTTGTGTATTATTGGTGTTCTATACAGAATATATTAATCTCTAATCCCAAAATTATATGTTAGCATATAAAAAGAATGTTCTAGTTTATTTCTATAGTGACTTGATTTTTGCAATTCTACTGTTTGTTTGTGTGTGTCTGTATGTGGTAATGGTGTTCTGCTCTTGATTGTAAGATCATGAGTTCAATTCCCTGTGATATGTGTCCTTGTACAAGATACTTTATTTAACGCTGCTCCACCTGGCAAAATCAAGTTGTACTTGTCATTCAAAGGGCCCCATCACACTGAATCTCCCTGAGAGCTATGTTAACAGTACACGTGTCCATGGATTACTCAGCTACTTGCATGTTAATTTCATCTGCAGGCTGTTCCGTTGGTCGAACAGTTGGAGCACCCATCGTCGGAACCGACAGAGACCCAACAGCAGCAATAGTGCATGTGTGTGTGTGTGTGTGTGTAATGCCTGGCTCTTTATTGATTTGTTACTTTTGTAAACCATAAACATATGATTTGATACACACCATATGCTTGTTGCTTGAACATGACAAAACGAAGGGAGCCATCAATATTATAAAAATAGTCATTATTCTTGGGATAAATCCAAATGTGATACCACTAAGTAATTTCATTTGGCCTTGATAGACTAGCTAGCCCTGTGCCACCAAAAATGATGGCTAATTGTAGTATTTTGTTTAATAATTCTTTTATTATAAACTTTTTTGTGTGGATAGACTATCCACAACTAACATAGATAACCAAGATAATATATTTGTGTGAATATCTATACATTTATGTATATGTATGGTCCTGAGTTGTAGGGATGCCGTATTGATATACTACATTTTTTGAACATTTGAAGCCTACCGGAACCCATCCCTCTCCAGGACTGAGTACATTAGATTTATTCAAGAGCGAGGAAGAATTGACACAAGTACTAGACTGGTGCTTCTTTTACCGACCTCAAAAGGATGAAACTCGGCGCGATTTGAACTCAGAGAACAGAAAGCCGGAACAAATTCCATAAAGCTTCCTATCCGACGTTCTGATGACTCTGCCAATTCGCTGCTTTTATCTATACATTTATATGTATGAGTATAAAATATAAACACACAAACACATATACACTCATACAAATATAGATATATTCACACAAACACATATTCACACGCATACATTCACACAAGTGATATAAACACATAAAAACTAACATCATCATCATCATCATCGTTTAACATCTATCTTCCACGCTAGCAGAAAGCCGGTAATATCACTTTAGAGTATTGGGTGCATCTTATTGTGGCACCAGTAATATCACTTTACAGAGTATTGGGTGCATCTTATTGTGGCACCAGTAATATCACTTTACAGAGTATTGCGAGCATCTTATTGTGGCACCAGTAATATCACTTTACAAGGGTATTGGGAGCATCTTATTGTGGCACCAGTAATATTACTTTACAGAGTATTGGGTGCATCTTATTGTGGCACCAGCAATATCACTTTACAGAGTATTGGGTGCATCTTATTGTGGCACCAGTAATATCACTTTACAGAGTATTGGATGCATCTTATTGTGGCAGCAGTAATATCACTTTAGAGTATTGGGTGCATCTTATTGTGGCACCAGTAATATCACTTTACAGAGTATTGGGTGCATCTTATTGTGGCACCAGTAATATCACTTTACAGAGTATTGGATGCATCTTATTGTGGCACCAGTAATATCACTTTAGAGTATTGGGTGCATCTTATTGTGGCACTAGTAATATCACTTTACAGAGTATTGGGTGCATCTTATTGTGGCGCCAGTAATATCACTTTACAGAGGATTGGGTGTATCTTATTGTGGCACCAGTAATATCACTTTACAGAGGATTGGGTGCATCTTATTGTGGCACCAGCAATATCACTTTACAGAGTATTGGGTGCATCTTATTGTGGCACCAGTAATATCCCTTTACAGAGTATTGGGTGCATCTTATTGTGGCACCAGCAATACCACTTTACAGAGAATTGGGTGCCTCTTATTGTGGCGCCAGTAATATCACTTTACAGAGGATTGGGTGCATCTTATTGTGGCACCAGTAATATCACTTTACAGGACTATTGGGAGCATCTTATTGTGGCACCAGTAATATCATTTTACGAGACTATTGGGTGCATCTTATTGTGGCACCCATAACATCACTTTACAGAGTATTGGGTGCACCTTATTGTGGCACCAGTAATATCACTTTACAGAGTATTGGAGCATCTTATTGTGGCATCAGTAATATCACTTTACAGAGTATTGGGTGCATCTTATTGTGGCACCAGTAATATCACTTTACAGAGTATTGGGTGCATCTAATTGTGGCACCAGTAATATCACTTTACAGAGTATTGGGTGCATCTTATTGCGGTACCAGTAATATCACTTTACAGAGTATTGGGTGCACCTTATTGTGGCACCAGCAATATCACTTTACAGAGTATTGGGTGCATCTTATTGTGGCATGAGTAATATCACTTTACAGAGTATTGGTTGCATCGTATTGTGGCACCCATAATATCACTTTACAGAGTATTGGGTGTATCTTATTGTGGCACCAGTAATATCACTTTAAGAGAGTATTGGGTGCATCTTATTGTGGAACCAGTAATATCACTTTACAGAGTATTGGGTGCATCTTATTGTGGCACCAGTAATATCACTTTACAGAGTATTGGGTGCATCTTATTGTGGCACCAGCAATATCACTTTACGAGACTATTGGGTGCATATTATTGTGGGACCAGCAATATCACTTTACAGAGTATTGGGTGCATCTTATTGTGGCAGCAGTAATATCACTTTACAGAGTATTGGGTGCATCTTATTGTGGCATCAGTAATGCCACTTTACAGAGTATTGGGTGCATCTTATTGTGGCACCAGTAATATACCTTTACAGAGTATTGGGTGCATCTTATTGTGTCACCAGTAATATCACTTTACGAGAGTATTGGGTGCATCTTATTGTGGCACCAGTAAGCTCACTTTACAGAGTATTGGGTGCACCTTATTGTGGCACCAGCAATATCACTTTCCAGAGTATTGGGTGCATCTTATTGTGGCACCAGTAATATCACTTTACAGAGTATTGGGTGCATCTTATTGTGGCACCAGTAATATCACTTTACGAGAGTATTGCGTTCATCTTATTGTGGCACCAGCAATATCACTTTACAGAATATTGGGTCCATCTTATTGTGGCACCAGTAATATCCCTTTACAGAGTATTGGGTGCATCTTATTGTGTCACCAGTAATATCACTTAATGAGACTATCGGGTGCATCTTATTGTGGAACCCATAATATCACTTTACAAGACTATTGGGAGCATGTTATTGTGGCACCAGTAATATCACTTTAAGAGAGTATTGGGAATATCTTATTGTGACACCAGTAATATCACTTTACGAGAGTATTGGGAGCATGTTATTGTGGCACCAGTAATATCACTTTAAGAGAGTATTGGGTGCATCTTATTGTGGCACCAGTAATATCACTTTACGAGAGTATTGGGAGCATGTTATTGTGGCACCAGTAATATCACTTTAAGAGAGTATTGGGTGCATCTTATTGTGGCATCTGTAATATCACTTTACAGAGTATTGAGTGCATCTTATTGTGGGACCAGTAATATCACTCTACGAGAGTATTGGGTGCATCTTATTGTGGGACCAGTAATATCACTTTACAGAGTATTGGGTGCATCTTATTGTGGGACCGGTAATAATCACTCTACGAGAGTATTGGGTGCATCTTATTGTGGCACCAGCAATATCACTTTATGAGGGTATTGGGTGTATCTTATTGTGGCACCAGTAATATCACTTTACGAGAGTATTGGGTGCATCTTATTGTGGCGCCAGTAATATCACTTTACGAGAGTATTGGGTGCATCTTATTGTGGCACCCATAATATCACTTTACGAGAGTATTGGGTGCATCTTATTGTGGCACCAGTAATATCACTTTACAGAGTATTGCGTTCATCTTATTGTGGCACCAGCAATATCACTTTACGAGAGTATTGGGAGCATCTTATTGTGGCACCAGTAATATCACTTTACGAGAGTATTGGGTGCATCTTATTGTGGCACCAGTAATATCACTCTACGAGAGTATTGGGTGCATCTTATTGTGGAACCAGCAATATCACTTTACGAGAGTATTGGGTGCATCTAATTGTGGCACCAGTAATATCACTTTCCAGAGTATTGGGTGCATCTTATTGCGGCACCAGTAATATCACTTTACAGAGTATTGGGTGCACCTTATTGTGGCACCAGCAATATCACTTTACAGAGTATTGGGTGCATCTTATTGTGGCACCAGTAATATCACTTTACAGAGTATTGGTTGCATCGTATTGTGGCACCCATAATATCACTTTACAGAGTATTGGGTGCATCTTATTGTGGCACCAGTAATATCACTTTAAGAGAGTATTGGGTGCATCTTATTGTGGAACCAGTAATATCACTTTACAGAGTATTGGGTGCATCTTATTGTGGCACCAGTAATATCACTTTACAGAGTATTGGGTGCATCTTATTGTGGCACCAGCAATATCACTTTACGAGACTATTGGCTGCATATTATTGTGGGACCAGCAATATCACTTTACAGAGTATTGGGTGCATCTTATTGTAGCAGCAGTAATATCACTTTACAGAGTATTGGGTGCATCTTATTGTGGCATCAGTAATGCCACTTTACAGAGTATTGGGTGCATCTTATTGTGGCACCAGTAATATACCTTTACAGAGTATTGGGTGCATCTTATTGTGTCACCAGTAATATCACTTTACGAGAGTATTGGGTGCATCTTATTGTGGCACCAGTAAGCTCACTTCACAGAGTATTGGGTGCACTTTATTGTGGCACCAGCAATATCACTTTACAGAGTATTGGGTGCAACTTATTGTGGCACCAGTAATATCACTTTACAGAGTATTGGGTGCATCTTATTGTGGTACCAGTAATATCACTTTACGAGAGTATTGCGTTCATCTTATCGTGGCACCAGCAATATCACTTTACAGAATATTGGGTCCATCTTATTGTGGCACCAGTAATATCCCTTTACAGAGTATTGGGTGCATCTTATTGTGTCACCAGTAATATCACTTAATGAGACTATCGGGTGCATCTTATTGTGGCACCCATAATATCACTTTACAAGACTATTGGGAGCATGTTATTGTGGCACCAGTAATATCACTTTAAGAGAGTATTGGGAGTATCTTATTGTGACACCAGTAATATCACTTTACGAGAGTATTGGGAGCATGTTATTGTGGCACCAGTAATATCACTTTAAGAGAGTATTGGGTGCATCTTATTGTGGCACCAGTAATATCACTTTACGAGAGTATTGGGAGCATGTTATTGTGGCACCAGTAATATCACTTTAAGAGAGTATTGGGTGCATCTTATTGTGGCATCTGTAATATCACTTTACAGAGTATTGAGTGCATCTTATTGTGGGACCAGTAATATCACTCTACGAGAGTATTGGGTGCATCTTATTGTGGGACCAGTAATATCACTTTACAGAGGATTGGGTGCATCTTATTGTGGGACCAGTAATATCACTTTACAGAGTATTGGGTGCATCTTATTGTGGGACCGGTAATATCACTCTACGAGAGTATTGGGTGCATCTTATTGTGGCACCAGCAATATCACTTTACGAGGGTATTGGGTGTATCTTATTGTGGCACCAGTAATATCACTTTACGAGAGTATTGGGTGCATCTTATTGTGGCGCCAGTAATATCACTTTACGAGAGTATTGGGTGCATCTTATTGTGGAACCCATAATATCACTTTACGAGAGTATTGGGTGCATCTTATTGTGGCACCAGTAATATCACTTTACAGAGTATTGGGTGCATCTTATTGTGGCGCCAGTAATATCACTTTACGAGAGTATTGGGTGCATGTTATTGTGGCACCCATAATATCACTTTACAGAGTATTGGGTGCATCTTATTGTGGGACCAGCTATATCACTTTACAGAGTATTGGGTGCATCTTATTGTGGCACCAGCAATATCACTTTACGAGAGTATTGGGTGCATCTTATTGTGGCACCAGTAATATCACTTTACGAGAGTATTGGGTGCATCTTATTGTGGCACCCATAATATCACTTTACGAGAGTATTGGGTGCATCTTATTGTGGCACCAGTAATATCACTTTACAGAGTATTGGGTGCATCTTATTGTGGCACCAGTAATATCACTTTACAGAGGATTGGGTGCATCTTATTGTGGCACCAGTAATATCACTTTACAGAGTATTGGGTGCATCTTATTGTGGCACCAGTAATATCACTTTACGAGAGTATTGCGTTCATCTTATTGTGGCACCAGTAATATCACTTTACAGAGTATTGGGTGCATCTTATTGTGGCACCAGTAATATCACTTTACAGAGTATTGGGTGCATCTTATTGTGGCACCAGTAATATCACTTTACGAGAGTATTGGGTGCATCTTATTGTGGCACCAGTAATATCACTTTACAGAGCATTGGGTGCATCTTATTGTGGCACCAGCAATATCACTTTACGAGAGTATTGGGTGCATCTCGCTCGATTTTGGTGGGAAATAATTATCTTTCCTTGTTTTTTCTGAACCTTAAAGATTTAACCCTTTTTTGTTTGTTTGTATCCCTACATAACATCTAGCTATATTTGAGAGAAATTTGTTTACTATATCGCCAGCTGATGGAGACTCATTACATAGTGACTTTTCTCTATGACTCATTAACCTACGTATCAACAAGTCCTGCACATCTAATCGAATTATTTCCCTATTACAAATTTTATGCGTCATTTGAAAAAAAATTATCTTCTCTCAATATACTTGTTCTTATGAAAAAGAAAAGAAAAGAAAAGGACTTTTGAATACAATTTGATAACATCTGTGATACTATAACATAATATAACATTTATACAGTATATATAGTTAATTTGTTAATAATAGTTAGGTGTGGGAGCTTAGACGTGTGGTTACTTCGTTCATACCTAATATCTAAGCTGATGTTTTCAAACCTAACGACCACTGGCGCTGTCTCGTACATTCTTTTTTGTCCCTTAAGCGCTGTCTCGTACATTCATTTTTGTCCCTGAACCACCATCGTCACAAATTATTTTATTTTCAGCAACTCACCACTTCAATATTTTCTGTGTATCGATAAGGCGTCAGATAACGATTTGCGGCATAGTTATCTCCCTTTACGTTTTGAGTTCAAACCCAGTCTAGGTTAAGCTTTACCTTTCATCCTTACAGAGTCGATTCAATAAAATATCGGTAACTTACTGGCGTCGATTTAATCGATTTCGCCACAAAATTGTTGGTCTTGTACCTAAATCAGAAACCATTATTATTTTAAAATGAGTTCAAATCAGCCAAGATCAGCTTTGCTTTTCATCCTTCCGGGACCAATTAAGTAAAGTACAAGCTATGAACTGGTTTGACATTATCGAACTTCCCCTTCAAATTACAGGCCTTGTGTCTAAACTAGAAGGGGCGCAGCCCAAACACTGCCCTGCCCTAGTGACTTCATTTTTGCAATTCTACTGTTTGTTTGTGTGTGTCTGTATGTGGTAATGGTGTTCTGCTCTTGATTGTAAGATCATGAGTTCAATTCCCTGTGATATGTGTCCTTGTACAAAATACTTTATTTCACGCTGCTCCACCTGGCAAAATCAAGTTGTACTTGTCATTCAAAGAGCCCCATCACACTGAATCTCCCTGAGAGCTATGTTAACAGCACACGTGTCCATGGATTACTCAGCTACTTGCATGTTAATTTCATCTGCAGGCTGTTCCGTTGGTCGAACAGTTGGACAACCCATCGTCGGAACCGACAGACGCCCAACAGCAGCAATAATGCATGTGTGTGTGTGTAATGCCTGGCTCTTTATTGATTTGTTACTTTTGTAAACCATAAACATATGATTTGATACACACCATATGCTTGTAGCTTGAACGTGACAAAACGAAGGGAGCCATCAATATTATAAAAATAGTCATATTCTTGGGATAAATCCAAATGTGATACCACTAAGTAATTTCATTTGGCCTTGATAGACTAGCTAGCCCTGTGCCACCAAAAATGATGGCTAATTGTAGTATTTTGTTTAATAATTCTTTTATTATAAACTTTTTTGTGTGGATAGACTATCCACAACTAACATAGATAACCAAGATAATATATTTGTGTGAATATCTTTACATTTATGTATATGTATGGTCCTGAGTTGTAGGGATGCCGTATTGATATACTACATTTTTTGAACATTTGAAACCTACTGGAACCCATCCCTCTCCAGGACTGAGTACAGTAGATTTATTCACACAAACATATATTCACACAAACATACATTCACACGAGTGATATAAACACATAAAAACTAACATCATCATCATCATCGTTTAACATCTATCTTCCACGCTAGCATGGGTTTAGACGGGAATTGTCCCACTTGAGGCAAGATTGATTGTCTTGCTCGTATAGGACTGTCTGGCAGGTTTTCTACGACTGGATGCCCTTCCTAACACCAACCATGTTTAAATAACCAATGTAAGAAGAAATTCCAAACCTGGAAGAATGGCCTAGAATCAAAAGGTATTAAAGTTAACTTGTCAACGCCCAAAGTCCTAGTATGTAGGAAGGAAAACAGGGCCCAGACTCTCACAGAGAAATGGCCTTGCTCAGTGTGCAAAGAAGTATATCATCATCATCATCATCATCATTTTACGTCCGCTTTTCCCTGCTTGCAAGGGTGGGACGGGAACTGATTCTGGCTTGATTTCTACAGCTGGATGCCCTTCCTAACACCAACCTCCTTTACAGTGAGTGCTGGGTGCTTTTTTGCCGTGGCACCTCCACGACCACTTTGCAGTGGAATGATAGGGACCCCAGTCCCTATCATCTCATTTCTACAGCTGAGTAAACTGGAGCAATGTGAAATAAAGTGTCTTGCTCAAGGAAACAACACATCACCCAGTCTGAGATTTGAACTCACAACCTTTCGATTGCAAAGCCAATGCTCTAACCACTAAGCCATGTGCCTGTAGGTAGAAATTCCATCCTATGTCCCAAATGCAAACTGTGGGTACACAAGACATGGCGTGGAATCTCAGGCAGATTAACAAAGAAAGTAGGTTTTACGTGTGGCTGTTGCACAGGTGTAGTAAGTAGGAAGAGCTCATAGGATATACTCTCCTTCGAATGCCCAGAGGGCTCTGTAAATCTAGTAGATAGTTTCTGTTACCTGGGTGACTAAATTAGCAGTGGAGGAGTGTGTTCTGAAAGTACAGTAGCTACCTGGGTGACTAAATTAGCAGTGGAGGAGTGTGTTCTGAAAGTACAGTAGCCAGAGTGAGATCGGGTTGGGGAAAGTTCAGGGAGTTACAACCGCTGCTAACTACAAAACGTTTTTCTCTCAAAATGAAAGGCAGACTGTATGATGCATATATACGAATAGCAATGTTGCATGGTAGTGAGACTTGAGTACTATGTGTAGAGGACCTGTGAAGATTGGAAAGAAATCAAGCTTCCATGCTTTGATGGATGTTTAATAGTAATATACATCAATGGTAAAGCATAAATGAAATGAAAGAGAAATTAGGTATAAGAGGAATGAGATGCAGTATGCAGGAAAGGAGATTGCATTGGTATGGACATGTGATACATATGAAGGATGACAGCTGCATAAAAAGGTGCACAACACTCAAAGTTGATGGAAGTTGTGGAGTGCGGAGACCTAGGAAGACTTGGAATGAGGTGATAAAAGCTGACTTTGCATAATTGCATCTCTTAAAGGCAGAACTGTGATCTCTGGCGCTATGCAGTAATATAGAAGACCCACCTTCCCATATGCAGGGACTGAGGCATACATCTAGTATGCACTACCCTCCCTCCCATCATCCCCCACATTGTAATCGCCCCACCTACATCCTAACACCCCACCACTAGATCTACCTCCCCAGTTTCCCCATGTATCTCCTCCACCCAAGCCCCCATTTCACACTATAAAGTGGTCATGTAGGTGTTACAACAAAAACCACCATCACACACTGTAAAGCAGGCTCTGGCCAATTGGATAGACCCAAGCCTCTCTGTCCTCCAGTATACAAATGTACAATGTAACTGGTTTAGCAGAAAGGTTCTTTAGAATAATATTTTTGGTTGTTCACTGTATTTATTATTGGTGGTAGATGGGATCCGAAAGAGATGATGTATTAAGGCTGTGTGTTTGATGTTGGTAGTCCATGCGGAAGGATAATAGAGGAAAATGGTGTGAGGATATATAACAAAGGATTTTTTTTTTTTTCTTAAAATATTACTATAAAATGCTATTTGAAATAAGGGCAGAATGTTGCTGGGCCCTTGCCGAGAGGACCAAAGTTCCTGGGTAAATGTTTCATCTTGCCAATTGCTCCAGGGAATAGATTGACATAACGTCCTGTTTGTAAGAAGAAGCTGCAACTTGTTGAAGTAAAAAAGAGGCGCACATTTTTTAACTGGGCGGAAGTAAGTGCCTGATATTTCTATGCCGCCGACTTACAGACCCAGTGACTTATCAAGCACAACTCAATTATTCCACCACGGTAAGTAGTGCCTTTGCTTACTACACTGGGAAAACATCAAGTGCATGTCTTCCTTCTGATGGATCGAATCTGGCTCAGACCAATACCACCTCGCCTGCCTCCGATTCGCTTTGCAGCCATTCAGAGGTGTGTGTGGCTCAATTCGGTCCCCACCTCATCAACTGGTATCCTTCTTGATGATGAGTGCACTTGCATTCAAGTGGCCCAACACCTCGGCCTAACATGTGTGAGCCACACAAATGCTATTGTGGAGCTATTGTTGATAAGTTTGGTCTGCACCCGCTGTCGTGCCACCAGAGCACTGGCCAGTTTCCCTGACATGCTGCTCTCAATGACATATTGAGAAGGAGCCTGGACGTAGCTAGTTTCCCATCATAACTGGAGCCAGCAAGCCTTGACCAGGGAGATGGCAAGCGCCCTGGTGGAATTACTCTCTTCCCATTTGAAGGATGTAGATCCTTCATCTGGTATGCCACATGTGACACATTCTCTGCCTCCAACTTAGTTGCTTTAGCCACAGACCCCAGTACTGCGGCCCTCAATGCAGAGGACAGGAAAACAAATACCAGGAATTGTCCACCCACTTGCTCTTTGCACCGGTTGCTGTCGAGACTTCAGGAGTCCTCAGACTCCATACTGCCAAGCCGCTCTGTAAAATCAGAACTTCAGCAGCCTGTCTGAGGAAGGAGCCCTCAATGTGAGATGGCTGTTGCTGGCCATTGTCTGTAGAAATGTCTTTGCAATTTTGTGCGTGGGGTGCAGCTGAAACACCACCCCACTATAGGCATAGAGCCCATCATTCTCTCCCCTCCCCACCTTTCTTCCGTGGCCTAATAGTCTTTGCTTTTCCTCCTATTCATAGCATTTATAGTCCTTTCCTATACAGTCAGATCTACCCTTCGTTACCTCTTCCTCCTGTTTTCATTACTTAATTTTGTTTTTATATTTCCGTCATTGTATAACTTCTGTCTGTAAAGTATAGTTAACATGTCTATGTATAATTGATAAAATAAAAAAATATATAACAAAACAATGGACTAAGGGAGATAATTAGGAAGGTTTAGTCTCTTGTCAAATTATGGGAGTGAAGTTATAAATACGAAATTGATGCGCCTTGATCTTAATTTTTATTCGAATTTATTTACCTTTATCTACCTGTCTGTGCCAGGGGTTCCTAAAGTGATTTGATATCAGCCTCCAAACCAGAGATCGATAAGCTTACCCAGGGAATCAATTGAACTTATTGGCAAAAACCTGACATTTCTATCAGAAATAAAAATATATAAAATAATATAAAATCTAACTTATATAGGTTTTTGATTTATATATAACTAGATGAGGACGACGTCTTCTTCCACTTTCTGTCACCCCCACACACTCACTCACTCATTCTGTTTCTCTAAACCTGACATTTCCTTCTCTCTCTCTATGTACATATCTCCTCCTTTCTCTCTCTATATATAGACGAGGATGACGTAACTTTCTGTCTATCTACCTCTTTCAGTCATCTTGAAAACACACGGCTTCCCTTTTCTCTCTCTCTCTCTCTCTATATATATATATATATCTCGTTTGGCGTTTCCACTCTCTATATAAAGTGAACTTGATGGAGGGACGGACGGACATACATACATCGCTCTTATTATAATATAGATTAGTCTTTATTTTCTGTTTACCGATTTATTTACTGACTTATACATTTTTGTACATGGGTGCGGGTCGATGAGGGGAATCAAGGATTCTATGAAGGGGTCTATAAAGTTTCGGGATTCTTGCGTTATGTCTACCTGTTAATTTTCCATCTATCTTTATTGTTACCTACCTGCAATTTTGTTGTCTCAATTTCTCTCTGGTCTATCTCACTGTCAGTATGTCTGCTTGTCTATCTCACAGTCTGCCTATATATCTCATTGCCTGCCTGACTGTCGTCT
This sequence comes from Eledone cirrhosa, assembly GCA_964016885.1. NCBI lineage: Eukaryota > Metazoa > Mollusca > Cephalopoda > Octopoda > Eledonidae > Eledone > Eledone cirrhosa. Next base: position 221,232,447 of record OZ024742.1, read on the forward strand.
GTCTACTTTATTCTTCTTCACCCACTTATTCCTGAGAGGGTTGTGGGGGCAGAGACCTCAAACAATCCTTCCAGCGGATCCTATCAGAAGCAACCATCTCCAACTGATCCAATTGGATCCCCAAGCGAGACCAGCCAAGCTCATGGGTGTTATCCAACCATGTTGCTCTGGGTCTCCTGCTGGTTGGTTTTGCCCGTAAAATATGTTGCACAATTCTTTCCTTAGACATTCTAACCATATGCCCATAGTATTAGGCATAATGTCTACGTGACTATCCACATTTTAGGTGTCTGTCTGACTAGTCATCTATCAATATAAGTTTCTCTCTGTCCCACTGTGATTATGAAGGATAATCTAAAGGTGCACAGCTCTACTGTCTACTTCTCTATCTACCTATCTGTCTGTCTACCAGTTTGATGACGTCATAGCATGGGACTGCCTAGACATGGTCATATCCCAAATGCTCCCTGGTTGGGTTACCTACAGTAAGCTTGAGGAATTTTAGGGAGCAACTGGTAAGGAAATCAATTTAAGGTAAAATTTAAAATTAAGTGAGTAAACAAAGGGTAAATTGATTAAAAATTACACAAATGGTAAGCAAGTTTCATCAAAGGATGGAGTGGGAAACCCAAATTGACAAAATTTCTTCTATACTGGTGGTAGTCTCCGAAATCATAAGGTGAATTTGGTATTGAATGTCTTCCTTTTGAAGTTTAGATAAATGTTTGGTTCTAGTGGGCTTTCAAAATGAGCTGGCTGTTTGTTAGAGTTCATATTTGCTAGCATGATATATCCTGTACACTCTGTAAGTGGCTGATGTTAGGAAAGGCATCCAACCATAGAAACCATGCCAAATGTGGAACATATGAACAGGATGAGTTCTCACCAACCAATCTAGTCTTGGTTTGCATAGATTGTCGCAGTCCATGTCATATGGAAGGTGAACATAAATGATAATGGCGATGAATGATTATATACAGCCACATGATGTATATTGGATTTTAAGTCTGCTTCCTGTACTGGCATGGGTTGAATGGATCATAAAAGTTGAAGTCAGCTCTGTGTATTCTGAAGTCCTGCCTCCTGGCAGTGGAAAAATGGCGAAATAAGGCTGAATAGTCACAGATAGTCAACTCTTGTTCAAAGATAATGCTCTCCTAGATATGTTTGAAGGGGGAGAGGGAACCAAGCCACACTTGTATGTTGCATTTTTGGAATGGGATCTACGGTTGGATGCCCTTTTAAATGCTAACCACCATACACAGAATACAGGGTGCATCTTATTGTGCAACCAGCAATATCACTTTATGAAACTATTGGGAGCATCTTATTGTGGCACCAGTAATATCACTTTACAGAGTATTAGGTGCATCTTATTGTGGCACCAGTAATATCACTTTACAAGAGTATTGGGTGCATCTTATTGTGGCACCAGTAATATCACTTTACAGATTATTGGCTGCATCTTATTGTGGCACCAGTAATACCACTTTACGAAAGTATTGGGTGCATCTTATTGTGGCACCAGTAATATCACTTTACAAGAGTATTGGGTGCATCTTATTGTGGCACCAGTAATATCACTTTAAGAGAGTATTGAGTGCATCTTATTATGGCACCAGTAATATCACTTTACAGAGTATTGGGTGCATCTTATTGTGGCACCAGCAATATCACTTTACAGAGTATTGGGTGCATCTCGCTCGATTTTGGTGGGAAATAATTATCTTTCCGTGTTTTTTCTGAACCTTAAAGATTTAACCCTTTTTTGTTTGTTTGTATCCCTACATAACATCTAGCTATATTTGAGAGAAATTTGTTTACTATATCGCCAGCTGATGGAGACTCATTACATAGTGACTTTTCTCTATGGCTCATTAACCTACGTATCAACAAGTCCTGCACATCTAATCGAATTATTTCCCTATTACAAATTTTATGCGTCATTTGAAAAAAAATTATCTTCTCTCAATATACTTGTTCTTATGAAAAAGAAAAGAAAAGAAAACTCCTTTTGAATACAATTTGAAATCATTCGTGATACTATAACATAATATAACATTTATACAGTATATATAGTTAATTTGTTAATACCAGTAGGGTGTGGGAGCTTAGCCGTGTAGTTACTTCGTTCATACCTATCTAAGCTGATGTTTTCAAACCTAACGACCACTGGCGCTGTCTCGTACATTCTTTTTTGTCCCTTAAGCGCTGTCTCGTACATTCATTTTTGTCCCTTAAGCACCATCGTCACAAATTATTTTATTTTCAACAACTCACCACTTCAATATTTTCTGTGTATCGATAAGGCGTCAGATAACGATTTGCGGCATAGTTATCTCCCTTTACGTTTTGATTTCAAATCCAGTCTAGGTTAAGCTTTACCTTTCATCCTTACAGAGTCGATACAATAAAATATCGGTAACTCACTGGCGTCGATTTAATCGATTTCGCCACAAAATTGTTGGTCTTGTACCTAAATCAGAAACCATTATTATTTTAAAATGAGTTCAAATCAGCCAAGATCAGCTTTGCTTTTCATCCTTCCGGGACCAATTAAGTAAAGTACAAGTTATGAACTGGTTTGACATTATCGAACTTCCCCTTCAAATTACAGGCCTTGTGTCTAAACTAGAAGGGGCGCAGCCCAAACACTGCCCTGCCCTAGTGACTTCATTTTTGCAATTCTACTGTTTGTTTGTGTGTGTCTGTATGTGGTAATGGTGTTCTGCTCTTGATTGTAAGATCATGAGTTCAATTCCCTGTGATATGTGTCCTTGTACAAAATACTTTATTTCACGCTGCTCCACCTGGCAAAATCAAGTTGTACTTGTCATTCAAAGAGCCCCATCACACTGAATCTCCCTGAGAGCTATGTTAACAGCACACGTGTCCATGGATTACTCAGCTACTTGCATGTTAATTTCATCTGCAGGCTGTTCCGTTGGTCGAACAGTTGGAGCACCCATCGTCGGAACCGACAGAGGCCCAACAGCAGCAATAGTGCATGTGTGTGTGTGTGTGTGTAATGCCTGGCTCTTTATTGATTTGTTACTTTTGTAAACCATAAACATATGATTTGATACACACCATATGCTTGTAGCTTGAACGTGACAAAACGAAGGGAGCCATCAATATTATAAAAATAGTCATATTCTTGGGATAAATCCAAATGTGATACCACTAAGTAATTTCATTTGGCCTTGATAGACTAGCTAGCCCTGTGCCACCAAAAATGATGGCTAATTGTAGTATTTTGTTTAATAATTCTTTTATTATAAACTTTTTTGTGTGGATAGACTATCCACAACTAACATAGATAACCAAGATAATATATTTGTGTGAATATCTATACATTTATGTATATGTATGGTCCTGAGTTGTAGGGATGCCGTATTGATATACTACATTTTTTGAACATTTGAAGCCTACTGGAACCCATCCCTCTCCAGGACTGAGTACAGTAGATTTATTCAAGAGCGAGGAAGAATTGACACAAGTACTAGACTGGTACTTCTTTTACCGACCTCAAAAGGATGAAACTCGGCGCGATTTGAACTCAGAGAACAGAAAGCCGGAACAAATTCCATAAAGCTTCCTATCCGACGTTCTGATGACTCTGCCAATTCGCTGCTTTTATCTATACATTTATATGTATGAGTATAAAATATAAACACACAAACACATATACACTCATACAAATATAGATATATTCACACAAACACATATTCACTCGCATACATTCACACAAGTGATATAAACACATAAAAACTAACATCATCATCATCATCATCGTTTAACATCTATCTTCCACGCTAGCAGAAAGCCGGTAATATCACTTTAGAGTATTGGGTGCATCTTATTGTGGCACCAGTAATATCACTTTAGAGTATTGGGAGCATCTTATTGTGGCACCAGTAATATCACTTTACGAGAGTATTGGGTGCATCATATTGTGGCACCAGTAATATCACTTTACGAGAGTATTGGGTGCATCTTATTGTGGCACCAGTAATATCACTCTAGAGTATTGGGTGCATCTTATTGTGGCACCGGTAATATCACTTTAGAGTATTGGGTGCATCTTATTGTGGGACCAGTAATATCACTTTACGAGAGTATTGGGTGCATCTTATTGTGGCACCAGTAATATCACTTTAGAGTATTGGGTGCATCTTATTGTGGCACCAGTAATATTACTTTACAGAGGATTGGATGCATCTTATTGTGGCACCAGTAATATCACTTTAGAGTATTGGGTGCATCTTATTGTGGCACCAGTAATATTACTTTACAGAGTATTGGGTGCATCTTATTGTGGCAGCAGTAATATCACTTTACAGAGTATTGGGTGCATCTTATTGTGACACCAGTAATATCACTTTACAGAGTATTGGGTGCATCTTATTGTGGCAGCAGTAATATCACTTTACAGAGTATTGGGTGCACCTTATTGTGGCGCCAGTAATATCACTTTACAGAGTATTGGGTGCATCTTATTGTGGCACCAGTAATATCACTTTACAGAGGATTGGGTGCATCTTATTGTGGCACCAGTAATATCACTTTAGAGTATTGGGTGCATCTTATTGTGGCACCAGTAATATTACTTTACAGTGTATTGGGTGCATCTTATTGTGGCAGCAGTAATATCACTTTACAGAGTATTGGATGCATCTTATTGTGGCACCAGTAATATCACTTTAGAGTATTGGGTGCATCTTATTGTGGCACCAGTAATATCACTTTACAGAGTATTGGGTGCATCTTATTGTGGCAGCAGTAATATCACTTTACAGAGTATTGGGTGCATCGTATTGTGGCACCAGTAATATCACTTTACAGAGTATTGGGTGCATCTTATTGTGGCACCAGCAATACCACTTTACAGAGAATTGGGTGCCTCTTATTGTGGTGCCAGTAATATCACTTTACAGAGGATTGGGTGCATCTTATTGTGGCACCAGTAATATCACTTTACAGGACTATTGGGAGCATCTTATTGTGGCACCAGTAATATCATTTTACGAGACTATTGGGTGCATCTTATTGTGGCACCCATAACATCACTTTACAGAGTATTGGGTGCACCTTATTGTGGGACCAGTAATATCACTTTACAGAGTATTGGGAGCATCTTATTGTGGCATCAGTAATATCACTTTACAGAGTATTGGGTGCATCTTATTGTGGCACCAGTAATATCACTTTACAGAGTATTGGGTGCATCTAATTGTGGCACCAGTAATATCACTTTACAGAGTATTGGGTGCATCTTATGGTGGCACCAGTAATATCACTTTACAGAGTATTGGGTGCACCTTATTGTGGGACCAGCAATATCACTTTACAGAGTATTGGGTGCATCTTATTGTGGCACCAGTAATATCACTTTAAGAGAGTATTGGGTGCAACTTATTGTGGCACCAGTAATATCACTTTACAGAGTATTGGTTGCATCGTATTGTGGCACCCATAATATCACTTTACAGAGTATTGGGTGCATCTTATTGTGGGACCAGCAATATCACTTTACAGAGTATTGGGTGCATCTTATTGTGGCACCAGCAATATCACTTTACGAGAGTATTGGGTGCATCTTATTGTGGCACCAGTAATATCACTTTACGAGAGTATTGGGTGCATCTTATTGTGGCACCAGTAATATCACTTTACGAGAGTATTGGGTGCATCTTATTGTGGCACCAGTAATATCACTTTACAGAGTATTGTGTGCATCTTATTATGACGCCAGTAATATCACTTTACAAAGTATTGGGTGCATCTTATTGTGGCACCAGTAATATCACTTTACGAGAGTGTTGCGTTCATCTTATTGTGGCACCAGCAATATCACTTTACAGAGTATTGGGAGCATCTTATTGTGGCACCAGCAATATCACTTTACGAGAGTATTGGGTGCACCTCGCTCGATTTTGGTGGGAAATAATTATCTTTCCTTGTTTTTTCTGAACCTTAAAGATTTAACCCTTTTTTGTTTGTTTGTATCCCTACATAACATCTAGCTATATTTGAGAGAAATTTGTTTACTATATCGCCAGCTGATGGAGACTCATTACATAGTGACTTTTCTCTATGGCTCATTAACCTGCGTATCAACAAGTCCTGCACATCTAATCGAATTATTTCCCTATTACAAATTTTATGCGTCATTTGAAAAAAAATTATCTTCTCTCAATATACTTGTTCTTATGAAAAAGAAAAGAAAAGAAAAGTCCTTTTGAATACAATTTGAAATCATTTGTGATACTATAACATAATATAACATTTATACAGTATATATAGTTAATTTGTTAATGTGTTTGATGTGGGAGCTTAGCCGTGTGGTTACTTCGTTTATACTTAAGAACTATCCAAATGTTTTCAAAGCTAACGACTACTGGCGCTGTCTCGTACATTCATTTTTGTCCCTTAAGCAAATTTATCACCACCATCGTCACAAATTATTTTATTTTCAACAACTCACCACTTCAATATTTTCTGTGTATCGATAAGGCGCCAGATAACGATTTGCGGTATAGTTATCTCCCTTTACGTTTTGATTTCAAATCCAGTCTTTGGTTAAGCTTTACCTATCATCCTTACAGAGTCGATAAAATAAAGTATCGGTAACTCACTGGCGTCGATTTAATCGATTTCCTCACAAAAATGTTGGTCTTGTACCTAAATCAGAAACCATTATTATTTTAAAATGAGTTCAAATCAGCCAAGATCAGCTTTGCTTTTCATCCTTCCGGGACCAATTAAGTAAAGTACAAGTTATGAACTGGTTTGACATTATCGAACTTCCCCTTCAAATTACAGGCCTTGTGTCTAAACTAGAAGGGGCGCAGCCCAAACACTGCCCTGCCCTATGCCCAGAGCCCATCACCCTCTCCTTCTTCTGTGGTCAAAAGTCTTTGCTTTTTTCCTTCTTTTCCTCTTAACTATGGCATTTATAGTCCTTTCCTTTACTTTCCCATACAACTAGATCTGCCCTTTTTTTTACCCCTTCCCTTTTTTCTCATTACTTTTGTTTTTATCTTTCCTTTTCATATTTCCATTATTGTATAACATATTTTTTATTTGTATATAAATATTTGTGTATTATTGGTGTTCTATACAGAATATATTAATCTCTAATCCCAAAATTATATGTTAGCATATAAAAAGAATGTTCTAGTTTATTTCTATAGTGACTTGATTTTTGCAATTCTACTGTTTGTTTGTGTGTGTCTGTATGTGGTAATGGTGTTCTGCTCTTGATTGTAAGATCATCAGTTCAATTCCCTGTGATATGTGTCCTTGTACAAGATACTTTATTTAACGCTGTTCCACCTGGCAAAATCAAGTTGTACTTGTCATTCAAAGGGCCCCATCACACTGAATCTCCCTGAGAGCTATGTTAACAGCACACGTGTCCATGGATTACTCAGCTACTTGCATGTTAATTTCATCTGCAGGCTGTTCCGTTGGTCGAACAGTTGGAGCACCCATCGTCGGAACCGACAGAGGCCCAACAGCAGCAATAGTGCATGTGTGTGTGTGTGTGTGTAATGCCTGGCTCTTTATTGATTTGTTACTTTTGTAAACCATAAACATATGATTTGATACACACCATATGCTTGTAGCTTGAACGTGACAAAACGAAGGGAGCCATCAATATTATAAAAATAGTCATATTCTTGGGATAAATCCAAATGTGATACCACTAAGTAATTTCATTTGGCCTTGATAGACTAGCTAGCCCTGTGCCACCAAACATGATGGCTAATTGTAGTATTTTGTTTAATAATTCTTTTATTATAAACTTTTTTGTGTGGATAGACTATCCACAACTAACATAGATAACCAAGATAATATATTTGTGTGAATATCTATACATTTATGTATATGTATGGTCCTGAGTTGTAGGGATGCCGTATTGATATACTACATTTTTTGAACATTTGAAGCCTACCGGAACCCATCCCTCTCCAGGACTGAGTACAGTAGATTTATTCAAGAGCGAGGAAGAATTGACACAAGTACTAGACTGGTGCTTCTTTTACCGACCTCAAAAGGATGAAACTCGGCGCGATTTGAACTCAGAGAACAGAAAGCCGGAACAAATTTTATAAAGCTTTCTATCCGACGTTCTGATGACTCTGCCAATTCGCTGCTTTTATCTATACATTTATATGTATGAGTATAAAATATAAACACACAAACACATATACACTCATACAAATATAGATATATTCACACAAACACATATTCACACGCATACATTCACACAAGTGATATAAACACATAAAAACTAACATCATCATCATCATCATCATCGTTTAACATCTATCTTCCACGCTAGCAGAAAGCCGGTAATATCACTTGAGAGTATTGGGTGCATCTTATTGTGGCACCAGTAATATCACTTTTCAGAGTATTGAGAGCATCTTATTGTGGCACCAGTAATATCACTTTACAGAGGATTGGATGCATCTTATTGTGGCACCCATAATATCACTTTATAAGAGTATTGCGAGCATTTAATTGTGGCACCAGTAATATCACTTTACAGAGTATTGGGAGCATCTTATTGTGGCACCAGTAATATCACTTTACAGAGTATTGGGAGCATCTTATTATGGCACCAGTAATATCACTCTACAGAGTATTGGGAGCATCTTATTTTGGCACCAGTAATATCACTCTACAGAGTATTGGGAGCATCTTATTATGGCACCAGTAATATCACTTTAAGAGAGTATTGGGTGCATCTTATTGTGGCACCAGCAATATCACTTTACGAGAGTATTGGGTGCATCTTATTGTGGCACCAGTAATATTACTTTACAGAGTATTGGGTGCATCTTATTGTGGCACCCATAATATCACTTTACAGAGTATTGGGTGCATCTTATTGTGGTACCAGCAATATCACTTTACAAGAGTATTGGGTGCATCTTATTGTGGCACCCATAATATCACTTTACAGAGTATTGGGTGCATCTTATTGTGGCACCAGTAATATCACTTTACAAGAGTATTGGGTGCATCTTATTGTGGCACCAGTAATATCACTTTACGAGAGTATTGGGTGCATCTTATTGTGGCACCCATAATATCACTTTACGAGAGTATTGGGTGCATCTTATTGTGGCACCCATAATATCACTTTACAGAGTATTGGGTGCATCTTATTGTGGCACCAGTAATATCACTTTACGAGAGTATTGGGTGCATCTTATTGTGGCACCCATAATATCACTTTACAAGAGTATTGGGAGCATCTTATTGTGGCACCAGCAATATCACTTTACAGAGTATTGGGTGCATCTTATTGTGGCACCAGTAATATCACTTTACAAGAGTATTGGGTGCATCTTATTGTGGCACCAGTAATATCACTTAACGAGTCTATCAGGTACATCTTATTGTGGCACCAGTAATATCACTTTACAAGAGTATTGGGTGCATCTCGCTCGATTTTGCTGGCAAATAATTATCTTTCCTTGTTTTTTCTGAACCTCTTAGATGCTCGAAATCGACTCTTTTCCGGATTAGGGTTAGTTAGGGTTTCTGTTTTACGCGGAGGAAGGGGGTGGGACAATTACGAGCATCTAAGAGGTCAGATTAGTTGATAGCAAAAAAAAAATAAAGAGGTGATACAATTATTTCCGACCAAACGTGAGAGGTGTGTACATCTGCGAAACTCCGACGGTCTTTTCATCCCCTTTTCACTCCCATTTGTCTACAGATCTGGTTACCGATTGGTTTGGAGGTCATATTCGTCGATAACAAGCAATAAAAAAAAAAAAAAAAAGAGAGAAAACTCCGAGGAAGTGGGAGGAGCACCAATCCTCCGAGCATCTTAGAAGTTAGATTAGTTGATAGCACACGATTAAAAACAACAACAAACGAGGAAAAAATGTTTTTTGCCACTGAGATCCAGGGAGTGTTTTATAAATTTACAATAATATTAACCAGGGTAATGTTATAGGTTGTCTATAGGAAGGTAATGACATTTCTACAATTATAAAAATGCGAAAAACCAAAACACGCACGCACGGACCCACACATAGATACATACAATTACATTTAATCAACATAATGACAGTTATGAGAAAGTTATGAGGAAATAGAAACGAAAAATAGATATTTAAAGACGAAACTATATTTACGTGTCATTAATATAATGTACAAAGGGCGGTGGATTGGCAGTATCGGTAGAGGGTCGGACGCCATGCTTTCCAGCATAGTTACGTCCCTTTACGATCTGAGTTCAAATCCCGCCGAGGTTGACTTTGCCTTTCATCCTTACGGGGTCGATAAAATAAAGTACCAGTAATGCACTGGTGAATTGCTGGCCTTGTGCCTAAAGTAGAGACAATTAATATAACGTACATGTATATATATATTGTTATATTTTAGATATATGTTGTTATAATATTGCAATATATATGTTATTTTCTACATCAATATTTGTGTGCGGGCTTAGCCGTGTGGTTACTTCGATACATAATACTGAAATTATTTCTCCAATCTGCGACCATTGGCGCCATTCCGCGCACTTTTTGGCCTTGTTTTACATAGTGACTTTAAAGATTTAACCTTTTTTGTTTGTTTGTATCCCTAGGCGGATTCTGTTTTGTGTGTGTGTCTGTGTGTGATGCAAGCCGCCCATCCGTCGTCCGAGTTGGTTAGTTATGTTTGACGCGTAGCAGGCGGATTCTGTTTCGTGTGTGTGTCTGTGTGTGATGCAAGCCGCCCATCCGTCGTCCGAGTTGGTTAGTTATGCTTGACGCGTAGCAGGCCGCCAGCTGATGGAGACTCATTACATAGTGACTTTTCTCTATGGCTCATTAACCTACGTATCAACAAGTCCTGCACATCTAATCGAATTATTTCCCTATTACAAATGTTATGCGTCATTTGAAAAAAAATTATCTTCTCTCAATATACTTGTTCTTATGAAAAAGAAAAGAAAAGAAAAGTCCTTTTGAATACAATTTGAAATCATTTGTGATACTATAACATAATATAACATTTATACAGTATATATAGTTAATTTGTTAATATGTGTTTGGTGTGGGAGCTTAGCCGTGTGGTTACTTCGTTTATACTTAAGAACTATCCAAATGTTTTCAAAGCTAACGACTACTGGCGCTGTCTCGTACATTCAGTTTTGTCCCTTAAGCAAATTTATCACCACCATCGTCACAAATTATTTTATTTTCAACAACTCACCACTTCAATATTTTCTGTGTATCGATAAGGCGTCAGATAACGATTTGCGGTATAGTTATCTCCCTTTACGTTTTGATTTCAAATCCAGTCTAGGTTAAGCTTTACCTTTCATCCTTACAGAGTCGATAAAATGAAGTATCGGTAACTCACTGGCGTCGATTTAATCGATTTCCCCACAAAAATGTTGGTCTTGTACCTAAATCAGAAACCATTATTATTTTAAAATGAGTTCAAATCAGCCAAGATCAGCTTTGCTTTTCATCCTTCTGGGACCAATTAAGTAAAGTACAAGTTATGAACTGGTTTGACATTATCGAACTTCCCCTTCAAATTACAGGCCTTGTGTCTAAACTAGAAGGGGCGCAGCCCAAACACTGCCCTGCCCTATGCCCAGAGCCTATTACCCTCTCCTTCTTCTGTGGCCAAAAGTCTTTGCTTTTTTCCTTCTTTTCCTCTTAACTATGGCATTTATAGTCCTTTCCTCTACTTTCCCATACAACTAGATCTGCCCTTTTTTTTACCCCTTCCCTTTTTTCTCATTACTTTTGTTTTTATCTTTCCTTTTCATATTTCCATCATTGTATAACTTATTTTTTATTTGTATATAAATATTTGTGTATTATTGGTGCTCTATACAGAATATATTAATCTCTAATCCCAAAATTATATGTTAGCATATAAAAAGAATGTTCTAGTTTATTTCTATAGTGACTTGATTTTTGCAATTCTACTGTTTGTTTGTGTGTGTCTGTATGTGGTAATGGTGTTCTGCTCTTGATTGTAAGATCATGAGTTCAATTCCCTGTGATATGTGTCCTTGTACAAGATACTTTATTTCACGCTGCTCCACCTGGCAAAATCAAGTTGTACTTGTCATTCAAAGGGCCCCATCACACTGAATCTCCCTGAGAGCTATGTTAACAGCACACGTGTTAATGGATTACTCAGCTACTTGCATGTTAATTTCATCTGCAGGCTGTTCCGTTGGTCGAACAGTTGAAGCACCCATCGTCGGAACCGACAGAGGCCCAACAGCAGCAATAGTGCATGTGTGTGTGTGTGTGTGTAATGCCTGGCTCTTTATTGATTTGTTACTTTTGTAAACCATAAACATATAATTTGATACACACCATATGCTTGTTGCTTGAACATGACAAAACGAAGGGAGCCATCAATATTATAAAAATAGTCATTAGGTTCATAGCCAGTATTAGGTTCATCTTATTGTGGCACCAGTAATATCACTTTACAGAGAATTGGGTGCATCTTATTGTGGCACCAGTAATATCACTTTACAGAGAATTGGGTGCATCTTATTGTGGCACCAGTAATATCACTTTACAGAGTATTGGGTGCATCTTATTGTGGCGCCAGTAATATCACTTAACGAGACTATTGGGTGCATCTTATTGTGGCACCAGTAATATCACTTTACAAAGTATTGGGTGGATCTTATTGTAGCACCAGTAATATCACTTTACAAGACTATTGGGAGCATCTTATTGTGGCACCAGTAATATCACTTTACAAAATATTGGGTGCATCTTATTGTGGCACCAGTAATATCACTTTACGGGACTATTGGGAGCATCTTATTGTGGCACCAGTAATATCACTTTACGGGACTATTGGGTGAATCTTATTGTGGCACCCATAATATCACTTTACAGAGTATTGGGTGCATCTTATTGTGGCACCAGTCATATCACTTTACAGAGTATTGGGTGCATCTTATTGTGGCATCAGTAATATCACTTTACAGAGTATTGGGTGCATCTTATTGTGGCACCAGTAATATCACTTTACAGAGTATTGAGTGCATCTTATTGTGACGCCAGCAATATCACTTTACGAGACTATTGGGAGCATCTTATTGTAGCACCAGTAATATCACTTTATAGCATATTGGGAGCATCTTATTGTGGCACCAGTAATATCACTTTACAGAGGATTGGGTGCATCTTATTGTGGCACCAGTAATATCACTTTACAGAGTATTGGGTGCATCTTACTGTGGCACCAGTAATATCACTTTACGAGAGTATTGGGTGCATCTTATTGTGGCAGCAGTAATATCACTTTACAGAGTATTGGGTGCATCTTATTGTGGGACCAGTAATATCACTTTACGGGACTATTGGGTGCATCTTATTGTGGCATCAGTAATATCACTTTACAGAGTATTGGGTGCATCTTACTGTGGCACCAGTAATATCACTTTACGAGAGTATTGGGTGCATCTTTATGTGGCACCAGTAATATCACTTTACAGCATATTGGGAGCATCTTATTGTGGCACCAGTAATATCACTTTACGAGACTATTGGGAGCATCTTATTGTGGCACCAGTATTATCACTTTACAGCGTATTGGGAGCATCTTATTGTGGCACCAGTAATATCACTTTACGAGAGTATTGGGTGCATCTTATTGTGGCACCCATAATATCACTTAACGAGACTATCGGGTGCATCCTATTGTGGCACCAGTAATATCACTTTACGGGACTATTGGGTGCATCCTATTGTGGCACCAGTAATATCACTTTACAGAGTATTGGGTGCATCTTATTGTGGCACCAGTAATATCACTTTACGAGAGTATTGGGTGCATCTTATTGTGACACCAACAATATCACTTTACAGAGTATTGGGTGCATCTTATTGTGGCACCAGTAATATCACTTTACAGAGTATTGGGTGCATCTTATTGTGGCACCAGTAATATCACTTTACAAAGTATTGGCTGCATCTTACTGTGGCATCAGTAATATCACTTTACAGAGTATTGGGTGCATCTGATTGTGGCATCAGTAATATCACTTTACAGAGTATTGGGTGCATCTTATTGTGGCACCAGTAATAACACTTAACGAGTCTATCAGGTACATCTTATTGTGGCACCAGTAATATCACTTTACAGAGTATTGGGAGCATCTTATTGTGGCACCAGTAATATCACTTTACAAAGTATTGGGTGCATCTTATTGTGGCACCAGTAATATCACTTAACGAGACTATCGGGTGCATCTCATTGTGGGACCAGTAATATCACTTTACAAAGTATTGGGCGCATCTTATTGTGACGCCAGCAATAGCACTTTATGAGACTATTGGGAGCATCTTATTATAGCACCAGTAATATCACTTTACAGCGTATTGGGAGCATTTTATTGTGGCACCAGTAATATCACTTTACAGAGTATTGGGTGCATCTTATTGTGGCACCAGTAATATCACTTAACGAGACTATCGGGTGCATCTCATTGTGGGACCAGTAATATCACTTTACAAAGTATTGGGCGCATCTTATTGTGGCACCCATAATATCACTTTACAGAGTAATGGGTGCATCTTATTGTGTCACCAGTAATATCACTTTACAGAGTATTGGGAGCATCTTATTGTGGCATCAGTAATATCACTTTACAGAGTATTGGGTGCATCTTATTGTGGCACCCATAATATCACTTTACAGAGTATTGGGTGCATCTTATTGTGGCACCAGTAATATCACTTTACAGAGTATTGGGTGCATCTTATTGTGGCACCAGTAATATCACTCAACAGAGTATTGAGTGCATCTTTTTGTAGCACCAGTAATATCACTTTACAGCATATTGGGAGCATCTTATTGTGGCACCAGTAATATCACTTTACGAGACTATTGGGAGCATCTTATTGTGGCACCAGTAATATCACTTTACAGCGTATTGGGAGCATCTTATTGTGGCACCAGTAATATCACTTTACGAGAGTATTGGGTGCATCTTATTGTGGCATCAGTAATATCACTTTACAGAGTATTGGGTGCATCTTATTGTGGCACCAGTAATATCACTTTACAGAGTATTGGGTGCCTCTTATTGTGGCACCAGTAATATCACTTAACGAGACTATCGGGTGCATCCTATTGTGGGACCAGTAATATCACTTTACAAAGTATTGGGTGCATCCTATTGTGGCACCAGTAATATCACTTTATAGAGTATTGGGTGCATCTCATTGTGGGACCAGTAATATCACTTTACAAAGTATTGGGCGCATCTTATTGTGACGCCAGCAATAGCACTTTACGAGACTATTGGGAGCATCTTATTGTAGCACCAGTAATATCACTTTACAGCGTATTGGGAGCATTTTATTGTGGCACCAGTAATATCACTTTACAGAGTATTGGGTGCATCTTATTGTGGCACCAGTAACATCACTTTACAGATTATTGGGTGCATCTTATTGTGGCACCAGTAATATCACTTTACGGGACTATTGGGTGCATCTTATTGTGGCACCCATAATATCACTTTACAGAGTATTGGGTGCATCTTATTGTGTCACCAGTAATATCACTTTACAGAGTATTGGGAGCATCTTATTGTGGCATCAGTAATATCACTTTACATAGTATTGGGTGCATCTTATTGTGGCACCCATAATATCACTTTACAGAGTATTGGGTGCATCTTATTGTGGCACCAGTAATATCACTTTACAGAGTATTGGGTGCATCTTATTGTGGCACCAGTAATATCACTCAACAGAGTATTGAGTGCATCTTTTTGTGGCACCAGTAATATCACTTTACAGCATATTGGGAGCATCTTATTATGGCACCAGTAATATCACTTTACGAGACTATTGGGAGCATCTTATTGTGGCACCAGTAATATCACTTTACAGCGTATTGGGAGCATCTTATTGTGGCACCAGTAATATCACTTTACGAGAGTATTGGGTGCATCTTATTGTGGCACCCATAATATCACTTTACAGAGTATTGGGTGCATCTTATTGTGGCATCAGTAATATCACTTTACAGAGTATTGGGTGCATCTTATTGTGGCACCAGTAATATCACTTTACAGAGTATTGGGTGCATCTTATTGTGGCACCAGTAATATCACTTAACGAGACTATCGGGTGCATCCTATTGTGGCACCAGTAATATCTCTTTACAAAGTATTGGGTGCATCCTATTGTGGCACCAGTAATATCACTTTACAGAGTATTGGGTGCATCTTATTGTGGCACCAGTAATATCACTTTACGGGACTATTGGGTGCATCTTATTGTGGCACCAGTAATATCACTTTACGAGAGTATTGGGTGCATCTTATTGTGGCACCAGCAATATCACTTTACGAGAGTATTGGGTGCATCTTATTGTGGCACCAGTAATATTACTTTACAGAGTATTGGGTGCATCTTATTGTGGCACCCATAATATCACTTTACAGAGTATTGGGTGCATCTTATTGTGGTACCAGCAATATCACTTTACAAGAGTATTTGGTGCATCTTATTGTGGCACCCATAATATCACTTTACAGAGTATTGGGTGCACCTTATTGTGGCACCAGTAATATCACTTTACAAGAGTATTGGGTGCATCTTATTGTGGCACCAGTAATATCACTTTACGAGAGTATTGGGTGCATCTTATTGTGGCACCCATAATATCACTTTACGAGAGTATTGGGTGCATCTTATTGTGGCACCCATAATATCACTTTACAGAGTATTGGGTGCATCTTATTGTGGCACCAGTAATATCACTTTACGAGAGTATTGGGTGCATCTTATTGTGGCACCCATAATATCACTTTACAAGAGTATTGGGAGCATCTTATTGTGGCACCAGCAATATCACTTTACAGAGTATTGGGTGCATCTTATTGTGGCACCAGTAATATCACTTTACAAGAGTATTGGGTGCATCTTATTGTGGCACCAGTAATATCACTTATCGAGTCTATCAGGTGCATCTTATTGTGGCACCAGTAATATCACTTTACAAGAGTATTGGGTGCATCTCGCTCGATTTTGCTGGCAAATAATTATCTTTCCTTGTTTTTTCTGAACCTCTTAGATGCTCGAAATCGACTCTTTTCCGGATTAGGGTTAGTTAGGGTTTCTGTTTTACGCGGAGGAAGGGGGTGGGGCAATTACGAGCATCTAAGAGGTCAGATTAGTTGATAGCAAAAAAAAAATAAAGAGGTGATACAATTATTTCCGACCAAACGTGAGAGGTGTGTACATCTGCGAAACTCCGACGGTCTTTTCACCCCCTTTTCACTCCCATTTGTCTACAGATCTGGTTACCTATTGGTTTGGAGGTCATATTCGTCGATAACAAGCAATAAAAAAAAAAAAAAAAAGAGAGAAAACTCCGAGGAAGTGGGAGGAGCACCAATCCTCCGAGCATCTTGGAAGTTAGATTAGTTGATAGCACACGATTAAAAACAACAACAAACGAGGAAAAAATGTTTTTTGCCACTGAGATCCAGGCAGTGTTTTACAATAATATTAACCAGAGTAATGTTATAGGTTGTCTATAGGAAGGTAATGACATTTCTACAATTATAAAAATGCGAAAAACCAAAACACGCACGCACGGACCCACACATAGATACATACAATTACATTTAATCAACATAATGACAGTTATGAGAAAGTTATGAGGAAATAGAAACGAAAAATAGATATTTAAAGACGAAACTATATTTACGTGTCATTAATATAATGTACAAAGGGCGATGGATTGGCAGTATCGGTAGAGGGTCGGACGCCATGCTTTGACGCATAGAGTTACGGTCTTTGCCATTCTGAGTTCAAATCCCGCCGAGGTTAACTTTGCCTTTCATCCTTACGGGGTCGATAAAATAAAGTACCAGTAATGCACTGGATAATTGCTGGCCTTGTGCCAAAAAGTAGAAACAATTAATATAATGTACAAAGGGCGGTGGATTGGCAGTATCGGTAGAGGGTCGGACGCCATGCTTTCCAGCATAGTTACGTCCCTTTACGATCTGAGTTCAAATCCCGCCGAGGTTGACTTTGCCTTTCATCCTTACGGGGTCGATAAAATAAAGTACCAGTAATGCACTGGTGAATTGCTGGCCTTGTGCCTAAAGTAGAGACAATTAATATAACGTACATGTATATATATATATATATTGTTATATTTTAGATATATGTTGTTATAATATTGCAATATATA
This sequence comes from Eledone cirrhosa, assembly GCA_964016885.1. Taxonomy (NCBI): domain Eukaryota; kingdom Metazoa; phylum Mollusca; class Cephalopoda; order Octopoda; family Eledonidae; genus Eledone; species Eledone cirrhosa. The sequence goes on from OZ024742.1 coordinate 221,250,675, forward strand.
TGTTATTTTCTACATCAATATTTGTGTGCGGGCTTAGCCGTGTGGTTACTTCGATACATAATACTGAAATTATTTCTCCAATCTGCGACCATTGGCGCCATTCCGCGCACTTTTTGGCCTTGTTTTACATAGTGACTTTAAAGATTTAACCTTTTTTGTTTGTTTGTATCCCTACATAACATCTAGCTATATTTGAGAGAAATTTGTTTACTATATCGCCAGCTGATGGAGACTCATTACATAGTGACTTTTCTCTATGGCTCATTAACCTACGTATCAACAAGTCCTGCACATCTAATCGAATTATTTCCCTATTACAAATGTTATGCGTCATTTGAAAAAAAATTATCTTCTCTCAATATACTTGTTCTTATGAAAAAGAAAAGAAAAGAAAAGTCCTTTTGAATACAACTTGAAATCATTTGTGATACTATAACATAATATAACATTTATACAGTATATATAGTTAATTTGTTAATATGTGTTTGGTGTGGGAGCTTAGCCGTGTGGTTACTTCGTTTATACTTAAGAACTATCCAAATGTTTTCAAAGCTAACGACTACTGGCGCTGTCTCGTACATTCAGTTTTGTCCCTTAAGCAAATTTATCACCACCATCGTCACAAATTATTTTATTTTCAACAACTCACCACTTCAATATTTTCTGTGTATCGATAAGGCGTCAGATAACGATTTGCGGTATAGTTATCTCCCTTTACGTTTTGATTTCAAATCCAGTCTAGGTTAAGCTTTACCTTTCATCCTTACAGAGTCGATAAAATGAAGTATCGGTAACTCACTGGCGTCGATTTAATCGATTTCCCCACAAAAATGTTGGTCTTGTACCTAAATCAGAAACCATTATTATTTTAAAATGAGTTCAAATCAGCCAAGATCAGCTTTGCTTTTCATCCTTCTGGGACCAATTAAGTAAAGTACAAGTTATGAACTGGTTTGACATTATCGAACTTCCCCTTCAAATTACAGGCCTTGTGTCTAAACTAGAAGGGGCGCAGCCCAAACACTGCCCTGCCCTATGCCCAGAGCCTATTACCCTCTCCTTCTTCTGTGGCCAAAAGTCTTTGCTTTTTTCCTTCTTTTCCTCTTAACTATGGCATTTATAGTCCTTTCCTCTACTTTCCCATACAACTAGATCTGCCCTTTTTTTTACCCCTTCCCTTTTTTCTCATTACTTTTGTTTTTATCTTTCCTTTTCATATTTCCATCATTGTATAACTTATTTTTTATTTGTATATAAATATTTGTGTATTATTGGTGCTCTATACAGAATATATTAATCTCTAATCCCAAAATTATATGTTAGCATATAAAAAGAATGTTCTAGTTTATTTCTATAGTGACTTGATTTTTGCAATTCTACTGTTTGTTTGTGTGTGTCTGTATGTGGTAATGGTGTTCTGCTCTTGATTGTAAGATCATGAGTTCAATTCCCTGTGATATGTGTCCTTGTACAAGATACTTTATTTCACGCTGCTCCACCTGGCAAAATCAAGTTGTACTTGTCATTCAAAGGGCCCCATCACACTGAATCTCCCTGAGAGCTATGTTAACAGCACACGTGTTAATGGATTACTCAGCTACTTGCATGTTAATTTCATCTGCAGGCTGTTCCGTTGGTCGAACAGTTGAAGCACCCATCGTCGGAACCGACAGAGGCCCAACAGCAGCAATAGTGCATGTGTGTGTGTGTGTGTGTAATGCCTGGCTCTTTATTGATTTGTTACTTTTGTAAACCATAAACATATAATTTGATACACACCATATGCTTGTTGCTTGAACATGACAAAATGAAGGGAGCCATCAATATTATAAAAATAGTCATTAGGTTCATAGCCAGTATTAGGTTCATCTTATTGTGGCACCAGTAATATCACTTTACAGAGAATTGGGTGCATCTTATTGTGGCACCAGTAATATCACTTTACAGAGAATTGGGTGCATCTTATTGTGGCACCAGTAATATCACTTTACAGAGTATTGGGTGCATCTTATTGTGGCGCCAGTAATATCACTTAACGAGACTATCGGGTGCATCTTATTGTGGCACCAGTAATATCACTTTACAAAGTATTGGGTGCATCTTATTGTAGCACCAGTAATATCACTTTACAAGACTATTGGGAGCATCTTATTGTGGCACCAGTAATATCACTTTACAAAATATTGGGTGCATCTTATTGTGGCACCAGTAATATCAGTTTACGGGACTATTGGGAGCATCTTATTGTGGCACCAGTAATATCACTTTACGGGACTATTGGGTGAATCTTATTGCCGCACCCATAATATCACTTTACAGAGTATTGGGTGCATCTTATTGTGACGCCAGCAATATCACTTTACGAGACTATTGGGAGCATCTTATTGTAGCACCAGTAATATCACTTTATAGCATATTGGGAGCATCTTATTGTGGCACCAGTAATATCACTTTACAGAGGATTGGGTGCATCTTATTGTGGCACCAGTAATATCACTTTACAGAGTATTGGGTGCATATTATTGTGGCACCAGTAATATCACTTTACAGAGTATTGGGTGCATCTTACTGTGGCACCAGTAATATCACTTTACGAGAGTATTAGGTGCATCTTATTGTGACAGCAGTAATATCACTTTACAGAGTATTGGGTGCATCTTATTGTGGCACCAGTAATATCACTTTACGGGACTATTGGGTGCATCTTATTGTGGCACCAGTAATATCACTTTACAGAGTATTGGGTGCATCTTACTGTGGCACCAGTAATATCACTTTACGAGAGTATTGGGTGCATCTTATTGTGGCGCCAGTAATATCACTTTATGGGACTATTGGGTGCGTCTTATTGTGGCACCCATAATATCACTTTACAGAGTATTGGGTGCATCTTATTGTGGCACCAGTAATATCACTTTACAGAGTATTGGGTGCATCTTATTGTGGCACCAGCAATACCACTTTACAGAGTATTGGGAGCATCTTATTGTGACACCAGTAATATCACTTTACGGGACTATTGGGTGCATCTTATTGTGGCACCAGTAATATCACTTAACGAGACTATCGGGTGCATCCTATTGTGGCACCAGTAATATCACTTTACAAAGTATTGGGTGCATCCTATTGTGGCACCAGTAATATCACTTTACAGAGTATTGGGTGCATCTTATTGTGGCACCAGTAATATCACTTTACGGGACTATTGGGTGCATCTTATTGTGGCACCAGTAATATCACTTTACGAGAGTATTGGGTGCATCTTATTGTGACACCAACAATATCACTTTACAGAGTATTGGGTGCATCTTATTGTGGCACCAGTAATATCACTTTACAGAGTATTGGGTGCATCTTATTGTGGCACCAGTAATATCACTTTACAAAGTATTGGGTGCATCTTACTGTGGCATCAGTAATATCACTTTACAGAGTATTGGGTGCATCTTATTGTGGCATCAGTAATATCACTTTACAGAGTATTGGGTGCATCTTATTGTGGCACCAGTAATATCACTTAATGAGTCTATCAGGTGCATCTTATTGTGGCACCAGTAATATCACTTTACAGAGTATTGGGAGCATCTTATTGTGGCACCAGTAATATCACTTTACAAAGTATTGGGTGCATCTTATTGTGGCACCAGTAATATCACTTAACGAGACTATCGGATGCATCTCATTGTGGGACCAGTAATATCACTTTACAAAGTATTGGGCGCATCTTATTGTGACGCCAGCAATAGCACTTTACGAGACTATTGGGAGCATCTTATTGTAGCACCAGTAATATCACTTTACAGCGTATTGGGAGCATTTTATTGTGGCACCAGTAATATCACTTTACAGAGTATTGGGTGCATCTTATTGTGGCACCAGTAACATCACTTTACAGATTATTGGGTGCATCTTATTGTGGCACCAGTAATATCACTTTACGGGACTATTGGGTGCATCTTATTGTGGCACCCATAATATCACTTTACAGAGTATTGGGTGCATCTTATTGTGGCACCAGTAATATCACTTTACAGAGTATTGGGTGCATCTTATTGTGGCACCAGTAATATCACTCAACAGAGTATTGAGGGCATCTTTTTGTGGCACCAGTAATATCACTTTACAGCATATTGGGAGCATCTTATTGTGGCACCAGTAATATCACTTTACGAGACTATTGGGAGCATCTTATTGTGGCACCAGTAATATCACTTTACAGCGTATTGGGAGCATCTTATTGTGGCACCAGTAATATCACTTTACGAGAGTATTGGGTGCATCTTATTGTGGCACCCATAATATCACTTTACAGAGTATTGGGTGCATCTTATTGTGGCACCAGTAATATCACTTTACAGAGTATTGGGTGCATCTTATTGTGACACCAGTAATATCACTTAACGAGACTATCGGGTGCATCCTATTGTGGCACCAGTAATATCACTTTACAAAGTATTGGGTGCATCCTATTGTGGCACCAGTAATATCACTTTACAGAGTATTGGGTGCATCTTATTGTGGCACCAGTAATATCACTTTACGGGACTATTGGGTGCATCTTATTGTGGCACCAGTAATATCACTTTACGAGAGTATTGGGTGCATCTTATTGTGACACCAACAATATCATTTTACAGAGTATTGGGTGCATCTTATTGTGGCACCAGTAATATCACTTTACAGAGTATTGGGTGCATCTTATTGTGGCACCAGTAATATCACTTTACAAAGTATTGGGTGCATCTTACTGTGGCATCAGTAATATCACTTTACAGAGTATTGGGTGCATCTGATTGTGGCATCAGTAATATCACTTTACAGAGTATTGGGTGCATCTTATTGTGGCACCAGTAATATCACTTAACGAGACTATCGGGTGCATCTCATTGTGGGACCAGTAATATCACTTTACAAAGTATTGGGCGCATCTTATTGTGACGCCAGCAATAGCACTTTACGAGACTATTGGGAGCATCTTATTGTAGCACCAGTAATATCACTTTACAGCGTATTGGGAGCATTTTATTGTGGCACCAGTAATATCACTTTACAGAGTATTGGGTGCATCTTATTGTGGCACCAGTAACATCACTTTACAGAGTATTGGGAGCATCTTATTGTGGCACCAGTAATATCACTTTACAAAGTATTGGGTGCATCTTATTGTGGCACCAGTAATATCACTTAACGAGACTATCGGGTGCATCTCATTGTGGGACCAGTAATATCACTTCACAAAGTATTGGGCGCATCTTATTGTGACGCCAGCAATAGCACTTTACGAGACTATTGGGAGCATCTTATTGTAGCACCAGTAATATCACTTTACAGCGTATTGGGAGCATTTTATTGTGGCACCAGTAATATCACTTTACAGAGTATTGGGTGCATCTTATTGTGGCACCAGTAACATCACTTTACAGAGTATTGGGTGCATCTTATTGTGGCACCAGTAATATCACTTTACGGGACTATTGGGTGCATCTTATTGTGGCACCCATAATATCACTTTACAGAGTATTGGGTGCATCTTATTGTGTCACCAGTAATATCACTTTACAGAGTATTGGGTGCATCTTATTGTGGCACCAGTAATATCACTCAACAGAGTATTGAGTGCATCTTTTTGTGGCACCAGTAATATCACTTTACAGCATATTGGGAGCATCTTATTGTGGCACCAGTAATATCACTTTACGTGACTATTGGGAGCATCTTATTGTGGCACCAGTAATATCACTTTACAGCGTATTGGGAGCATCTTATTGTGGCACCAGTAATATCACTTTACGAGAGTATTGGGTGCATCTTATTGTGGCACCCATAATATCACTTTACAGAGTATTGGGTGCATCTTATTGTGGCATCAGTAATATCACTTTACAGAGTATTGGGTGCATCTTATTGTGGCACCAGTAATATCACTTTACAGAGTATTGGGTGCATCTTATTGTGGCACCAGTAATATCACTTAACGAGACTATCGGGTGCATCCTATTGTGGCACCAGTAATATCACTTTACAAAGTATTGGGTGCATCCTATTGTGGCACCAGTAATATCACTTTACAGAGTATTGGGTGCATCTTATTGTGGCACCAGTAATATCACTTTACGGGACTATTGGGTGCATCTTATTGTGGCACCAGTAATATCACTTTACGAGAGTATTGGGTGCATCTTATTGTGACACCAACAATATCATTTTACAGAGTATTGGGTGCATCTTATTGTGGCACCAGTAATATCACTTTACAGAGTATTGGGTGCATCTTATTGTGGCACCAGTAATATCACTTTACAAAGTATTGGGTGCATCTTACTGTGGCATCAGTAATATCACTTTACAGAGTATTGGGTGCATCTGATTGTGGCATCAGTAATATCACTTTACAGAGTATTGGGTGCATCTTATTGTGGCATCAGTAATATCACTTTACAGAGTATTGGGTGCATCTTATTGTGGCACCAGTAATATCACTTTACAGAGTATTGGGTGCATCTTATTGTGGCACCAGTAATATCACTTAACGAGACTATCGGGTGCATCCTATTGTGGCACCAGTAATATCACTTTACAAAGTATTGGGTGCATCCTATTGTGGCACCAGTAATATCACTTTACAGAGTATTGGGTGCATCTTATTGTGGCACCAGTAATATCACTTTACGGGACTATTGGGTGCATCTTATTGTGGCACCAGTAATATCACTTTACGAGAGTATTGGGTGCATCTTATTGTGACACCAACAATATCATTTTACAGAGTATTGGGTGCATCTTATTGTGGCACCAGTAATATCACTTTACAGAGTATTGGGTGCATCTTATTGTGGCACCAGTAATATCACTTTACAAAGTATTGGGTGCATCTTACTGTGGCATCAGTAATATCACTTTACAGAGTATTGGGTGCATCTGATTGTGGCATCAGTAATATCACTTTACAGAGTATTGGGTGCATCTTATTGTGGCACCAGTAATATCACTTAACGAGACTATCGGGTGCATCTCATTGTGGCACCCATAATATCACTTTACAGAGTATTGGGTGCATCTTATTGTGGCATCAGTAATATCACTTTACAGAGTATTGGGTGCATCTTATTGTGGCACCAGTAATATCACTTTACAGAGTATTGGGCGCATCTTATTGTGACGCCAGCAATAGCACTTTACGAGACTATTGGGAGCATCTTATTGTAGCACCAGTAATATCACTTTACAGCGTATTGGGAGCATTTTATTGTGGCACCAGTAATATCACTTTACAGAGTATTGGGTGCATCTTATTGTGGCACCAGTAACATCACTTTACAGAGTATTGGGAGCATCTTATTGTGGCACCAGTAATATCACTTTACAAAGTATTGGGTGCATCTTATTGTGGCACCAGTAATATCACTTAACGAGACTATCGGGTGCATCTCATTGTGGGACCAGTAATATCACTTTACAAAGTATTGGGCGCATCTTATTGTGACGCCAGCAATAGCACTTTACGAGACTATTGGGAGCATCTTATCGTAGCACCAGTAATATCACTTTACAGCGTATTGGGAGCATTTTATTGTGGCACCAGTAATATCACTTTACAGAGTATTGGGTGCATCTTATTGTGGCACCAGTAACATCACTTTACAGAGTATTGGGTGCATCTTATTGTGGCACCAGTAATATCACTTTACGGGACTATTGGGTGCATCTTATTGTGGCACCCATAACATCACTTTACAGAGTATTGGGTGCATCTTATTGTGTCACCAGTAATATCACTTTACAGAGTATTGGGAGCATCTTATTGTGGCATCAGTAATATCACTTTACAGAGTATTGGGTGCATCTTATTGTGCAACCCATATCACTTTACAGAGTATTGGGTGCATCTTATTGTGGCACCAGTAATATCACTCAACAGAGTATTGAGTGCATCTTTTTGTGGCACCAGTAATATCACTTTACAGCATATTGGGAGCATCTTATTGTGGCACCAGTAATATCACTTTACGAGACTATTGGGAGCATCTTATTGTGGCACCAGTAATATCACTTTACAGCGTATTTGGAGCATCTTATTGTGGCACCAGTAATATCACTTTACGAGAGTATTGGGTGCATCTTATTGTGGCACCCATAATATCACTTTACAGAGTATTGGGTGCATCTTATTGTGGCATCAGTAATATCACTTTACAGAGTATTGGGTGCATCTTATTGTGGCACCAGTAATATCACTTTACAGAGTATTGGGTGCATCTTATTGTGGCACCAGTAATATCACTTTACAGAGTATTGGGTGCATCTTATTGTGGCACCAGCAATATCACTTTTCAGAGTATTGGGTGCATCTTATTGTGGTACCAGTAATATCACTTTACAGAGTATTGGGTGCATCTTATTGTGGCACCAGTAAGTTCACTTAACGAGACTATCGGGTGCATCTTATTGTGGCACCAGTAATATCACTTTACAAAGTATTGGGTGCATCTTATTGTGGCACCAGTAATATCACTTTAGAAAGTATTGGGAACATCTTATTGTGGCACCAGTAATATCACTTTACAAGACGATTGGGAGCATCTTATTGTGGCACCAGTAATATCACTTCAGTGTACAGGATGAATTTTATGGCTCCAGCACTGCCACTTTATATTGATGACAGATACTTCCTTATGCAACTCTTGCTCTCTTTACATATCATGTGACCATGCTAGCTCAATTCAGTGCCTTTATCACTTCATTCATGTATCATCATCATCATCTTTTAACGTCCATCTTCCACGCTAGCATTGGTTTAGACGAGAATTGTCCCAAGTGAGGTAAGATTGGTTGTCTTGCTCGTATAGCACTGTCCGGCAGGTCTTTTACGGCTGGATGCCCTTCCTAACACCAACCACGTTTACAGTGCGGACTGGGAGGCTTTTATCGTGTTACCTACGTATGCTAATATATAAATTCTATAAAAATCTATCTTACTATCTATTTCTTTTCCCCTCTTCTGACTTTACTAACAAATCCTCTTCCTGTTCTTCATGTACACCCTGCTGCTAAGAAAGAGAGAAGTGTTTACATTAAAGCAATATTGGTCTGAAATTTCTTAATACATTTAGGATTCCATCTAAGAAAACTTGTCAGAGCTTGTTGTAGACATTTGCCTACATACTAAGCATTATGTGTGTGATGTACTTGTTTTGACAACAGGAGCAGACAAGTAATAATGATGATTATAAATAAGAAGCAGAACACAAAAAGTATATTTTAACTGTTTTATTTTGTTCATATGGTCAAAAGGTTACTACAATGGAATGTATTTATCAAATAATAACTATTGAGGAAGATCAGTTTCATATTTCTTTAGTTTGATATCAGAAAATTTCTGTTTTGAAAAAAAAAAAAAAAAAAAAAAAAAAAAACCTTTGGATGGTAGATTAAATTTGCTGCCCAGTTTAAACCCCCCCCCCCCCATCTAGCCCTTGGGAATTCTTTAGCAGAGTCTGCTCTATTGCTAGATCTGTGATTTGAGTATACCTTCTTTCCTCTCTCACCAATCTTGAAGGCCCAGACAACAGCCACATGCACAACCCTTCTCTCACGCTTAAACCCCCCCCCCCCCCCCAGGAGAGAGAAAGTATATTCCTCTATCTTTGGTTGTAATGTTATCTTAATCATTGTTGTCACCATTCATCAGTCCAATATTAACCATCTCTTCCAGCAGCTGCCTATTGCTGAAGATCCTTCATATACTGGTTGCAATGGTTCTTATTTGGATCAATATAACTAATTGTATTCATTTTTCATTCATACTAGCATGAATTGTATTATTTTTCAAATTCAAGACATCAATAAAAATTGTTTGAAAATTGGTTGACTGACAGAATTGTAACCATTTATAAGTGTTTAAATATACTTAATTTTGTAAATTTATTTAACCCTTTTGATACCAAACCACACGAAACCGGCTTTAGGTTTATGGTACAAAACTGTCTGAGTGAAAGTTTATATATCTAAAAACCCTCCATCATAATTTTATGTAAGAACCTCTGTTTTAAACACCACCTTAATAATGAGAAAGTTATATTAATAAATCCCTTAAAATTCTTCATTTTCAAATGATTTGAAAATCAGAAGCAGTGTCTTTTATTAAGAATATGGTAAAGAAAGCAGTTATATATTTGTTTCTGTAATGCTTGATGAATGGTGAAATTGGTGCAAAACAAACATTCTTAGAGAAGTGAAACTAATAGGATTAAACCATAACTTTACAATAAATTAAAAATAATTCAATGTTTTGATATATATTTTATCAACTGTAACAAATTAACCTTTTCATTATTATATTTCTAATGAAAGATACTGCCTATAATTTTCAAATAATTTTGTTTGGTTCGTACATAAAATTTTTCAAAATATAGAGTTTTGTATTGTAGAATCAGGAGTAGTTTGGTGTCTAAAAAGTTAAGTTTTTATAGAATATTTTAAAACTGCATTAGAAACAATTTGTTTTGTTTAACTGAAAACTGTAAAAGTTACTGAAGAAAACACAAAATCTATCTACTAAATTTTTTTGAAAGTTAAAAAATACAGAAATTTTTTTTTTTCAAATTAGTTGAAAGATAAATAAAAACAATTAAAATAGTAAAATACTTAACAATTGAAAAAGAAATATACAGGTACACCACCAATTTTCCAAAACACTCTTGGATCTAGACTCATGTTAGGTAATCCATTTTGTCAAGACTAAATTCACTAAAAACATATGAAGTCAGAAACACTCTTACTATTCACCTATAATAATATGAAAGCATAAATGTTATCCGGTGTTTGTTCAGTTTAGAATAAATATACCATATCATTGTGTGTTACATGAGGTGACTAAATGGGTTGGTGCCAGGAAGGGCATCTGGCTGTAAAACATTACCTCAAAAAGGGCCATATAATGAGTATAGGGCCTGCTTTAACAGGTCAAATGGCCTTACAACCCTTGTAAATGTTTAACGCCAAGTGCTAACCTTCTAATGTGAATCAACTAGAGTTGTTCATGGGAAATTCAAGTGTCTGCTCATAATTATGTTAGAATTAAAAGAGGTGCCTAACCATAAGTTGCCAGAAAAATTGGTGTTATACCTATATCAGAGACAAAAATCCCAAATTTTTAGTTCTGTGGTAAATCATTTTCTCAAATTTTAACCATTTAGCCCCCAAATGAAATACAGAAAAATTTACAAAACAGCTAACATTACACACACAGACACACATTTAGTATCACAAGTTAAATAGAGGCAACCAAAATGTGGCCTTTTATTTAATAGGTGGCAGTTCTTAGTATAATGTAGAACAACACTTTATATTATTATACACAGTTATACAAATGTATGACAACCACCCATACAATGAAACACACACACAACCTTTTTTATATAGTTAAACAATTATTCAATGAAAATATTTTATAATTCCTCGTGGAGGAGATGAAGATGTTTGCCATAATCAGTAGCTTGACTTCCCACAAAAACATCATGATTTTCTAAAATTTCTTCTTTACTCAGAAAGTTATCCTTATTTGTGTCAACTTCATTCATTATATGTTCAGCTTCTTCCAAGGCATTTTCCATTGTACTGGGAGTGATCCAAGCTTTCATTTCAATTGTGTCCAAAGTACCATCTTTATTTGTATCAAATTCATCAAACTTAACTTTCTCAGCAAGCTTTTCAGCTTCATCTGAATGAGCTGGAAAAAAAATCCAAACAAGTAATAATAATTATCAATAAAATTAGTGCATAATCCAATGTTTTACTGACAGTAAGTAATATTCTGTTTCTACATCAAACTTTAACAAAGCTATGTTTGGATTTATACATACACACTTATTTTTTTTTTAAAATTCATCGAAGTTCTAATTGTACAGAGGCAACACAAGCGAAATTATTTGAGGTAGTTCCTATACACACAATGATGTGAGAAAGGAATTCCTTGAACCAGTGTGGAAACTTTAGAGAGAAACACCATGCATAATTAGACCACATGTATACCACCTACAATTGACAACAACATTACTTCAATTGGTGAGATATGTCCCCTCTCTGCTCTCTCTCCACAATTCCCCTTCAACTTGACCTATATGCTGTTCTGGTGGTTCATGTTCCACTTATTAAGCATTTCCTTCAGCACCTCTGAGTTAAATGCAGTGCTATTGTTCATCAGCAGTTCATCCACCCATTCTAGGACTATTTTGTTCAGCATTCATACAATTTCATTTGTAGTCCCCATCTTTATTTCTGCTTCCTCTTTCGTTTGTACCCTCCTCTTATCGGTGATCACTGATCTCATCAGTTCAAGGCAAATGGTCACATACCAGCTTTCTCTTAGTGGATTCTCTCACTTCATAGCCACCATCACTCTATTCCCCCAGCTGCTTGTCTCTTGATGTGGCTTCATGATGTTCAGAGTTTCTCAGCCACATGAAGCTGCAGATATGCTGACTTCAAGTCGATGATTGTGGAAGCTCCCGTCATCTGCCTCCACTCTTATAAGGTTTACATGTAGACATCTAAAGCCTCACCGCATGTGTGGCAGGATATGTAGTTGTTCAACTTTTGAAAGTCTAGTACTGGCCAGACCTTGTTTTTCATTGGATTATTGCCATTAGTGGCAACCCTCTGCTTTTCATCTTCTTCCAGGGGATTAAAATACCCTCCTGGAAGTTCTTGTCTTTGATGGTGTGTGCAACACATTTTTCTGCACAGCATTCCACCTAGCATTTAGCGTCAACACACAGGCTTAAGTGATTAGTTCGCCCATGGACATTGTCTTGTTGCAGCCTCAGTGATATCTCATCAAGGATGGTGTTCATAAAAGCCAACTTTTCTACCTTTTCCAGGTCTTTTATAAATCCACACAGTATAGCCAATCTCTGAATTTCAACCATTCTGAGGTACAATGCTACAACGTTGTACAACCAGGTACAGATAGAGAGCCATGAGGTCTGCTACATCTTCAATGCCTTGTAGTCTGGTCACCAACTTGATTTTTTTTAATCCATGTGATAACTTATCTTTGTCGACATATCATTTTCACAGGCCAGAAATAAGATAAGGAAGAAAAAAAAAAAAAAAAAGCTTGGTCCTCTCTTCTCATCAACCTTGTCCAGATGGGATATATCCTAACTTCTGGCCAGAAAACTTAGGACATAATAAACCCAGGTTCAAACTCCAGTTGACAGGACAGCCCCAAAGGAAAAAAATCTCACATCACTCGTCCTTCCACTTATATGATGTCATCTGGCCCCCTCCTTCTGGCAAGGGCTCCAATGCCACTCGGCCCTATACTTCTGGCAAGGCATCCCAAACCCACAGTTATATATAAAAACAATCTCTATTATATTTCAACAACAAAACATACCAAACAGCAAAAATATTGTAGAAATACATAAACTTGGCTAACTTACCTATCTCATCCTCCATGCCATATTCTGCTAAATTTATTTTGCCATCACCGTCCTTGTCATGTTCACGGATGGCTCGTTTTATTTCGTGCCCTTGCATGAATTCATAGTCATTTGGATGAAGCATAGCCGGGAACTCCTTTGCATCCAAACTTCCATCCTGGTTACGATCAGCTAATTTGAATTTTTCTTCATCATCTTCAATTACCTATTTTAGAAAAAAAATTTTTTTAACATCAGTGTAGGGAGACTGCTGGAAAAAAACCTATTCAACCCATGCAGGTATGGAAAAAGGGATGTAAATGGATGATGATATATTTGTGAAAATTTATATCTTCCTTCTACATAATTTTTTGACGAAGACTGAGAATAATCAGTGAAATATGTTGAGAGAGAAAAGATGAAGTATATATATAGAGAAAGACTGGATGACAAGGTATGATGATGGATCTTGTGGGTATGGTGTGGCGTGCAGTGGCCGGAAGCGGAGGAGTGCTCCACCGGAAGGATGCTCGACCGGAAGGGCCAGCAGAGGGCCTCTCTCTAGTGGTGACCAGCAACGGTGTAGACGCGAGTTTTGGCAGCTCCTGGTGTTAAGCAGTTGGACGCACGTGGAAGAGGAGTAACCTGCAGTGGAGTTAGCGGCGCCTATGAAAAGCGGTAAGTGAGATAGCTTTTTCTAACCACAGATCTTCCATCAGTTTTAATGATGAACACACAATCGTTTGATCAACTGAACGTCCAATTTGTGAAATGAATGTGTAACTGTTTGAGTATTCCATAGATACATGTATTCTGGGAGATTCAACACGACATTGTGTGACAAGGCTATTTGCCTGTTGGACTTCAATAGAGTTTGTTTACCCAATTTCACTGACAAAGTTAGGTTTGACTTGAGACTGTGGTAATTGAGACCCAGTTTCACTGACAAAGCTAGGGTTGACTTGAGACTATGGAAATTGAGATTTAAAGTGGGATCGAACCTGTATATTTCTACAGCTGCCACCAACTATTTTCAGAGTGTACCAGCTGTATTTTATCATGGTATCAACATTAAGGAAATTATGTCTGTGGCAGAACTAATAGGACCTTTCTACTCAACATTGTCTCCACTCATTCATCAACCATTTTATAGACGAGGGTCTGGAAGCTAAAGGACCTTTCATTTAAATATAGGTTTAGGAAAGCCCTATGGGATGTGTATGATGAGAGAGAAGACAAATTAGAATTATATTATATAGAAGTCAACTGGAAGTTCTTATGCAACAACCTACTGCACGCAACTGAAGAGACTTGTGGCTGGAGCAAAGCTCCAACCATACAGGGTGACTTGGTGGTGAAACAGCACAGCAGATAGAGCCATTAAAGCATGGAAGGATTAGAAAAATGGGGAGAGTAGAGACCGGTAAAGAGAGGCTAGACGTCAAGTGTACATAGCACGCAGAGAAGCTGAGAGTAGGAAGTATGCCAATGTTTTGTGACGAGAGGATCAGAGTTGTCAGGTGTTCCGCATTGCAAGGCAGTGTGTCAGCGTGAATCAGGATGTTGTTGGAGATAAGTGTGTCCAAAATGATGCCAGTGCACTTAGTGCCACTGATGCTCAGAAAAAGGAGGCCTGGAAATGTCACTATGAGAGACTGATGAATGTTGAGAATGAATGGGAGAGAGAGAAACTGCCCCCAGCAGAGAGACCAGCTATTGAGGTTGACGACTATAGGGTAAAAAAAAAGCAATTAAAGAAATGAAAAGTGGGAAGGCCACTGGACCATCAGGGATAGTTGCTGAGATGCTGAAGGCATCAGGAGAAGTAGGGATTAAATTAGTTACACGTATAGTCAATCAAGTTATATATGGCGGAGTCATACCCAAAGACTGGTACAGCAGTATACTTGTTAATTGTTACAAAGGTAAAGGGGATGCTCTGGAGAGGAGCAATTATAGGGGCATAAAACTGATGGATCAGGTTATGAAAGTAACAGAAAGAGTGCTAGCACAACTAATTAGAGAAAGAGCCAAATTAGATGAGATGAAGTTTGGTTTTGTGCCTGGGAAAAGTACAACAGATGCCCTCTTTTTAGTGAAACAACTACAAGAGAGGTTCTTAGAGAAGAATAAGCCACTATATTTAGCTTTTGTTGACCTAGAGAAGGCCTTTGATTGAGTACCTCGATCTGTCATCTGGTGGTTCCTAAGGAAACTAGGTGTAGAGGAATGGCTTGTGAGGAGAGTGCAAGCTATGTACAGAGAAGCTGTCAGTAAAGTGAGAATAGCAATGGAGCTTAGTGAGGAATTCCAGATACAAATAAGAGTTCATCATGGTTTGGTCCTCAGCCCACTTCTATTCATTATACTTCTCCAAGCTATAACAGGAGTTTAAGACTGGCTGCCCATGGGAACTTCTCTATGCTGACGATATGGTATTTTTTTTTTTCCCCATGATTACAATAAGATTACAATAAGATAAATAATTTATTTCATAAATAACATTACAAATCGTTTGCAATTCTTTCAGAATGAAAATATAAGCAGAACATATAAATAAATTTACAGTAGAATAACATAACAAATATGGCACCGTTATGAGGAGGGACAGGCCTGTTGACTGTGCTGTATCCTGCTCACATTGGAACCGTAGTGTGGGTGTTGGGTGGTCCCACTATGAGGGAGGTCTGGCCAGTTGGCCATACCATCCCTTACTCATAGTGGAGCCCTCAGAAGTGCCACTATGAGGAGGTTCTGGCCAGTTGGCCACGTCGTACCCTACTCACGTTGGAACCATAGTTTGGGTGCCGGGTGGTCCTACTGTGAGGAAGGTCTGACCAGTTGGCCGCGCTAAACCTAATGTATCTTTTACATAGAAATAACTTTTACAGGACTATCCTTAGGTTGAGTTAACCTGAAGCTATATAATAGCAGGCTCTTACACAAGGTGTCATAATGGAATACAGAACTTCCTAACAACACAGCTATATCTGCAAATCTACCAGTTAAATTTATATTACCTTTAATAGTTCTTCATCATCTTCAGACTCTTTTTTCTTCAACTTATACCAAAGTTCCTGAGTAAAGGAAAAATATTTGTTTATATGTTCATCCCAAGAGATGATCTTATCCCCATCAGTGTCAACACTGTTAAATTCTTCATCTATTTCAAACTTGTCAAGTGATCTGAAAGACAGGTGAAAGTAGTAGTTATATTCTTTCTCTCACACAAAAGGTCTTATGGGGGAGGATAGAAAATGATGGGAATATAATATAATATAATGAAATTATTGTGTAGAGTGCTCAGGTGCACTACAACTCATCAAATGTCAGGAAAGTGAATAGTGTATGAGTCATGATATACATGTGTGCGTGTGTATGGAAGGGGAATAATAGGTGTAGTGTGGCGAATCTCAGGAAGCATAGAAGTTTTAAAGTCTCGACAGCTAACAACTGATGCAGGCAGTTTGTTCCATGCTTCAGCAACTTTGAGCATGAAAAAATGTTTCCAAGTCATGGGAACTGTGCTGTTTTCTGACTTTGTGGACATGCCCACGTGTGTTAGACACGTGGAAATAAAAAAGGTACTCAGGGTTGTTGGCAAGATGGTTAGTAGTTTTGTGGGTGTTTACCAAGTCAATTGCCAGACGTCAGAGCTTCAATGTATCCATGCCCAGGGAAGCAAGGCGTTCAGAGTATGGTAGATGCCTGATGGAGGGTATTCGCTTGGTTGCACGTCTTTGAACAGTTTCCAGGCGTGGAAATGTTCTTAACATGATAGGGGTTCCAGACTGGTAATGCAAATTCAAAATGTGGCTGCACCATAGCTATATACAGCTTTAAATAGATCTCTGGAGAGCGGCTAACAAAGGTCTTGCTGAGTGATGCCAAGACACCCTTGGCCTTCTTAACAATTTTAGAGATGTGCTTCGTCCATCGTAAATCGCTGCTGACAGTAATGCCCAGGTCACGTTCACAAGAAGACTTCTTGATATTAGTGTTGTGGAGGGAGTATGTGGACGTTGGGTTTTTACTCCCAAAATGCATGGTGGCACACTTGTCCACAGCCAGCTTGAGTTGTCAATCTGTGATCCATTGTTGCATTGTGTCCAGGTCAGATTGCAGGAAAGATCTATAGTGTTCAGGATCTGTCCTTTTTATCTCAAGGTACAACTTGATGTCATCTGCATATTTCAGTACTGTGGCATTCTTTAAGTTGGCATCTATGTCATTAATATATGCCATAAACAAAAGTGGGCCAAGAACAGATCCCTGTGGTACACCAGATGACATCTCATACGGTGAGGAATGCTGTCCGAGAACCGTGACTACCTCTCTTCGACTGAGAATCAAGGACTTCAACCAGTTAAAAAGATCATCCTTCACACCCATTGCAGAGAGTTTTGCCATGAGTTTTTTGTGTAGCACAGAATTGAAAGCTTTAGCAAAGTCAAGGTAAACAACATCCACCCATGAGCCGCCATCAGTGATCCGGATGATGTCTTCAAGAAACTCAATAAGTTGATCACAGCAGCTGGAGTTAGGGATAAATCCAAATTGCAAGGGCCAGATAAAACTGTGAGAGTTCCAGAAGTTCCAAAGATTCTCTGACACAGGATTCTGTCAGTTTGGCAATGCAACTAGTAAGACTGACTGGACGATAGTTCACAGGTGATGTGCAGTCACCCTTTTTGAACAGAGGAATGACACTGGCAGTTTTCCACTGTTCTGGAGTAGCACCGTTGTTCAGACAGGATAGGAAAAAGCGTGATAGCTGGTGCAGAAGGAAGTACCCAAAACGTTTGAGAAGCAGGTACGTAACACCATCGAGACCATGAGAGGCTTGGTCGCGTTTATTTTTAAGGTGATGTCGCAACATTGCAGATGTAAATTTCATAGTTGTAATAGAATCCGATGTCAGAGGTGGTGGAGATGGTACACTCTGGTCTTCAACAGTGAAAATGCCTGCATAGCATTCAGCAATGAGTTCTGCGCATTCTTTGGGGTCGTCAGTAACCTGGCTTGTATGGGGATTGCAAAGAGGACCAACTGGAGAGTGAGACCTCTGCTTTGAGTGAACATACTTCCAGAAAACTTTACTGCCAGGGTTGGTTGCTATGCGCTGCTCAAATTGAAGAACTGCCTTTTTTGTCACCGGCTTGAGATGGTTGGATGATTTATTTCGCTTTTTCCTATTGATATCTAATTTATGCAGTGTGTACTCACGTTCAGCATTACAACGCTCTTTCCTGGTAAGATGGACTGCTGCAGTCTCCCAAATTGCATTTTTGGGATGTTTTTTCTGCTTACATGGCACTGATGCTGCACATGCTGTCCATATTGAGGAGTCAGGATGTTCTGGAGTACAGTGTTGACATCTTCAGAGTCGTACTACTCAAGCCAGTTTTGAAGTTGTAGCTCGGAGCAGTAACAATTCCAGTCTACTTTATTCTAGTCAAAGTGAGCAGTTTGGAGATGGTTGTGGTTTTTGTTACTGCTCATGAGGGCCAGATTGGCAATGATCATAGCATGATCAGAGTCACCTAAAGGTTCCTCAGTAGTAACACTAATAACTGTTTCAGGAGTAGTGGTGAAGAGTAGATCTAAAGTGTTGTCACCTCTTGTTGGGGAGGTGACTACTTCGGACCAGTTCGAATCCAGCACTAACACAAGGAAATCATTTGCACTTTGCGGCCAATGAAAGGTTTCCCAGTCAATCTCAGAGTGACTGAAGTCCCCTGCAATAAAAACATAAGTGGCTGTTTTCCTGGCAGCAGCTCTGAGGGTATCACAAAGTTGAGTGTACTGATGGTAATTTGGGGGAGGGTAAACGACTTCATGGTCATATGTATATCGCAGAAAAATACTTCTTGCTGTGATTGGTTCAAATCAACACAAGGAATTGCTGAAAAATTTGACCGCACGTAGACCATTACACCACCACCACCACAATTAATGTGGTCTTTACGAAACAAGTTGTAGCCAGTTATGCTGAAAACCCCATCACAGAGTAAGGAATGTGTCCATGTTTCCGTGACTGTAATGAAGTCAGGGTTGATACTTTTGACGTAGGAATCAAAAAGATGTATCTTATTGCATAGACTACATGCATTTAAGGACAACAATTTGTACCTTGATTCCAGTCTATGATTATGTGCAGGGGATGACAGGTTGTTCTGATTTAGTTTTCCAGTTGTTGTGGGTACAGTGTTTTCAGACCAGCTGGTATCTCTTTTCCAAGTTTCACCAGTCTTAATAAACTTCCATATCTGCCCATCATCCCGTAAGATCTAATGTCAAAGTTACCATATTTCTAATGAAACAATGATTTTCGATTAATTTCTAAAATAATCAAGAATTAGGAAGGATTTTATTAACTGTTAACATCCTGTACCTCATGAAACTACATAAATCAAAAGTGCTGTTATGTACTTTTCAAGAAGATTTTATTTTACTGATGTTTTCACTGTTGATTACTTGTGTGCATCTACCAGACATAAAGTCTTCTTTTTCTGTTTGTCTATCTGTAAACCCACTACATCTCTTGTGCACTCATAGTTTACACTGGGTTCACTGTATGGAATCCCTACCTACTTCTTTTCTATATATTGAGTACGACCATTTGCGATGATATCAGAATCTTGTCTCCTTTCCTACTTACTGAAATTTTAGTCTTTGAGTTCTCTTGGTTCTAGATTTTTTTCTATCACTAGTTAAGTAATCAGGTGTTATATTGTACTTACTTGAAAGAGTTAAAGATCCAAGATTGTAGTTCAGGAATAACAAGCTGGCCATCTTTATTTAAATCCATCATTGGAATTAAGAGAGCCAGCTTTACTTTTGCTTCTTCAGCAGGCAGCTCATTATACTCTTCCTCAACCTTTTTAGAACCTGATATAAAAATAAGAAAAATAAACACACAAATATTTCATTTTACTTGCCATTTATTTATTTAATTTGATTCTATATCACATAAGAATTGGCTATGTGGTTAAGAAGTTTTCTTCACAATCATGTGGTTTGGGTTCTATCCTAGAGTCTGTGCATATATGATGGGTCAATTAGCATTGGCCTATGATTTTGAAGACAAGGAGGGAGGACCATTTGGTAAAGAATTGCCTTCTTTTGAAAGTACATCATGTACACTACATGCACATGTATATATATATATATATATATATATATATGATATATATATATATATATATATACATACACACACACACACCTGTAACCTATACATACATCATATACTCTACTTGTGTGTGTAAATATATATAATCATCATCATCGTTTAACGTCCATCTTCCACGCTAGCATGGGTTGGACGGTTTTGTCTCATATATATCATCATCATCATTTAACGTCCATTTTCCATACTAGCATGGGTTAGACAGGTTGTCCCATTAGAGGCAAGTTGGGTCAGGTGACCGTATCTTGCTCATATAGGACTGTTTCTGGCTAGATTTCTATGGCCGGATGCCCTTCCTAATGCCAATCACTTTACAGTGTGTGCTGGGTGCATTTTGTTGTGACACCTACACGATCACTTTACAGTATGGGCTGGATGCTTTTTGTCAAGACACCTACACAACCACTTTACAGTGTGGGAGGCATGTTTTGTGATACCAACATAACTTTACAGTGTAAGGGTGGTGACGATAGATGTGGGAGGGTGATGTAGGGACGTGCGGGTGTATGGAAGGGGGTATAGTGGTTAAGAGGTGCCTAATATATATATATTTATACTTTAGGAGAGTTATGCTGCCATTTAAAAGCAGCATGACCTTCGCAGAGTATAACTACCTGTTTCAACACACTATTTTACATCTAGAATCTTGCAAAACAAATACAAAATTGAAGTGTGTGTGTGTGTGTGTATAACAGCAAAGCATAAATGAACTAAGTGAGAAATTAGGAACAAGAGGGATCAGATGCAGTTTACTTGAAAGATTACATTGGTATGGTCATGTGATGCACATGAAACCTGACAGCTATATAAAAAAGTACAGGGCGATCAAAATTGATGGAAGCCACAGAGTAGGTAGACCCAGAAAAACCTTGGACGACATGATAACATCTTATCTTGCACACTTACACCTCTCTAAGACAATGTCACTGGATCGAGACCTTTTGCGCTACATAGTAATACAGAAA
Source organism: Eledone cirrhosa (assembly GCA_964016885.1). Taxonomy (NCBI): domain Eukaryota; kingdom Metazoa; phylum Mollusca; class Cephalopoda; order Octopoda; family Eledonidae; genus Eledone; species Eledone cirrhosa. The sequence goes on from OZ024742.1 coordinate 221,272,256, forward strand.
ACCCACCTTCCCTTACGTACTAAGTTAAACCTACAGTCATTAGGCACCTCCTAACCAAATATACACCCACCCTCCTACCCACACCATCCCTTCTCTGTAAAGTTATGTTGGTACCAGAGAACATCTAGTCCACACTAAAGTGGTTGTGTAGGTGTCATAACAAAAAGCACCCAGTCCATGCTATAAAGTGGTCATGTAGGAGACACGGTAAAAAGACTCCTAGTCCACACTGTAAATGTGGTCGGTGTTAGGAAGGGCATCCAGCCGTAGAAAACCTGCCAGATACAGTCCTATATGAGCAAGACACGGTCACCCAACCAATCTTGCCTCAAGTGGGACAATTCACGTCTAACCCATGCTAGCGTGGAAGATAGACATTAAACGACGACAATGATGTATATATATTTCTAACCCGTCATTGCCTTTGGAATACGAGGGGCATAAAACTGGACACCAAGATACAGGGTTATAAAGCTGTTGTACTGACCACACTCTTATATGGATCACACATCAACCAACTAGACGTCTTTCATAAAGGTTATCTTCACGCAATCTGTGAGTACATACTCGAAGGCAAAATATCTAATGCTGACCTCTTCACCAAGTGCAAAATTGGAGGCAATGAGACCATCCTTATGAAATCACAACTATGTCATCAGAATGAGTGACAAAAGAATACCAAAAGTCCATATCCTTGATGGTGGATATAGAAATGTTGGACGTCTATGGCTCAGGTACAAAGACAAGCTGAAGAGTAATCAATCAGCACCCAATATACCTTATGAGACATTTAAGCGAGTGGCCTTGGAGTGGAAGAACTGGAGATCTGTATGTCATAATGGGATCAGGAACGTCAATTCCAGTTGTATGCATAGGCTGCAAGAGCTGAGGAGAAAACATTATCAAACATACCAGCAAGATTATCCAGTAAAACTCACCCTTGCAAATCTTTGGCAGGTCTAAAATGTCAGGCCTGACATAAACATCCGAACATAATAGGTTGTTCGGATACTCATACATCAAAATAAACGGTATTTTCCATAAAAAACTAATATTTTCAAATGCTGGTGCTAGGAGAACAACTTAACAAAGGTCCTTATAATTATGATTGAAGGTTTTAGATATATATAAACACTTTAAAAATATACAACTTAGTATCACAGATCAAGAGATGGTTTTACGTGGTTTGGTATGAAGACGAACACCAGACATGAAATACTGCTGTTAATTACGATCAGTAAGGAGGAAGAAGAAAATTATATCAATTAAACGTTATCATATTTCTATATAATATATATCGAAAATAATCAAGAATTTTGAGTGATTTCATAAAATAACATTTTTATTGTTAAGTCGGTAGAGGATATGTTGGATTGGCAGAATTGTTAGTGTCAGCCAAATGTTTTGCAGTAATTTTTATTTTGTGAGTTCAAGTCCTGCTAGGGTAGATAAAATAAAGTACCATTTAAGTACTGTGTTCACATAATCAACTATCTTCTCCCCAAAATTTGGTGGCCTTGTGCCTAAATTTGAAATCATTATTAAATTTGGGTTTGGAGCTTCACAAAAGTTCTTACATAAAATTATGATGGAAGGTTTTTGATAAACAAATACTTTAAGATAAGCAGCTTATATTTCATAGAACCAGGGCAAGTTCCAGACAGTTTCGTATCAAAAGGGTTGATATATATATATATATATATATAGACACACATGACAACTTATGATATAATCTATGGTGTTACCAGAATGTAATAGCATTGTTCTATGAAAATAGAGGAGGATCATCATCATCATCATCATTTTACATCCGCTTTTCCCTGCTTGCAAGGGTGGGACAGGAACTGATTCTGGCTTGATTTCTACAGCTGGATGCCCTTCCTAACACCAACCTCATTTGCAGTGAGTGCTGGGTGCTTTTTTGCCGTGGCACCTCCATGACCACTTTGCAGTGGAATGATAGGGACCCCAGTCCCTATCATCTCATTTCTACAGCTGAGTAAACTGGAGCAATGCGAAATAAAGTGTCTTGCTCAAGGAAACAACACATCACTCAGTCTGAGAATTGAACTCACAACCTTTCGATTACAAGGCCAATGCTCTAACCACTAAGCCATGTGCCTCCATATAAAACAATATATGAAATATCTCTGGCACAAAGGACACATACAGTTGTATGGTGATATACAGACACCGAGGAACAAAGGAATACAACAGAAATAGGTGACTTCACCAAGAACTTGGATTTCATTTGTAAAAATCATTCAAGCTTTATACTCATACACATTCACTCGCACAGATATACTAGGCCCAGGACACCAGATGTTTCCACCACCAGTATGGGTTCAACAAAAAACTTATAGGAGAGGGGCCAGTGTTTTGTCAGCGTACTGAGCAATGGATCTGATGTTGATTTCACCATGTTGCCACTAGAGAAACAACAAAACTATTTCACTATAAATAGCAAAACAATTAGATTATTTTCCCATGTATAATATTGGGGGATGAGCTCAAAAAGACAAAGATAAACAATGAATTGCAGAGGATGATGAAAATAGTCAGTGATGAATGTTGTGAAGAGAAATGGAAGGAGATGGTTGAGTTATGTGTTGAGGAATGATAGAAAGCAAGTAGAAGACTAAGACATGGTTAAAGATGATGGAAGAGAAAATAAAAGCCAGGGTTTTGATGAGGTGGGGCGCAAAGGACAGAGTAGGGTAAATAGCCTTAAAAGGCTTGTGTGTATAACGTCAAACATAAAACAAGCTGTGGTGGATGTTTGAAATGATATTGAGACCTTGATAATCAAATACTTTTCCCCACTCAACTACATCAGTTATGTAAACAAAATTAAAATCATTATTATTGGCCTTCTGCCAAAAGTAGAAACAATTATTATAGATTCAAAATAGTTTTCTGCTCGAGAAATTGCTTAATCCCAGGATTAACTGTATTTTTCCAGATTCCACTAGACTTAAGTCTTAGTTTATGTATCATCATTAACCTAAATAAATTCTGTCTGAATTTCTGAAATGAGGATCTATAAGTATCATTGAAGTTTGCCTCAATCACAAGGGCCCATCAGGGCAGAGTTTATACCAATTTCATAGACGTTAAGCCCCAAAGTACATTGTAGGGTTACCCCCCACCCAGCTGCTGCTAGTATACACTTTCAGCTGAGTTGACTAAAGCAATGTGAAATGAAGTGTTTTGCTCAGGAACACAATGTACAACCTGCTTTAGAATACAATCTATGACACTGAGTGTAACCACTGGTTTACATACTTTCACATAATCATTATAAAGTTATACTAAAAAGTGCTGAGTGCTTGAAGTAGATAGAACCTGAGGAATTTACACAGGATCATGTTTACCGTACTTGAAAAGACCCACCCACCCGCACTAGCAGTGTAAAGCTAAAAGAAAATGTGGCAAGAGATCAGAGACTGTATGGAGTGGAGAGGTCTCTTTTTAGCCTGCATGGATGTACCACGCCCAGTTAATTGATGAACGTGCAAACTGCAATGTAGGGTAAGAGGACCCTTTGGCCTTATCAAGGACTTGTCAATCTCAAGTGTTGTTGGTGCCATGATGAAATGCACCCAGTACAGTGTTAGTGCAGGTACCACAATAAAACAGATCTAGTACTCTTTGTAAAATGGTAATGCTGGTACCACAATAAAATAGATCTATTATTACTCTAGAGTTACGTCCATTTATGATTCGAGTTCAAATCCCGCTGAGGTTAACTTTGCCTTTCATCCTTACGGGGTCGATAAAATAAAGTACTAGTAATGTACTGGGTATTTGCTGGCCTTGTGCCAAAAATAGAAACAATTATTACTCTTTGTACAGTGTTAATGCTGGTACCACAATAAAATACATCTAACACACCTTGTAAAGTAGTTGGCATTAGAAAAGGCATCCGGGTGTCGAAATTGTGCAAAATATGAAACAAGAGTCAAGATGTGTTTCTCTGACCAATGTAACCTTGGACTATGATAACCCATCCACTATGCCATCATGGAAAGCAGATGATATATTGAAATTTATGTCCTTATATTTGTTGTTCAGTTGCCAGTTGTAGTAAGGAATTTTCTATAAATGTTGAACTGAATGCTTTAGTTAGTCAGCTGTGATGTTGTTGGCTGGTACAAGAGTACATACATACATACATACATACATATATATATATATATATATATATACATATACACACACACACGCTGTCTCAAGAATCAGTAAATGCACTGGTCTATTTGCAGGTTATGTGTTGAGACACACATAGACCCACACTTGATCACAGTGATGTGTCTATAGTTTTATGTAGTATATATTCCAGTAGATCATCAGATGTTTCTTCTTCTGTGGACTGACAAGTTGTCACAATAGCGTGATGTTTTATACCAAATGATTTTTACAAAAGTAGATAAAATATTGTAAACAGATTATAGTAAGGTGGGTGGTGGATGGAAGAAGCGCAGAGAGAGAGAGAGAGAGAGCGGTTCAGTATTTTGAATGGAGGGAGGGTGGAGGAGAATTTAGAGAAGGTTGTGGATGTTGGATGCCTTGAGAGTCAAATTTGGTAGACAGAAACTGTGTAGAAGTCTATTGTGTGTGTATATATTATATGCTCGTGGTTTGGGGCACAGTTCAAATGCATAGCATGTTTAGCAAGTATCTTCTATAGCCTTAGACTGACTCATGCCTTTTGAGTAAAATTTTGTAGAAACTATGCTGAAGTTCATTATATATATATATGTGTGTGTGTTTGCTGGTGTCTGTGTTACTGTTTGTTTAGGTCTTGTAACTTAATGGTTTGGCAAATAGATAATGAAAAAAATAAGTAGCAGTACTGGGGGTCAATATGACTGACTAAACCTTTGAAGGTGGTGCTCCAGCATGGCCAAAGTCTTGACTGAAACAAGTAAAGAATAGATGTGAATTCAAATGGTAGTAGAACAACCAATGAAACTTCACCTGGATTAGAACCAGAATCATTATTTCAGATCTACCACCATCACTTTTCTCCATTTTGGCATAGGTTGGACAGGACGTTTTTCGAGGTAGTATGAAAGGCAAAGCTGGCTTCTGTGGGATTAGAGTTCATATAAAAGCATAGAGAGTTGGAAAAAATGCTGCAAAGTATTTAATCTTGATGTTCTAATGACTTGCTAATTTGATTAAAACTGAAATGCTATGACAAGATAATTTAGTTATGTAGTAAATTAGATAAAGTTATAGTTTGTTATTTTAGTTAACACCCTAGGCATTCCTAATATTTCAGTAGAAAGCTGTGCAAGACAAAATATGTAAATTTGAAATGAGTAGCAGTGTGATATTTTAATTAACATAATCTTAATTTCTTTTATCAAAGGTCAGCTTTCGTTTTACATGTTATATGTATGTGTATATATATATATATATATATACACACACACACACCTGTGTATTTGTGTCCTTCATTTCAACATGCTTTCAGTTAGTGGTGATATTTGTTTATGTTCTGCATAAACAATGCATTCTGCAGCTTAGTGGTTTGATAAATATCGGTATTATACTTTAAAATTATGGGTTGGTGTCAGGAAGACCATCCCAAGTTTATTTTTTGGGGCTATGCAGGGTTCATTTAAGAGTACATTATCAAAATGCATTCTTTCCTTATGAAGACAGTAGGATGTAATCTGGGTGAGGTTTGGCTGGTATTTCTAGCACATCAAGTGACAATACAATGTAGAGGCTCCCTTGCTGGCTTATTTTGGAGTTAGTAAAAATATCTTAAAGGTTTGTCCACTGCCCAGACACTCATCAAATGACTGCCAGTGCATTACAGAGTTAACCTCCAGTTACTGTTAGTATTCATAGCTGAGCAGACTTGAGCAAGATAACATGAAATACCTTGCTTAAAGACTCAATGTCACCTGGTTTGGGAACTGAACTCAATCTTTCGTCTAACCCATACTAGTCGAAAATTGGATATTAAATGGTGATGATGATGAACCTTACAACTGTCAGCCCAACACACTAAACAAAGTGTAATAATGGCAACAGAAAAATAAAACCCAAACATCTGCTACCATACTTTTTATTGATTTAACTATTAGAACATTCACACATGGCTTAGTGGTTAGAGCATTGGCCTTGCAATCGAAAGGTTGTGAGTTCAATTCTCAGACTGGGTGATGTGTTGTTTCCTTGAGCAAGACACTTTATTTCACATTGCTCCAGTTTACTCAGCTGTAGAAATGAGATGATAGGGACTGGGGTCCTTATCATTCTACTGCAAAGTGGTCGTGGAGGTGCCATGGCAAAAAAGCACCCAGCACTCACTGTAAATGAGGTTGGTGTTAGGAAGGGCATCCAGCATCAGTTCCCGTCCCACCCTTGCAAGCAGGGAAAAGCGGACGTAAAATAAAATGATGATGATGATGACACAGAAACAAACATACATACAGACTATATGTAAGACTCATTATACAACAAACAACCTGTATGTAAACAGACACATTTATGTAGAAATTTAACATTCTCCTCTGCCTCCTCATTGCATGCTTCATGAAAGGTTTCATACTCATCATGGGGTCCTTTTCGAGGCACGTTTTACAGTTGGATGCTCATCCTGGTGCCAACTCATTTAGTTGTCTTTTATGACACAAGTGCGTTGTACCTATTTTATACTGAATACACACAGTGAGGCAAAGTTTTATGGCCAGATGCCCTTCCTGGTGCCAACCCACTTTTAGTCCCCTCTTACAATATGCAGGAATATGGTGTACCTGTTCTAAACCAGATACAGTTATATATAGAAAAAAAACAAAAAACAGGCATCTTCCAAGATTCACATGTCCTGCTGACATTTACACATTAAAATACTAACCGAGAAGGAAGAATTCATTCTTATTGTTTTTTCTTTCTTCTGGATTTTTTCATATCAAACCAAATACATCACTGCTGATGAGAAGTTAATGAGGGAACCTGTATGTGTTTGAGATGTTTGACAAGTTAGAAATAGCAGCCAAATCTTCAAACCACACACTACTATCTTGGCTGTTTTGATATTAAACTGGCTGAAACCATCTCTGATTCTTCAATACTAAACCTTTAAAAGTGTTTTTATATTTATCTGAAAACTTTACCAGCATAATAATGAGAAAGCTAATCATATTACTAAATTCCTCCAAATCCCAGATTACAGAGTTAACCTCCAGTTACTGTTAGTATTCATAGCTGATTCATAGCAATTATTTGAAAATCATAAGCAGTGCCTTTTATTACAAATATGAAAGGGTTAAAATGTTTATATTTATCTGAAAACCTTGCACCATAATTTAATGTAAAAATGTTTGCATTGTTGGAACACGGACGTTAAACGTTGATGATGATTGTTCTCACCAGCATGATATGAGAAAGTTAGTTATATTATTAAATCAGTCCAAATTCTTATTTTCATAATTATTTTGTCATAGGCAGTATTTTTTATTACAAATATGCTGAAGTTAATAAAAAGGTTAATATGAAAAAGGATACATTGGTTAATGTGATTCTAGTCAAACTATATTCTTTTATTGGTTTCATGCTGGAGCACTGCTACAATAGGATTTAGTCAATCATATTGAACCCCAGTAATTTCAAGTCTGGTGCCTATTTTATTGGTATGTTATCATAACACCTAGCTATGAGCCATAAAAACAGTAAACAAACACACATATATAACAGGCTTTTATACAGTTTCTGCCTACTAAATCCCACTCACAAGGCAATGGTCAACCTGAGGCTTTAGTAAGAGGCACATTGTAAAAAGAAAAGAGTAAAAAAAAAGGAAAAAGACAGGATTGTCAAGGTGGGAATTATATTTTTTAAATAAGGTATGTTTTATGAGAGCTAATTAAGTTAAACATGAAACAATCACAAGAATCTGTGTCAAGTTGATATTATAAATGTAACCTGTTGAGTTGCCAGAATAACACTAGACAAAGATGAATACATTAGTGCCTTCAATATTTCCCAGTACCCATGAGATCATTTATTTAAATACAATAGTACTATATATAGCTTGTGTGACAATGCACATCTAATCATTGTTATATTTTTGTGTCTGCTGGCATGGGTTGGACAGGAATTTTTGAGGTAGGGTTTTATTGCTGGACACCCTTCCTTACAAGCTCTTTCAGTTGCCTCTTCTGTCATAAAGGGATAGTGTATTCATTCTAAAATAATAATAATTATTATAAATATATATATGATCATCATCATTTTACATCTGCTTTCCATGTTGAAATAGATGGGTCATTACCACCCGAGATTAGACTATGTTCACATGGATTGGATAGGTCAATGCCATCTGAGACTATACTGGTCAGAGAAACATCTCTTGACTTTTATGTTTCATATTTGGCATGGGTTTTACAGCTGGATGACTTTCTTAATCCCAACCACTTCACAGAGTTTACTGGGTGCATTTTGTGACACTACCACTAAAACTTTAAAGAGTTTATTGGTTGCATTTTATCATGGCAATAACAGCAGAGGTTGTCATGTCCATGACAGGACCAAAGAGTCCCCTCCACACTATGGTGTTTTGGTTTGTACACCTACCATTGTGATACCAATACTAGAGACATTTTCTCATGCCTTGTACCCTGTTTACTTTAGTATCCCAGTGTTTGTCTTTTGAATTATGACATATCCGCAGTTAAGTCCTATGTCATCACTTTCATAAAGTACAATTTCTTGAGGTCATTTCTCATGACTGTCTTGTCTTCCCCTTCCACAGGGTTGATCTACTTGTTTGGCACTTTTTCATGCAACACTCTCCTAATAAATTAAATATACAAACCAGCTCAATCACCTCTCTTGCACACTACATTGAAAACCTCTTCTATTCATACACACTAACATTACACATCTAGCAGAGCGTACATACAAGCTTCATTCCTTTCCAGCCATCACAAATCTTTTTCTCTCAACAATTATTATTACATGCCTGTACCTTATGTTCTTGATGGGAATGTGTGTGGTTGGCAGTTTAGATGACTAAGTTGGAGACAGTTGTGTACTTTATTGTAACCCTGAAAACACTTGATAACATTAATTTCAGCTTGGCACTATGTATTGTAAAGTGAATTGACACTTGTTACAGCATCAGATTATATATCTCCATATTTGTTTTGGTTATCTATGCTCTGAGTTCAAATTCCACTGAGGTCAACTTTGCCTTTCTTCCTTTCAGGATTGATAAAAAAGGCAGAGGATTGGTGGAATTGTTAAAGAGCTAGTCAGAGGATGTTTTGGCTCTGAATATTCTAAGTTCAAATCCTGTCTCATGTCGCCGGAGAAGCAATGATGCTTCTGCCAGGAGTTGTGACCAGCAATGGAATGATTAACAGCAACATCATTTTCTTAGTTTGATCTGATGATCTGCTGCTTTCCTTTTTTTAGAGCATCATACAAAGTTTTTTTGTAGCATTTAGCTATGGCCCTTTATATTCTTAGTTAAAATCCAGCCAAAGACAGTTGATTTGTCAATGTTGAGATATTTGTTTTGGCTCTCTGCACTCTGAGTTCAAATCATGCAATAGTCCTCATTAGTTTTTATCCTTTTGGTGTGGGTAGGGTTGAGGTCATTAGAGAAAATACCAGCTCTCACTCCTTCCAGTTGTTACACATCCTGGATGTTCCTCTGTATCAAGAGGGAGAGCATCTATACAGACACTTAAAACTCTTAGTGAAAGCATGGTATATACTACCATTTCATACCTGATTGTGAGTGATGGCTGTAGTGTTTTTGTTTTAATCCAATTGTGGACAATTTTGCCTTCCGCCCATCTGTCTCAAGTTGATAAAATACCAGTCAAGTATTGGGACCCGATTTAATCCTTCCTAGATGCGTGTGCGTGCCAATGTTAGAAATTAATATTATTAAAGGGGTCTATTTAGCAAGTAATTTGATCGGAGAGCATATGTTGAAACTAAAGCAATTACATTATGGTAGAATTATCTTAGCCATTCAAAACACACACTAAACTTGTTAAATTTACATCTATTATTTATTTGTTGGAGTTAAAGTTTTTGTTGCACTGAGTTGCAATGAAACTGTGTCAGTGACACAAGGTCACAAATAACTGTAACAACTTTGCTTTATCAAACACTGCACCTCAGAATTTATACACAAAGAGCTGCAATGGAATTGTGTCAGTGGCCAGGTCACAAACAGTGAGATGAAAATTTTAAAACCAGGAAATAAATGAAGTGAATTTAAACCATTGTTTTTATAAATTGCTAAAGTGACTTTTCCACAATGTAATCACTATAATTGGAAGATTTTCAAAATTGCTGACATTTTCTCTTGTGATAAAACAATAATGAATGTTTCACAGTATAAATTAGAGTTGCAGGGATTTTTATTTTAACATATGGTGTGTTTGTTACATCATCATCATCATCGTTTAACGTCTATCTTCCACGCTAGCATGGGTTTAGACGGGAATTGTCTCACTTGAGGCAAGATTGGTTGGGAGACCATGTCTCACTCGTATAGGACTGTCTGGCAAGTTTTCTACGGCTGGATGCCCTTCCTAACACCAACCACGTTTACAGTGTGGACTGGGAGGTTTTTACCGTGTTACCTACACGGCCACATTACAGCTTGGACTGTGTGTTTTTTTGTTGTGACACCTACACGACCTCATTTATTTAGGACTGGATGTTGTGGCACCAACATAACTTTACAGAGAGGAGGTGGTGTTGGTGGGAGTGGGGGGTGGAGTATGGGTAGTGGGATGGGGTGTATTTTTGGTTAGGAGGTGCCTACTGACTGTAGGTTTCGCTATGTACATAGGCATAGTGGGGCTTCTGTATTACTGTGTAGCGCCAAAGATCTCGGTCCAGTGACATTGTCTTGGAGAGGTGTAAGCGTGTAAGGTCGGAATTTATCAAATCATCCCAGGTTTTTCTGGGTCTACCTACTCCGTAACTTCCATCAATTTTGATCGCCCTGCACTTTTTTATATAACTGTCGTCTTTCATGCGCATCATGTGACCATACCAACGTAGTCTTCTCTCGAGTAAACAGCATCTGATCCCTCTTATTCCTAATTTATGCTTTGCCATTAACGTATATTACTATTACACATCCAACGGAGCATGCATCCTTCATTCCTCTACAGTCTGCCCATGTCTCACTGCCATGTAACATTGTTGTTCGTATGCATGCATCATACAACCTGCTTTTCATTTTTAAAGAGAAACCTTTAGTGGCCAATAGTGGTATAAGCTCTCTGAACTTTTTCCATCCCGTTCTGCCTCTGGCTATTGTACTTTCAGAGCACCCTCCACCACTGTTGGTTTTGTCACCCAGGTAACCACTATTTCTATAGAACCATTTGGGCAATAGAAGGAGCTAGTATCTTGTGGGCACTTGATAATTATTGCACCTGAGCATCGGCCACATATAAAATCTACGTTCTTAGATAGCTTACCTGTGATCCCACTACATTTGGGACATAAAATGGAATTTCTGCCTACTCCTTTCCTACACACTGAGCATGGCAATTTTCCAGAGGAGAGCTGTGCCCTATTTTCCTTTCTACATACAAGTTAACTTTAAGGCCCTTTTGATTCTAGGCCATGCTTCCATGTTTGGAATTTCTTCTCTAGTTCAGCCATCGATTCAGCTATGAGAGTTAGATCATCAGCGTATAGAAGTTCCCATTGGCAGCCGGTCATGAACTCTTCTGTTATAGCCTGAAGGGCAATAATAAATAGGAGGGGGCTAAGAACAGAGCCTTGATAAACACCAACTTTTACGCTAAATTCTTCAGTATATTTGTTGTTAATTCTACCCTTACTGACTGTTTCTTTATACATGACTTATATAGCTCTCACAAGCCATTCATCTACACCTAGTTTTCTAAGAGCCCACCAGATAATGGAGCGGGGGACTCTGTCAAAAGCTTTCTCCAAGTCAACAAAAGTTAAGTAGAGGGGTTTACTTTTAGCTAGGTACTTCTGTAGTTGTCGTACAAGGAAAAGAGCGTCTGTGGTATTTTTACCTGACAAGCCCAAACTGTATTTCATCTAGATCAATTCGCTCTCTGATTAGTTGCGCTATAACTCTTTCTGTGACCTTCATGACCTGCTCAACTAATTTAATGCCTCTGTAGTTTCCCCTATCTAGAGCATCTCCTTTACACTTGTAGCAGTTAATGATGATGCTGCTACGCCAGTCATTTGGTATGACCCCATTCTGTATTACTTGGTTTACTATCCGAGTGACCATAGTGTGTCCCACCATTCCAGCAACTATCTCCGAAGGCCCAGCTACCTTGCCTGTCTTCATATCTTTGATTGCCTTACTTATTATACTACCTTTAACTTGCACCGCTGGTCCCTCTATTGGATCGATTTGAGGCAGACAATCTTTTTCCCATTTATTCTCCTCATTTAGTAGTCTCTCGTAGTGACACTTCCAAGCTACCTTCTTATCAGCATCAGTGATGGCAAGTACACCATCATCATTACGGACACACTTCTCCAACAATATCACTGTTTTCCTTCACACATTGTCTTGCAATCCTGAACACCTCCCGTTTTTGGTCCTCCCGTCGTAGAACATGCTTGAACTTTCTTTCCTCTGCTTCCCTTCTTGCAAAGTACACTTGTCTCCTAGCTTCTCTCTGGCCACTTGATAGTGTTCTCTACTTCCCCCATGCTTTCCAAGCCTGCCTTTTGGCCTTTATTGACTCCTCCACCTTACTGTTCCACCACCAAGTTACTCTACTCCTGCCTATAGGTCTGCTCCAGCCACAGATTTCATCTGTTGCCTTCAGCAGGTTAACTTTCAGGAATTCCCACTGTTCCTCTATATTGAACGTCTGTAATTGCTCTTCCTTACTGTCAAAAGCATCAAGTAATATGCTTTTAAATTTGTTACTGGCTGTGGGGTCCTTTAACTTCCATATTCTTCTCCTCAGGGTAGTCCTCCTCTGTTGTCGAGTACGTCTAGTCCTGATTATGAGGTCACTAACTATGAGGCGATGTTGGGAGGGATTTAGTGTTTACAACCGACACTTTGTCACGTCTTCTGGTAAGGATATAATCTATCTGGCTGGCGTGTTCCCTTGATCTATAGGTGATCAAGTGATTGTCTCGTTTTTTGAAGTTTGTGTTACAGATAGTTAGGTTATTAGCATCACAGAAGTCCAGGATTCTGAAGCCTTCCTCATTTCTAGTACCAAACCCATAGCCTCCATGGATTCTGTCATAGCCGTCACAATGTTGTCCAACATGACCATTTAGGTTGCCAGCAATAATTATGTAGTCAGTCGGTTATTTGGGAGGTAGTGAACATTAGCAACTCATAGAATCTGTCTTTTATAACGCCAGGTAGTCCAGATTGGGGTGCATAAGCGGATATTATTGTCACAGTAGTTCTATTTAGGACAAGTCTTATTTTCATTATTCTGTCGTTCACTCTATTTACGGCAATTACCTTATCTACCCATTTTTCTGCTAATATAATTCCTACTCCACCCAGTCCATTGTCATTTCCCACCCAGAAAAGTTTATAGCATCGTTTTTTACCCACAATGAATCTAGCAGACCCACCCCTCCACCTCGTCTCTTGAACACAACAAACATCAACTTCCTTATGTTCAAGCATCTCTACAACCTCATTTGAGCGATCTTTTAAAGTGCCTACATTCATGGTACCAACTCTGAAGTTTGGGATGTATAAGTGTACTCAACACAGGTTGATGAAGGTATGTGTAGATTCTGATGTGTGTATGAATTGAACTGAAAATCAATGCATTCACCATAAAGTTGTTCTATACAGTATAGAAAGAATGCTTGTATGAGAATCTTCCCAAAATAAGATCAGCAAATACTGACTCCATCTATCAGGATATTGTATATGATATACAGAAGAGAAAACTTCAAAGCTGTTCCTGTGGGATCTATGACATCACATGAAAAAGCATGATGGATGTCACGTCACACTGTAAAGTGGTTGGTATTGCGAAGGACATCCAGTTGTACAAACCATGTCCAAAACGGTCTAACTCCATGAAGTGACAACCCATCTAACCCATGCAGGCATGGAAAAAAGACATTAAGTGCCGCTTTTCTCAAGTTTTATGCAGAAAGGGTGCCCCCATTGTCCCTACCCCCATTTTCTGGGGGAAATGTTCTTTGCGACATGTTTGGAGGTCAGATTAGTTGATAGCACACGGAAAAAAAAAGAGCAACAATAATTATTTTCCACGGAAATCAAGGAGAGGTGTTCTATAAATTTACAAAAAAAAAAGAAAAGAAAAAGTGCCCCAACATGGCCTGAGCCTGTTACCTGGAACACAATACATTAATCATCATTTAACCTCTGCTGTCCCAGATAGAATACAGTAACAAATGTTAACTAGGACTAGTTCCTCAATAGACCACGCTTTTGTGGTAATTCCTGGGAGAATCTCACTAATTCCAGATTACTTTTGTAGCCTGGTATTGAAAGTGCCCTCTCCAGATCTCTTTCCTCTTGTTTAAAGAAAAAAAGCGCAATCAGAGTAAGCCTATTTGGTCACGTCAATCTCGCCACTCTTACCAGTCTTTCATAAAATACACTAGAAGACAGTACCTTCTTCCCTGCTTTCACTCTCCTAATAATAAATAAAACAAAAATCAACATTTCAATCTAAACCCAATTTGTTTATACAACACATTGCATATCGTACAATAGTTTCTGATTTAGGCACAAGGCCAACACATTGGGGGGGGGGGGGGGGGGGGGGGGCGGCGGCGATTAAATCGTTACTGGCACTTTATTTTATCGACTCCGTAAGAATGAAAAGCAATGCTAACCTCGACGGAATTTAAACTCAGAACGTAAAGGGAAGTCTATATGCCACAAGGATGTCCGACGAGTGAATTTTCTCTTCCACTGGAAGCATCACTTGAGACAACTAGTATAGTGTCAACTACTCCGATTTTATTTCCTCGTAACTTTCAAAATAATACGTAATATTTTCATAACATTTTGCAGATACGTTTTACAAGAAGTTGTTTCGGATCGTGTCGATGAAATTGTTAAAAAACGAACAGGTGTTTCTCCAGAACAGCACCCCCACCCCACCCCATGATAAATTAATATAAATAAGGCAATAATATAATCGAGACTAATTTATTTCAAATAAGGTTCGGTGTTAGCTCACTTATTTGAGGCCAGATTGACAGACATATAAACAAAAAAACAAGAATTAACCCTAATTTGAAATAAATTAGCTCGTATTATATTGTTGTCTTATATTAATTTATCATGGAGAGTTAGGGGACTATTTTGGAGAAGCACCAAAAATTGCTGAAGGAAAGGGTAGAATACTCACCGAGAATAGCTAAATGGTCAAAATGTGGGTTGTGGGCTCCGTTCTTGAAGTGTTCGTCAAAATAGTGATCATGCGAAGCGTGTTTCACAGTTTCGGGTTCCGTTCTCACCAGAACTGAAAGAAACAGTCCGGTAAGAACGAATATTAGTAGTGTTGTTTTGCTGGTCATGTTGGAAGTGATCACCTTGGTGGTAACTGGGTCTTCTTACTCGGAGATAATCCTCTCGAGAATGATGCTCAACGGATATAGTATTTCTGAAATGACAATGATTAGAAATTCTTAGATTGTGTCTGATGATATTACTACTAGTAGTAAAATTGGTGTGAGTGTGAATGAATGGATACCATATAAGAATGTGTTAAAATAACAAGAAATACCGACAAATACATACATAGATGAGTGATGGTCTTTTTAAAAAGAAAATTGTGTGTGAGCGAGTGACTGCGTGTTTGTGAATAAGGGTCGGAAATTTAGATTAAAAAACGGGGAAAATATATTTTTAGTTTGAGTTACACACACGTACATACACACACACATATATATATATACAATGATATTAAATAAATGGAAACTATATTTATAAACCATATTTATAAATATAAATATAGTTTCCATTTATTTAATATCATTGCATATTATACTCCAGAAAACTTGTTGAGTGCTCTGAATCAGTTATAAACATTTATATTTGTTGAATTACCAACAAATTGAATATCCCTTCTGCCTATATATATCATCATCATCACCGTTTTACGTCCGTTCTTCCATGCTAGAATGCGATATATATATATATATATATATATATATATATATATATATATATATATATATACATATATATACACACACACACAACAGCCCAATTAGTAAAGTGACAACTATAATATTACTAACAAAACCAGACAACGCAGTAGCCTCAACCTAACTTGCTAGCTAGAAACAATAGCTAAATACACCTAAAATCATATTCCAGCGTTGTAGGAATGAAAGACGCGTTACAAGATAATATAGTTCTAGGTATGTTGCGCCTAAATAAACAGCCGTAGGTGTGCTCGATTAGGGCTGACCTGGGGCCAAACATCGAATACAAGAAACTTCTATGTAGTCTTTCGACTGTTAGAAATAGTAGCCCAATCGCCTCCTGGTATCATCTCTCTCTCTCTTTATATATATATATATGTATATATATATATATATATATATATATATGATTGGATGGTCATATTTGGAAGTACGGCCATTAAAATATAACTTATTTATGTGAGTAATGTTTTTATTTAACACCTTAAATTGTATTTGTTTCTATATGTATATATGTATTAAAGCCTGGTTAGTTTCATAATTGGTATATATTTCTATATATCGTTTAAAACTATTATATATATATATATAATATATAAGGAAGGACACATTGGACAATATTATATATTTGTTAATAATTGTTTCTACTTTTGGCACAAGGCCAGCAATTACCCAGTGCATTACTGGTACTTTATTCTATCGACCCCGGAAGGATGAAAGGCAAAGTTAACCTCGGCGGGATATATATTTGTTAATAATAGTGGCTGCTTGTTTCGAAATCTCGCTGAAGCGATTGGCTTTTCAAAACACTGAATCTATAAACATTACATGGATCCTTCATTCAGTGAATGTTTCTGTGTTTATTATACAAACACAAAACACGTGTGTGTGTGTGTGTGTGTGTGTATGTATATATATGTATATATATGTATATATATATACATAAGTATATCGATGGAAAAATCAATTTCTATCATTTAAAAAAAAGAAACTATTTCCTTACACATGTTTTATATAGATTGATTCTATAAACATTACGAATGTTTTTTTTATTCAGAGCATGTTTAGTGTGTATATAACAGGAACCGATAAAACAAGCATTATATACAGATATATGTATATATGTGTATACATATGGATATACACATGTGTATATATATATATGTATATGTATATATATGTATATGTATATATATATATATATATACAAGGTGTCCCCCCAAAATGTATACACACTTCAACAGCATTCTAATAAATATTGCCTGTACAGGTAATTAAAGTGTGTATACATTTTTTTGACACCCTGTGTATATATACACACACATATATGTGTATGTGTGTATATAAAGACGCTGATTACATCTGCAGCGTTTTTGCAAGATCTCTAGATCTGGTCAAATAATGGTTGACCTGGGGCTAAACGACAGCAACACCATCACTAATAAAATAAAATAAAACAAAAAAGGCAGATATGGTCAAGGTTAAAAACCTTCTTCGTCATAGAGCCGGTCTCTATCATAACATACAGGAGGGTTAGGGTTAAGTTAGGTGTATAAAAACTTAACTTACAAATCTGTACATAAAACAAGCAAAGGAGAGACACATTTGTAATTTATACCAGCAGCATGTAATAACAATAAAAATAATGAACATATTATAACAATTATTACCTTAAATCAATCGGTCTATTGAACAGCAGCTGCTGCGACTGTGATTAATTAACAAAATGAGTAAAATATAGCTAAGCTGAATATATAGCGTGTTAAATTACAGAAAAATGCAAACAAACACCCATCAAAGTAGTAAAGATCAACGCCCGGCGCGGCGGCGCTGAATTATGTATGTATGTATATGTATGTGTGTGTATATATTTAAGAATGTGTATCTATGTATGTGTGTGTGAGAGTGTTCAGTGGTTTTTATCCAATCAGACTCGACCACGACATCCCAGGCTCCTATAGTCGTTTAAACGAGATGGAATACTAACAGTACGTGGTTTCCATAGATCTACTAGAAATAGCAGCCAAATTCTTGTTAAACCACACTCCACCTGTTTCAATAAAAAAAAACAAAAAAAAACAAAACAAAAAAAAAAAAACGTAGGGGAGATACAATTTGGTTATTAGTACTGATTCATTTTTTTTCTGTCATTAAACTTTTTTTTTTTACTGTTTTCAGTCATTAGATTGCGGTCATGTTGGGCATCACTTCGAACGGAAATTAGTTTATCATATCGACCCCAGTACTAACTATATATCTTTGAAGTCTGGTATTTTTTTTTATATCGATATCTTTTTATCGAACTGCTAAGTTACAAGACATAAACAATAAGCGCAACCCCCACCCCGCACTCCGCGCCCCCACGTACTAAATCATAAAACCCTACCGACTAAAAAAAAAAAAAAATTGCTAGAAACAGCAATCAAATCATTAATCAAACACCTGCGTCACAATTTTGATGAACAGACAAACTCTTCGATTCTGTGCTGGATGTTCATGTTAAGAGCGGGCTGAGCTGTTAAGTGAACACCATCTAGTTATATGCAACCTGACACTACCTAAGGCCAAGAAAACCCGGCTCAACCTACAGGATAAAGTGGGAAGTGCTGGTAGATAACGAAGTCAGAACTGATATGTGGATACTATTGCATCCAATTTCAGAGAGTTTCTTGAGCAAACCGAAGACATTGAAACGGAGTGGAGACTGTGTAGCTTAGCAGTTTCTGCCTTAGCTGTTAAATGCTGCAGGCAAAAGTGGGTTGATGTGGCGCTGGGTGGCAGGAGGACCCCTTTTATTAAGTGCAAGAATTGTAGGAGCTGGTGCAGTAATACACCAGCTTCAGTATTCAGTCATCAGAAGAAAAGAGGTAGGTGTAAAAAATCAAACTTGCTATCTCCATCATGAATCTTGGGTAATGACTGAAAGAATACAATTGCTAATACAAGCAGTTGAAATAGGGTTCTTCTAAAGAGTCATTGGAGTAATGTTATTTGTTATAGTGCATAGCTCAGAGATCAAAGAGTTGCTACTTCTTCGAATTAAGAGAGCACAGTTCCAATACTATGGAATTGTGGTTTGAATGTTTAAGGAAAGAATCGTTGGACATATTTTATGGGCAAAACCAACTGGCAGAAAACCCAGAGGTAGACTCGGAGCTAGTTAGTTGGATAACATCTTGGCTGGTCTCACTTGGGGATTCAGCTAGATCTATATATATATACAAAAGTATTAATGGAAAATCAATCTTCTTTCATCAAAGAATAGTATTTATTCTCTTACAGTTGTTTCAAATGAGATATGACCTTAACTTATTAAAATGTTGTTGCTGAATTCATCGTCCATCCATAGAAATAAATGTGTTTATAAGATCACAACTCATTCTCTTCTGAGAACAAAAGATAGTCATTGGTGGAGTTTTATCACTGAAAAAATTTGATTAATTCTCTACTCTCCTTTGTGAATCAATAATATAATTCTAATTTTGATATATCATCATCATCATCATCATCATCAACGTTTAACGTCCGTGTTCCACGCTTGCATGGGTTTGGACGGGGGTTTTCCCACTTGAGGCAAGAGTGATTGTCTTGCTCGCATAGGACTGTCTGGCAGGTTTTCTACAGTTGGATGCCCTTCCTAACACCAACCACATTTACAGTGTGGGGCTGGGAGGTTTTTACCGTGTTGCCTACACGGCCACATTACAGCGTGGACTGTGTGTTTTTTTGTCGTGACACCTACACGATCTCATTTGTTTCGGCCTGGATGGTGTGGCACCAACACAACTTTACAGAGAAGGGGGCCGTGTGGATGGGGTGGGAGTGGTGGGACGGGGGTGTATTTTGTTAGAGATGCCTACTGACTGTATACGTATATATATATATATATATATATATATATATATATATATATATATATAATCATTTAACACATGCTTTCCTTGCTAGCAAGGGTTGGATGAGCTTTCACAGTTCAAATCAGTACTGAAGTGAGTTTACTGATCTCCTAAATAGGCAGGGTCTACCTCTCACTTACATACAGTCCCATGCTCTACCAAGGGCATTTTATCATACCACCAGCACTAGGGAGGTTGTCATGTCATTGAAACAATTGAAAGGGCCACCCAACCTTTTGTTTGGAAAGCTTTCTATAGCTGGAAACCTTTCCTATCACCAATCACTTTACAGTGTGTACTCAGTGTGTTTATCATTTAGATGACCAACACTAGGGAGATTGTCATGTCCTTGACTCAACTGAAGGGTCCTCTCAACCTATTTGGCATTGTTACTGTAGCGAGATGCCCTTTCTCTTGCCAACAACTTTACATAATGTAACGAGTACATTTTCTTGGCCCCAGCACTAAAGAGTTTATCAGTTATTGTCCCAACTGAAGAGCCCTCTCTACTCTGTGGAAGTGTGGGGGTGGGAAAGGAGAAGAAATGCCTAGTTTCTGTTTACCAGATTTCACTCAAAAGGCATTAGTCAACTTGAGGCTATAGAAGACACTTGCCTAATACTCTGTGGGTCTGAAACCTGAAACCCAGTGGCTGTAAAGCAAACTTCTTAACCACACAGTCATGGGTTATTTTTGAATATTTTTTTTATTAAGCTGAGATTATTTATCATACATTGACTGGTGTTAAGAAGGGCATCCAGCCATAGGAACCAAGCCGAAATCAGCCCTGTGTGAGCGAAACACGGTCCTCCGACCAGATCTCTTACACAGGGACAGCCCGTCTTACCCATGCTAGCATGGAAAATGGACATTAAACGACGACGATGATGATGATGATGATATCTGTGTTCACATGATCATTGTGGGGATAAATACCTGATCTGTCTTTCATACATTTCATTGTTTGTGAAAGTTCATGGCCAAATTACTGTGAGGAACATCATATATTCTAAACTAAACAACTATTTTAGTAATATAATCTGTAAAATTTTAAAATATTACATAACTAAATCTACGTCAAAATATTTTCAAAATGTTTTTTTAAATATTCAAAACTATTTAATAATATTTTCAATAACTGTTAAAATATTTTCAATAATTCTGGAATTATTGAAGTACTGTGGATGTCAGCTTGGTAATGACAAAAATAAGTTAAATATCACAGACACAGACATAGATGCAATTATAGATACATACATATAGGCAGACTCATATACATACATACATACATACATACATGATGGCTGCCCCCTCGTTATTGAGTATGGCCATTGCACGATATACCATTATTAATAATTATTAATTAATTCTATTGTGCAATGCCTATGCATGAAGATATTTTTTAAAGTGAGGAAAGACTGTGCACTGAGCCAATCCCACTCTCTGAGCGACAGTAGCTATGACCCCACAAGAAGAAAAGATCAACATCATCGGTAACTACTGGGCCACAGGTTTTATATCGGAGTTATTCCAGTTTCCTGAGTTGCCTTCTCCTAGAAGAATGCCCTGACAAAGACTAGGGGTCCTTCACTCCCAGTGGTTTAACCACGCGATCGGGTGTCCAGCCCGACTATTTCTATGTCCCCGCGCATATACATACACATGCACCCATGTATATACACATATACATATACATACATATGAACATGTGTATATACATATTTACACACTTTTGGATGGCTGTTGACTCTTATGAGTTCTTCCGCCCTTTGTCATGTTTTCAGTTTTGTCCCGCAGGGTGTCCAAAATCACCTTCCTCACCAAGTAAACTTGGTGGGGTTGCCAGCTTAGTTGCCGACGACCCGACCATGTGACAGGTTGTACTAGGTTACATGTTATCAGTAGCACTCATACATACATATATACATACATACATACATGGTGGCTGCCAACTCGTTTTTGAGTACGGCCACTACTTTATATATATGTAGGAGAACCCCTACCGATGCGCTGAACGAGTGTGACTTTTTAGTCCAGCCAGCGACTTGAAAACTCTGGTACAAACACTACACTTGTGACAATTATTGACACATAGTTCTGGGCCCATGGTACCATGTGACGACAAGTGCAGAGAGATCTCCAGATATAAAGCAATGCCTGTGCCGTGAAGCTTTTATAGTAAGCAAAGGCACTGCTCAAAGCCAGTCCCACTCACTTAACCAAGATGATATTTACCAAAAAGAAGAACAAGTCAACATCATTGGATACCATCAGAGTTGCAGGTGTTATATCAGAGTTTTCCTTCTCCTAGAATTCTGCCTTGACAAAGGCTAAGGGGTCATCTCTCCCGGTGATTTTGGATGGCCATTGACTCTTAAGAGCTCCTTTGCCCTTTGACAGGTTTTGTTTTTAGTCCTGCAGGATGTCCAAAGTCACCTTCCTCACCAAGAAACCTACCTACCTACATACATACATACAAAAGATAGTCCTGATGACAAACACATTAAAAGCTACAGCAATGTGGAGGACATACATATACATAATATGAAAGAGTACTGGTGGAATGTTCCTGTAAAAACCCAAATAAAGTGCAGGCACAACAGATCAGATATAATGATATGGGACAGGGAAAAGAAGGCATGCACAGTAGTGGAAGTTAGCTGTCCAGCAGATGCCAATATAATATCAAAGATTAGCGAAAAGGAGAATATTTATGCAGAACTAATGAGAAATCTGCAGATACTCCACCCTGACTATACCTTCAGATTTATGCCTGTGATTATTGGGGCACTGGGATATGTTAGTAACTGCCTCAATACAAATCTTTAGAAGCTAGGCTTCACAGGAACAGAAAGAACACAACTAGTTAGGAAATTACAAGTACAATTCATTTATGGAACAGTAAAAATATGTAAAACATTCCAAAAATTTTGCATCTAATAACTGCATATACACATGTACATAAACAAAGCATATGCACATGCCCACATACAACTCAAAACATCCACATCCACATCCACATATACAATAACATTCATACCTGCACACACATGCATGCATGCAGACATGCATACATATCTACCTAGTTGATGTTGTGTAAATTCCAATGAGAGAGTCTTGTAACTATGTTAGAAACCAACTCTCTCTCTATTGGCAAAAATTTGTGAAATTATAAAACCAGAAGAACATACATACATACATACATACATACATAGACACAGCCACACACATACATATAGCCATATAGATACTGGCAGACACATACATACAGCCACATACATATTCATATAGACATACAAACAGCCACCTACATACATATGTACAAACATACATACACACATACATACACATACATACACACACATACATACAGACACATATACATACACACACATACATACACACACATACATACACACATACATTCATATACATACTCACACATACATACATACACACACATATACACACATACACACATACATACATACACACACACACACACATACAGATACATATACACATACATACATGCCCTAACTGATCCACCAAAAATGTTCATATACTTTAGTTTATTTATTTATTCATATATTCATTCAGTTCACAACCAAGTTTGCTTTGTCCCAGTCAAATTTGTACTATTGATTGAGAATATTAATAACATTTTTATTGCTTAGTTATGGGGTTCCTCCGAAGGGTCTTTTGAGTAACGTTACTTGATAGAATGCATAGCTAGGAGATCAGAGAGTCACTCCAGGTAGAGCCGCTACTTCTCCGAATTGAGAGATCACAGCTCCAATACTATGGGAATGTGTTTAGAATGTCTCAGGAAAGAATCTCCGAATTGAGAGATCATAGCTCCAATACTATGGGCATGTGGTTAGAATGTCTCAGGAAAGAATCTCCGAATTGAGAGATCACAGCTCCAATACTATGGACATGTGGTTAGAATGTCTCAGGAAAGAATCTCCGAATTGAGAGATCATAGCTCCAATACTATGGGCATGTGGTTAGAATGGCTCAGGAAAGAATCTCCGAATTGAGAGATCATAGCTCCAATACTATGGGCATGTGGTTAGAATGTCTCAGGAAAGAATCTCCGAATTGAGAGATCACAGCTCCAATACTATGGGCATGTGGTTAGAATGGCTCAGGAAAGAATCTCCGAATTGAGAGATCACAGCTCCAATACTATGGGCATGTGGTTAGAATGTCTCAGGAAAGAATCTCCGAATTGAGAGATCACAGCTCCAATACTATGGGCATGTGGTTAGAATGGCTCAGGAAAGAATCTCCGAATTGAGAGATCATAGCTCCAATACTATGGGCATGTGGTTAGAATGGCTCAGGAAAGAATCTCCGAATTGAGAGATCATAGCTCCAATACTATGGGCATGTGGTTAGAATGGCTCAGGAAAGAATCTCTGAATTGGGAGATCCAGCTCTGATGCTATGGGCATGTGGTTAGAATGGCTCAGGAAAGAATCTCTGAATTGGGAGATCCAGCTCTGATACTATGGGCATGTGGTTAGAATGGCTCAGGAAAGAATCTCTGAATTGGGAGATCATAGCTCCAATACTATGGGCATGTGGTTAGAATGTCTCAGGAAAGAATCTCTGAATTGGGAGATCCAGCTCTGATACTATGGGCATGTGGTTAGAATGGCTCAGGAAAGAATCTCTGAATTGGGAGATCCAGCTCTGATACTATGGGCATGTGGTTAGAATGGCTCAGGAAAGAATCTCTGAATTGGGAGATCATAGCTCCAATACTATGGGCATGTGGTTAGAATGTCTCAGGAAAGAATCTCTGAATTGGGAGATCCAGCTCTGATACTATGGGCATGTGGTTAGAATGGCTCAGGAAAGAATCTCTGAATTGGGAGATCCAGCTCTGATACTATGGGCATGTGGTTAGAATGGCTCAGGAAAGAATCTCTGAATTGGGAGATCATAGCTCCAATACTATGGGCATGTGGTTAGAATGTCTCAGGAAAGAATCTCTGAATTGGGAGATCCAGCTCTGATACTATGGGCATGTGGTTAGAATGGCTCAGGAAAGAATCGCTGGACAGATTTTATGGGCAAAACCAACCAGCAGGAGACCCAGGGGTAGACTCTAAGCAAGATGGTTGGATAATATCCATAAGCTTGGCTGGTCTCACTTGGGGATCCAGCCGGATCAGTTGGAGACAGTTGCTTCTGACAGGACCCGCTGGAAGGAGTGTTTAAAGGCTCTGCTTCCATGACCCTCTCAGGAATAAGCGGGCGAAGAAGAAGAAAAAAAGATGGTGGAAAAGGCTGTGCCCATCAACCTGGTGGGAAGTAAGGAGGGAAGTATGTATCATCAAATGAGAGGACCTGGCCCAAAATGCTTGTAACAGAGTAGACTTAGGATAAATATCATACAAAGACCAGGTGGTAGTATTAAACTAGGTGTTGGATTAAGTCTACCACCCAATTATAGGCCAGCCACAGCAGGATTTGAACTCAGAACACAATAAACTGGGGCAAATAAAGCAAGGCATTCCATATGATATTGTAGCATTTTTATCAGTTCATCATCTTAGATTTATACTTTATTTATCGACCCCAAGAAGGATTTGATTTCAGAACACAATGAACCGGAACAAACAGTAAGGGGTGGGGGTGAGAATCAGATTTCAGGGATACACCTGTCTCTAAAACGAATTTTCATGAATTATTTGCATTTTCTTTTTCATTTAACTCTTTCATGACTGCATTTCTAATGAAATACATTCTATCTTAATTTATTAATGAAGAATTTTGAAGGATTTACTAAAGTCATTGATTATTTCATTACTAGGATAATAACTTAATGTAAGGATCTTATATAAAATTATGTAAGAAGATTCTAATTAAAATTAGAACTCTTTAAAATGTGTTTTTAGTTCATAGAACCAGAGCCGGTTTTGGCTAAGTTAGTAACTAAAGGGTTAAAAAAAAAATTATTCGATTTTGTCTTACAGAACAAACCATACATTTCCTTGTAGTTTAAACAATTCTTTGTTGCTTGCTTTTTATTAATAATATTGTGCTGAATAAATATGTCCATTGGATTAAATAATCAACAACAGCTGGTGTATTAGATAATCTGATAGTGTAGGTTAGCTTCTAATATTCATCATCATCATCACTGTTTGACTGCAGTAGCAGGCAGCCACAATCCTCCTCTACCCATCACAGCTTTCATAATCAATTCTGGTCCCTTGGTCAAGTTTTGCCCATAAAATCTTGTTAGTGATGAGATACAAATTAAAATTATGGCGTAGATTCATCATTATCTCACTAAAGTAGAAGACAGTAAAGTTCTCCTTCACCCATTGTTGCTTTCATAATCTACTGTAGTTCTGTAGTTGGGTGATTGATCCTAGCAATGGGGTCACAGTAGAAGTCAGCCACAGTTCTACATGACCTATATCTGCATTCATAATCTACTGCAGTCCTGTAGTTGGGTGATTAACCCTAGCAATGGGTAGAAGTCAGTCACAGTTCTACATGACCTATATCTGCATTCATAATCTACTGTAGTCCTGTAGTTGGGTGATTAACCCTAGCAATGGGTAGAAGTCAGTCACAGTTCTACATGACCTATTGCTGCATTCATAATCTACTGTTGTCCTGTAGTTGGGTGATTAACCCTAGCAATGGGTAGAAGTCAGTCACAGTTCTACATGACCTATATCTGCATTCATAATCTACTGTTGTCCTGTAGTTGGGTGATTAACCCTAGCAATGGGTAAAAGTCAGTCACAGTTCTACATGACCTATATCTGCATTCATAATCTACTGTTGTCCTGTAGTTGGGTGATTAACCCTAGCAATGGGTAGAAGTCAGTCACAGTTCTACATGACCTATATCTGCATTCATAATCTACTGTAGTCCTGTAGTTGGGTGATTAACCCTAGCAATGGGTAGAAGTCAGTCACAGTTCTACATGACCTATTGCTGCATTCATAATCTACTGTAGTCCTGTAGTTGGGTGATTAACCCTAGCAATGGGTAGAAGTCAGTCACAGTTCTACATGACCTATTGCTGCATTCATAATCTACTGTAGTCCTGTAGTTGGGTGATTAACCCTAGCAATGGGTAGAAGTCAGTCACAGTTCTACATGACCTATTGCTGCATTCATAATCTACTGTAGTCCTGTAGTTGGGTGATTAACCCTAGCAATGGGTAGAAGTCAGTCACAGTTCTACATGACCTATTGCTGCATTCATAATCTACTGTAGTCCTGTAGTTGGGTGATTAACCCTAGCAATGGGTAGAAGTCAGTCACAGTTCTACATGACCTATTGCTGCATTCATAATCTACTGTAGTCCTGTAGTTGGGTGATTAACCCTAGCAATGGGTAGAAGTCAGTCACAGTTCTACATGACCTATTGCTGCATTCATAATCTACTGTAGTCCTGTAGTTGGGTGATTAACCATAGGAATGGGGTAGGATTTGAATCCCTAGGAGGATTTTTAACTCAGAACACCGAGCGCTGCAACAGTTACTGCAAGACATCTTATCTGAAATTCTAGCTATTCTATCAACCTACTGTCAGGGACTGGTATGCTATTTTATTAACCCCAAATTGATGACAGGAAAAATTGACTGCAGAGATATTTGCACTTAGAGGGCAGAGAGGGAAGAAATACTGCAAAGCATTTAATCCAATGTCCTAACAAGTCTGCCATTCTACTATTAAGAACGTGGTATATGATTATATGGGCATGTACATAATTGCAGCTGGTGAGATCAATCTATTAGATAAATGTTTTATCAATAAACATTTAAAAAAATTCTAAACAAATCTATTTCAAATAACAACACTACAGATATTTAAAAATGGAAAATGAAGGGAAGGGCAATGGCTCTAGGGTTACAGAAGAATGAGAGGGGGAAGAGGGAGGATGATGGGCTCTAGGCCTAGAGCGTGGCTGTGTTGGGGCTGCACCACACAGACAAGACCACAAAAGCATTTCCACAGACAATGACCAGCAACACCCACTGCAACAGCCACCCTACCTTGTGTGGCTCCTTGCTCAATCGGGCTGCTGATGTTTTGATCTTGCGGAAGAGCTCAGCTGTATAGGATCCTAGTATGCCTGAGGTCTCGACGGCGACCAGTGTGAAGAGGAAGTGGCCAGACAATCCCCGTATCAATTTATTGATGCTATCGATTGAGATGGTGAAAGCTGATCTCAAGAAACTGAGTTTCGTAAAGAAGTTGAATGACTAAGGAAAGAAATAAGTGAAAGGATACAGTATTGGAGAAAACTTATTTAACTTATGCAATCATGTAAAGATGGATGTAGAAACATTAATGATGTTGATAACCTCTTGTGGGTTGAATCATGTAAAACAGTGGTCACCAACCTTTCTAAAACCGAGGAACTCTCTAAATATTTTGAATTCTTCACGGAATCTATAGACACCTTTATAAAACTTTTGTAGTCCTGTAGTTGGGTGATTAACCATAGCAATGGGTAGAAGTCAGTCACAGTTCTACATGACCTATATCTGCATTCATAATCTACTGTAGTCCTGTAGTTGGGTGATTAACTCTAGCAATGGGTAGAAGTCAGTCACAGTTCTACATGACCTATTGCTGCATTCTTAATCTACTCTAGTCCTGTAGTTGGATGATTAACCCTAGCAATGGGTAGAAGTCAGTCACAGTTCTACATGACCTATTGCTGCATTCTTAATCTACTGTAGTCCTGTAGTTGGGTGATTAACTCTAGCAATGGGTAGAAGTCAGTCACAGTTCTACATGACCTATATCTGCATTCATAATCTACTGTAGTCCTGTAGTTGGGTGATTAACCCTAGCAATGGGTAGAAGTCAGTCACAGTTCTACATGACCTATTGCTGCATTCATAATCTACTGTAGTCCTGTAGTTGGGTGATTAACCCTAGCAATGGGTAGAAGTCAGTCACAGTTCTACATGACCTATTGCTGCATTCTTAATCTACTGTAGTCCTGTAGTTGGGTGATTAACTCTAGCAATGGGTAGAAGTCAGTCACAGTTCTACATGACCTATATCTGCATTCATAATCTACTGTAGTCCTGTAGTTGGGTGATTAACCCTAGCAATGGGTAGAAGTCAGTCACAGTTCTACATGACCTATTGCTGCATTCATAATCTACTGTAGTCCTGTAGTTGGGTGATTAACCCTAGAAATGGGTAGAAGTCAATCACAGTTCTACAAGGCCCAATTAATTTGCTATGTACGGTTTGTAGACCTTGATAAAATACAAAACTTTTCAAAAAAAATAATAAAGTATTTATTTATTTTAGTGTTTCATGCGTGTGTATGTAATCGGACACAATGGCTTTTCTGCTGCTGCGCCTCATCAGTGAGTTTAGAAAATCGAGGTTCAACACTAGTTAATGCCAGTCTCATACACTCGTCAATTGCTGACAGTTTATTCCTCTTCTTTGTGCAGATTTCCACCAACTGCGAAAACCCTTTTTCGCACAAATACCTAGATGGGAATAAAGTCAAATACTTCAATGCACGTTGGCTGATTTCATTAAACTCCCCAATCAAGAATAAGTCGATCCATAGTTCTTTCTTTCTGCTTTCGAATATCACTTTCAGGTCTTCGTTTGAATTCAAATCCATCAACTGATGTAAGCATTGGGCAGGTAGTAAATTTTTAAAATTTCCAGCGTCATTTTCTGACACTAACTGCTCGATCTCGGTGAACGGCTTTTTTATCCATAAATTTCCGCTAACAATATATTTTTCCATCAAGTCAAAATAATCTGAAAAACCTGTGGAAAGCACATTTAAATGAGAAAGAATAATCGTCTTTAGATTGTTGGAGTCAAAATTTTCTCTCTTTTTAAGCTCTATTTCAAGGTTTGAAAGTAATTGTCCGATTCAATTCTTTTTATAAAGATGTCTAATTTTGATTGAAAATATGTAATAAAATTGATTGAAGTAAAAATATCTGCATTGTTACCCTGAAGACACTTATTTAGTTTGTTCAGTTCACCAAAAATATCTACTAAATAAGCGAGTTGCACATTCCATTCATTGGTTTCTAATACACTTGCT
The DNA here is from genome assembly GCA_964016885.1 of Eledone cirrhosa. Lineage (NCBI taxonomy): Eukaryota > Metazoa > Mollusca > Cephalopoda > Octopoda > Eledonidae > Eledone > Eledone cirrhosa. The sequence goes on from OZ024742.1 coordinate 221,302,412, forward strand.
CTTTCATCATTCTGTTTTTTTAGAAAACTATTATTTCTTCTCTCAGTTCAAAAACTCTCTTCATAGCATCCCCAAAAGACAGCCAACGCACATCATTGTTCAATAACAATCTATTATAATTACTTCCAGAAGATTCACAAATAGATTCAAACATTCTAGAATTTTTTGCTTTTGCATGGATCAAATTGATAATTTTGACAATGTCTTTCAGCTGGTCATTTAATATTTGAGCATTTCTGTCTTTGAATTTTTTTTAACACAAAACCTCTCGATGAATCATACAATGGTTTGAAATACAATTTGGGGTCTGTTCTTTAATTTTTGCAATCAAACCAGAATTTTTACCAGTCATTGCAGCTGCTCCATCTGTTGTTATTGAAGTCAACTTGCTCCAAGATACACCATTTTAAAAAAAATACTCTTCAATTTTATTGAATATATCTTGACCTTTAGTTGTGATGTCTAATGTCAGACAAAACAAATACTCTTCTACTAATTCTTTTGTATCAAGGTCTACAAACCGTACATAGCAAATTAATTGAGCCTTGTTATTAATATCCGTAGTTTCGTCCACTTGCAGACCAAAACATGGGCTTTTCTTTAGTGCAGTTAGTATCTGATTTTCTATATCAAAAGAAATATCAATTATCCCTCTTTTTACGGTATTTGCTGACAATGGTAACCGGCTTAATTTTTCTTTGTCCTTAATACTGCAGCTTTCAAAAAGATTCTCTGTAGCAATTTTTATACTTGGCAGAATTAACTGTTCTCCTAATGTAAATGGTTTCTTGTTTTTACCAATCAAATGTGAAATCTCAAAAGATGTTCTTGTTAAAGCTTTATTTCTATCTGACTTTTTACAAAACAAGTCATACATATTAGCTTGTGATTTTTTTATGTTGTTTTTCAGTGAAGTAAAGTATTCCAGTGACTTGTTTTTATCATTGGTGTGATTAGTATCAATGTGTCTTTTAAGTTTTGCAGGATTTAAATAGCTATTTGATAGAACTTTTGAACATAGCAAACACATGGGCTGATCTGGTGTATCTTTTTTAGTGTCAGCTTTTTGAAATCCATATCTAACATAATCATTACACCACTGTCTAACCTTACTGCTGGTATCTAACTTCAGCTTCTTTGCAGTAGACATCATATCAACGTTATTTATCTACAGTTAACTAGAAGAAATTTTTTTCAGAGTTCAGCACTTCCTGCATATACTACTTTAGGGTCGTATTAAATATTATTGGTAATGTAAATATATTTAAATATCCGCCATACTAAAAGGTGCAAAAAATGCAAATCAGCTGATAGTGTAGATGTGACGATGGTATTGGAAATTAATTCAGATATCTTCTATCTATTTTGACTCAAAGTTAGATATAATATAAGAAGGCTTTAGGCTGCATTAAACATATATTAGATTGGGACAAATAAAGTTTCGTCAAATGTTTGTGGACATATATATTTATTGTATAAAGTAATTTCTCAATTGTGAATGCAGATGTCATCAAATGAATACATAATTGTGTGGCAAAGTTTATAGTGTATGCATGGAATACAAAATTACCTTTGTTAGTAGTCAAAAATTTACAGGCATTATATATTCTGTGCAAAGTACAACAGAATGTAATGTGTTCTTATTTAGAATTGTCTGTGGAACTGGATGCATGTTGAAAATGACTAGTAAGCGAGTTCACTCAGTGAGGAAACTTTAGACGACTTTAAAGCTTTTGTGAGGGAAGCAGATTAAAACGTGTTCTCTATTGAAAACATTCTACTGAACTTACGTTGTGAGAACAGCGAACTGACCTAATTACAGGCCCCCCTCTGACTTGACGTATGAGTTTTTGAAGGGCGAGATTTTGAGGAGGAATTGTAAGTCGGTAGAGAGTCGTTTTCGGTCACTGATCGAGGACGAACGATTAGGTGACATGACCCCTACCGCTTTTCTCCGGCATTTGCGGGATTTGAGCGATTCCCAAGATCAGGATAGCCCTTTCCTGAAGCAATTGTTCTTCTCTCGCCTACCTCAAGAGGTACAGGCGATCCTAGCCCATATGCTAGAGGTAAATACCCTTGATCACACTGCTGTCTCTGCTGACAAAATTGTAGAGGTGACGAAGAGAGACACTTCGAAGCCAAAGTACGTTGCTTCCTCTTCTCTTCCTCAATCACGCTCATCAGCGTCTGATGACAAATTAATCACCACTATGGAAGCCATGATTCGTCAAATGGCGGAGTTGTGCACGGAATTCAGGTCCTTTGGACGGCAGAGGAGCCGCTCACGACGTTATTCAACTTCTCGCCACCGTAGCCCTTCCAACACACCAGGAACAACATATTGTTATTACCATGAAAGATATGGTAAAAAAGCCGCCCGTTGTAGGCCTCCTTGTGCTTACGAGGGAAAAGACGACCAGAGTCACTAACGGCGGATAGTGCGCTCTGCGAAACAACATCTAACCGCCACTTTTTCATTGAGGACCTGCTGTCAGGTAGAGCTTTTCTGGTTGACACAGGTGCAGCTTGTTCCGTATGGCCTGTGTGTTGTATGAAGGAGACTCCCCCTGAGACGCCTATTGGGTTGCAGGCAGTAAATTGTTCGCCGATTCGAACTTTCGGACAAATCTCGTTACCTTTGCAGTTTCGTAATCTGCGGCGCGAGTTTAAATGGATATTTACTATTGCTGCCTTGCCGTATCCGATTCTAGGCGCGGATTTTCTCCACCATTTTTCATTGACGGTGGACCTTCGTGGTAAACGCCTAATTGATGGCATCACGGGATTAACTGTTGTTGGCAAGGCAGCAGGAGTTCCAACAGTTAGCCCGATATTTTTTCTTGCTAACACCGGTGATCCTTTCCATGCGTTGTTGAACTCGTTCCCGCAACTGACACAGGGGAATTTTCGATTTGATGAACCAACTCATACCACGGAGCACTTCATATCTACAACTGGTGCTCCCGTTTTCTCTCGCCCTCGTCGCTTGCCTCCGGACAAACTCAAAGCAGCACGATCAGAATTTGATCATATGCTGCAAATGGGGATTATTCGTCCGTGGGAGTCCCCATTGCACATGGTACCGAAAGCGAATGGCGATTGGAGACCTACTGGAGATTATCGGCGCCTGAATTCGATAACGGTACCGGACCGTTATCCTATCCCTCATCTGCAAGACTTTGCGTCGTCGTTGCAGGGATGCAAGATATTCTCCAAACTGGATTTAATTCGTGCGTACCATCAAATTCCTGTCCATAAAAATGACATTAAAAAAACGGCTATAGTTACGCCATTTGGGTCTTTCGAGTTTTTGACTATGCCGTTCGGATTAAGGAATGCCGCTAGTACTTTTCAGCGGTTTATGGATGAGGTTACTCGCGGCCTCGATTTCGTCTATACCTATATTGACGACCTGCTCATTGCTAGTTCTTCTCCTGAGCAGCATACGCACCATTTGGATCTTCTTTTCCGCCGATTGAAGGCATATAACGTGCAGCTTAATGCACCCAAATGTGTTTTTGGCGCTGAGTCACTGACTTTCTTGGGTCACGTCATCGATGCTGACGGAATTCGACCCCGGCCTGAGCAAGTTAAGGTCATAGAGGATTTGCCTCCACCGACCTCACTACGTCAGTTACGCCAGTTCTTAGGTCTGGTTAACTTTTATAGGCGTTTCGTGCCAAATTGTGCCAAGTTGCTTTTCTCCCTGACAGAAATTTTGAAAAATTGTCGGAGGAAGAACAAAGATATTTCTTTGACAGACACTCAACTTGCTGATTTTTAGCACGCCAAAACTGTTTTGGCTAATGCTTCGTTACTGACTCACCCGTGACTCACAAGTGAGAAACTGAAAGTAGTGTTTTCCACGAATTGGAGTGGGGAACCTGTGTACACTACAATAGTACTTGTTCATTTATACATTGCACCTTTAGCATTTTCTTTGCACCTTTTTCAGAAAACCCAAAATATTTATGGTAATGTAAATATTTATTTTTTTAAGGAACCAGTGTTTGTTTTACGGAACCCATGTTGGCGACCACTGATGTAAAATATATTTAATGAGGAAGAGTGTTTAATTTGTTTTGAGGTTGTATCATGATGGTATATTTGAGTAGATACATGACACAGAAATAATTAAATATAGACATTGTGAACCAATAAGAGGGCCATTACATAGTCACTTACTTTGCTAGAAACAGCATAGAAACTTCCTCAAATCACACAATAGACAACATATGTTTTAAGGCCATTTTCTATGTTAAAGAAGGGGTTAAACTTGCAGGTCCCATTTCAGATTTTGTATTTATTATGGGATCCTTTTTGTGATAATATTTTACAGTCGGATGTCTTTTTTGGTGTCTGTTCTTTTAAATAAATGAGTCATGCAGGGCTCCCACCAGAGACAATTTATTGAGGCCCTTTTCCACATTCCTCTGTTCATCATTGCTAAGTTCAATTCCTGATGGTTGGATAACATAGATGAGCTTGGCTGGTCTTGCTCGGGGATCCAGCCAGATCAGTTGAAGACGGTTTCTTTTGACAGGACCTGGTGGAAGAAGTGCTTGAAGACTCTTCCCCCATAACCTATAACCCTCTCAAGAAGAAGAAGAAGAAGAAGAAGAAGAAGAAGAAGAAGAAGAAGAAGAAGAAGAAGAAGAAGAAGGAGGAGGAGGAGGAGAAGAAGAAGAAGAAGAAGAAGAAGAAGAAGAAGAAGAAGAAGAAGAAGAAGAAGAAGAAGAAGAAGAAGAAGAAGAAGAAGAAATTACTTTCTATCCCAACCAGATACAGCTAGAACTTTTCTTAGCTGCTCCTGTCATTATCTTTAGGGTTTTGTTCCCATTCCTCCTAGAAACAGAGAGCTACATCATGAGATTATAGGCAGATTTACCTACAAACCTGCTTGCTCTGACCTTCAACCCAAAACATTGAACACTGAGGTAAATTAGATAAAAAATATGAATTGTCTACAGGAATGGCATTTGTAGACATTTTGTAAAACATATCAAAACCTTGAGGTGGTTGTTTTGTCTAGGTTTGGCTGTTATATTCAGCAAATCAAGTACCATATACATTCAAATATAAGCCAATCTGAATATAAGCTGCCTCCCATTTTATGCCTGAGAAATAGGCAAAAATCCAAATCCCATTTATAAACTGAGGCAGCTAATCAACACATTGTTTAGATGGTGTATTTAAATTGACACCCACCTCCATATCACCATTGAATTTTTTTTGTCATACATTCCTCGGCTTATACTCTTGGGTCCCAAATAATGGGGAGGGGGGAATAAGTTGTGGTGTTAGAATAAGCGGAAGGTGTTGGAATAGGGTGATTGGAAACTCAGCAATTTTTTAAGTTGTCTTTTTTTAAAAACCAGAATTAGTCGTTTAGTTTACATATTGAGACCCCAACCCATCCTATTTATTTTATAATGTATGGGATTTCTAGTAATGTGCTTTTTTTGTCATGTACAATGTTTTCTAATTTCTAAAGAAAATTAATTATCACAGGAATGCTACCACTTAAAATAAAATTTTGCCGGAGATAGATTAGCAAAATTTAATTAGTGGGTGTGGAACATGAAAAAAAATCTGAAAAAATAATAAGCAGGGATGACAATAATTATTCAAGACCCGAAAGTATTTGAGTATATACAGTAATTGTGAGGAAGTACTGACAGTGTTTGTTATTAAGTTAAGTGTATCTGAAGTATATACACTTTAACAATGACATTTTTTTTCATGGCTATTAATGGTGGTGTTAGATTCTACATAATATTATGTCAGTGAGTCTCAACCGAATTGAGAGATCACAGCTCCAATACTATGGGCATGTGGTTAGAATGTCTCTGGAAAGCCGAATCTGTTGGAGGCGATTGCTTCTGACAGGACCTGCTGGAAGGAGTGTCTGAGGACTGCCTCGACGGCCCTCTTAAGAATAAGTGGGTGAAGAATAATAAGAAGAGAGAAGGGTCTTAACCTGACAAAGCTTTGAAAGTTAATTGTAATTATAATTATAAATAAATTTTCTTTCTTTATATCTCTTGATAAGAATTGATAAGAACATGTTGAATTTGTATTAATGCTGAACTTTAACCGTCGGTAAATAACGAAGAGATACAATACCTATGTGGAACTTTGTATTAAACAAATATCTAATGAAATAATTATGTTAAATATTGACGTATTTGATAGTAAATAGAACGTGTGTGTATATGTGTGTTTATATAATATGGTTGTCAGGTCACCAGTTGGTGCTACTGGTAACATGTATCCCAGTACAACCTGTTTCATGGTCGGGTTGTTGGCGACTAAACTGGCAACCCCACCAAGGTTTCTTGGTGAGGAGGGTGACTTTGGACATCCTGCAGGACTAAAAACAAAACCTGTCAAAGGGCAAAGGAGCTCTTAAGAGTCAATGGCCATCCAAAATCACTGGGAGAGATGACCCCTTAGCCTTTGTCAAGGCAGAATTCTAGGAGAAGGAAAACTCTGATATAACACCTGCAACCCTGATGGTATCCAATGATGTTGACTTGTTCTACTTTTTGGTAAATATCATCTTGGTTAAGAGAGTGGGACTGGCTCTGTGCAATGCCTTTGCTCACTATAAAAGCTTCATGGCACAGGCATTGCTTTATATCTGGAGATCTCTCTGCACTTGTCACATAGTACCATGGGCCCAGCACTATGTGTCAATAATTGTCACAGGTGTAGTGTTTGTACCAGAGTTTTCAAGTCGCTGGCTGGACTAAAAAGTCACACTCGTTCAGCGCATCGGTAGGGGTTCTCCTACATGGATATAAAGTAGTGGCCGTACTCGAAAACGAGTTGGCAGCCACCATATAATATGGTTGTAGCATCTATCATTTAAACACCCAAGAAAACCTCCTTAAAGGAGGCCAGCTAAACTTACATATGTGCCAGCTGTGACATCATATTCATCTGTTATCGATTTGTTAGAGCATTGAGTAAATAAACTTGCACCCAGCTATAAACGTTAAATGATGATGATGATGATATATGTATGTATGTATGTATGTATGTATGTATGTATGTATGTATGTATGTATGTATGTTATCTCTTTCTCTTAATTTCGAGTATATTTTTTTGACCGGCCACCTTCCTGGTGGCAAGGTTGTAAAAGAAAAGAAATTGTCATCCCTTGAATCGCAAGAATGTTTTGCAAATTTTGAAGGTGCCTGCTATCGCAGCCATTTGTAGACTATGAATTAGGGAGTTGCGCTCTTTGTCCACAAGTCCAAGTTCAGTCATACTTTGGTCCAAACGGGTTGGTATATAACCCGTAGCTCCAATAATGATGGGTATGAAGCTAAAGGTGTATCTTGGATACTGGATTTGCAAACTCCTCATCAATGGTCCGTAGATGTCCTCCTTCTCCTGTATTTTTCTGACAACGTTGACATCAAGTGGGCAGCTGATCTCCACAACAGAACATGTTTTCAATGTATGGTCCCAAACAACAATATCAGGCCGGTTGTGCTTTAATTTGGTGGCAGTTTTTATTTTCAAGTTCCACCAGTATTCCTTAGTGCCATCTGTCTCAATATATTCTTCCTCGTTTGTTGTTAATTTTGTTTTCCGAAGTGCGTTCCAGATAGTTCTAGCTATCCCATCATGTCTCATAGGGAGGTAGTAGCGAGATGACATTCTTTCGCAGCTGGCAACAATGTGGCTTACAACCTTCATCTTTGTTTTACATAGCCTACATTTATTGTCAGATGATGGCCCTCCCCTTTTGTGCAGCAGATATTTGGTAGGGAGTTCTTGTTCCTGTATTGCATAGAGATATCCCTCAAGGTGTGATGTCATAAACTTGTCGGAACTCCATGCCAGGCTTTTTGAGTGGTTTATCCCCTCTATGGTCTGTGTTTTACGTCTCAAGTATCCATGCACAACTTTTTCTGTAAATTGGTCAATTTTTTCATCTTGTTTGAACATTGAATAGGATCTTCCAATTTTTCTGGGTGAGAGATTTATATCAGGCTTTATTCCATATCTCTCCTTCAGATCAGTGGCTGTTCTAATAATATATATTTTTTCATGCTCATAAACCTGGGCAAGATGGTTGCCAACCTTTTTCCTCTGTTGAAGGTGTTGCTTCAGTGTTACTATCCGGGTCTCATATGATGTTAATATGGATTTTAGACCCCGGCCACCTTCCTTGCGTGAGAAGTATAGCCTATCCACATCACCATTGATGTTAAAATTCCCAGTAACACTGAGAAGTTTGCGAGTTCTAACATCCATCTCACTTAGTTCTTGCAATGACCAGTTCAGCAGGCCAAATGTTGGCGTTAGAATTGGCACAGCATAAGTATTGTGGGCAATGTATTTGTTGTACGCTGACAGTTCTGATGACCGTATTTTCTTTACTCTTCTGAGGTATTCAGTTCTGGTTCTCTCCTTATTTATGGGTCCATCATATCTGACATTCTCATCCTGTCCAAGATATCTGTAGTTGTCACCTGACTGTAGAGGTTGTATTGTCAGGCCGTTCATCTCTAGATTTCTAGAGGAGGGCACAGCTCTTCCACGTTTTACTGCCAAATATGCACACTTGGACTCACCAAATTTCATTTTGATGTCATTGATATTTGGCCTATACCACTTCAGGTCATCAACAAAGAAAAGATGTATGTATGTATGTATGTATGTATGTATGTATGTATGTATGTATGTATGTATGTATGTATGTATGTATGTATGTATGTATGTATGCATGTATGTATGTATGTAAAGAGCGGAAGAACTCATAAGGGTCAACGGCCATCCAAAAGTGTGTAAATATGTATATACACGTGTACATATGTATGTATATGTATATGTACATGGGTGCATGTGTATGTATATGCGTGGGGACATAGAAATAGTTGGGCTGGACACCCGATCGCGCGGTTAAGCCACTTGGAGTGAAGGACCCCTAACCTTTGTCAGGGCATTCTTCTAGGAGAAGGCAACTCAGGAAACTGGGATAACTCTGATATAAAAGCTGCGGCTCAGTAGCAACCGATGATGTTGATCTTTTCTTCTTTTCAGGTTATAGCTACTGTCGCTAAGAGAGTGGGATTGGCTCAGTGCACAGTCTTTCCTCACTTTAAAAAATATCTTCACGCACAGGCATTGCACGATAGAATTAATTAATAATTATTAATAATCGTATATCGTGCAATGCCATACTCGAAAACGAGTGGGCATCCATCATGTATGTATGTATGCAGTTTGGGGATTGAAACGTCAAGTTACTGTTGGTTCACCAAAATGAGCACACAATGCATAGTTTCCAGTATGTATTTTGAGGTCATACTAAGCACGGTGTAATAGTAATTACTATATACTGTGAGTGTGTGTATCATCATCATCATCATCATTTTACGTCTGCTTTTCCCTGCTTGCAAGGATTGGACGGGTCCTATTCAGCACAGCATCTCTCCACTTGTCACGGTCCTTTGTCATCTCCTCGGTGAGTTTCAGCGATCAGAGGTCTGCTCTCACCACCTCTGCCCATGTTTTTTGTGGTCTACCTCTACTGCGTCTTCGCTCCACTGGGACTTCCTGGCACTTCTTCACCCAGCGGTCATCCTGCATGTGCATCACATGTCCATACCATCTCAGTCTTCTCTCCTGCACACCACAACTACTACCCCTTATACCCAGTTTCTTTCTCAACTTGTCTATGCTTGGTCGTTCATGCACATTGACATTGCACATCCAACGGAGCATACTTGCTTCATTTCTCTCCAGCTGTCGCATATCTTCTGCAGTTGCTGTCCATGTCTCACTACCATGCAGCATCGCGCATCTCACACAGGCATCATATAACCATCCTTTCGTACGCAGGGAGAAACCCTTCTTTGTCAACAGAGGAAGCAGCTCCCTAAACTTCTTCCAACCCGTCCTTATTCTAGATACTATGGCCTTGGAACACCCCCTCCCATGCTAATCTGATCACCTAGGTACCAGAAGCTATCAACCACTTCTATAGAACCCACCTGCATTGGAAAAATGAGTCTATCACAGCAATTACTACTGCCAACTTTCCCTGTACATCTACTGCATAGATAGTTTTCCCTACCTGTTAGTCTGCCTGCTATCCGACTACATCTCTTGTGTACCCAAGATCTGCATTGCGTACATTTTATGGAATTTATGTATATATATATATCTGTTAGACACGCAGTGACTAACAACAGAATGTTTTAAGTCTGCGTGTCTGACATATATGCGTAGCTTGTGAATAAAAAATTCAAGGGGTGTCCATGGTCATGGTGATCCCTGCCAAACATGTTTTGTAATGTATCATCTTATTAGCTAATTTCATTGTCTTATTGGCTAATCAACCAACGAGAGTAATTGTTGCTCAAAAGCATCCGCCATTTTGTTTGCACATTTATTTATCGTTTCGCTTTCGAATCTTCCTCCTGTAGTTCGTCGTTTATCATCAAAATATTTTTCTCGCTTTGGTAAGTTATATTGTTAATTAATATATGATTTTTTAAATTTATATTAACTATATTTTTTTTCAGTTCGTTATAACATGCTTATAATATTGGTTGTATCATATTTACTTGTATATTTGTCCATATTATTGTTCGTTTTATGTTAGATTATTTTGTTATTAGTATGTTAGATTATTTTTTTTATTATTATGTTAGACTATTTGTATGTAATATTTAATTTTTATTAATTCAACTATAACAATTATTATGTAAAATATATTTATTTAATATTGTTTGTTTTTTGTAGTTGTTTATATTAAAAGTCTGAAAATATTTTTATACATCTTACAATAATATTTATAAGATCATTTATAAAATAATAATTATATAATCTAATTACATTACAACGATAATTTATTATTAATATATATCATGTTTAACTAGAGTTATTATAAGCGTTGCCTTAAAAAAATATTAAACTAGACCTGAAAAATGCACAAGCTCAAAAGAGCCACAGAATGTTATAATAAACCTTCAAATGTGTGGGACTAGAGTTGTTGCTCAAAAATATTGTAATCATTATCTATCGTACATTCTGTGGCATCCTTTATAAAAATATCACAATAAATACATCTAGAGTGTACGATAGATAATGATTACAATATTTTTGAGCAACAACTCTAGTCCCACACTTTTGAAGGTTTATTATAACATTCTGTGGCTCTTTTGAGCTTGCACATTTTTCAGGTCTAGTATATATATATATGTGTGTGTGTGTGTGTATATGTATGTGTATATACATACACGTCCACTCATACACATCCACACACACATATCATCATTACTGTTTAATGTCTATTTTCTAAGCTTGCATGGGTGGGAAGGGTTGTCACATTATGAGGCTAGACATGTCATGAAACCATGGCTTGTTCATATGCTTTGTTTTTGGCTTGATTTTTATGCTTGGGTGGCTTTTCTAATGCTAACCCCTTTACAGTGTGTACTGGGTACATTTTATTGTGACTCTAACATTACCACCTTATAATGTGGACTTGGTGCTTTTATTGTGCCACTAGCACTATATATACATATATATATATATGCATCCCCCCCCCCCCCCCCACACACACATCACCATCATCCTTATCATATAATGATTGTTTTCTCTGCTAGCAAGGGTTAAGTCGTCACAAAGCAAGTCCATATTTATTTTGAGCCTCTGATTTCTCAGATGGCTCGAGACCTATCTCACTTACTCTACAGAGTGTTCTGTGCATTTCATCATGACACCAGCACTAAGGATTTCATAATGTCTTTGACACAACTGAAGAGTTCCTCTACCTTTTGTTTGGAAAATTTTCTATGGTTGGATGCCCTTCTTATCACCAACAAATTTAGAGTGTGTTTTGTCATGCCATCAACACTAGAGAGGTTGTTGTGCCCTTGACACAGATGCTGATACTCAACTCTTTTCAGTTGAGAGGCCTGGAATAATGGAAAATGAAATGTTTTTCTCAGGGACACAAGGGGCTGCCTGATTTAGGAATTAAGCTCATGGCCTTACAATTGTGAGCCAAACACAGACCTGGCAACTTCTAAAAACCCAAATGGGGAGTACCATGAAAAAAAGTGCCCCCAAAAAAATTTTACATAATGAAAGCTATATCTATTTTCACAAGAGAAGGCATCTCTCACCCACCCCAAAGTGATTGGGAGATCTCCCCATGGGACGAGGAGAGTTGACAGGTCTACAAACACCTTAACCCCTTAACCACTAGGCTGTGTATCGTCAGTACAAAAATAAGAAAAATAAAATTAAAAACATTGAAATTAGTTTAATCAACTTACCTTCTATGTCCAGATGTTCGGTGAACTGTGGCAATAATGCTGCAGCCTGGAGCCATATGAGAAGACAGGAGGGGGAGGTGACCCACAAGAAAAAGATCAAGAATAAGAATACAAGCACAGTATTAAGTAAATGAATCTATAGTGGGATTAATTAACTTCTATACAGAGATTAATTAATGAGCGTGATGTGAGTGTAATCAGTCAGGTGGAGAGAAGGTAAACAACTCCAACAAAGATGTCTGTTGTTGACGAATAAATAACAGAATTATTGGAGATTTGGTCAAAGCTTTATTTATTAATAACTTCTTTGATTGGTTAGTATTTATAAATTAATTAATTTAAAAAATAATTAATTTCCTATGTTCAAATAAATTGTACTTCAGTTTTTAAACGTTTCAAAGGTGGTTTATATTTTATCTGTCCTTCTAATTAATGAATCATATCAAAATGATAAGTTTATAAATAAATGAACAACAGCAATAACAAACAGCAATGTCAATGATGGCAACAGTGACAACAACAATAACAGTAACAAAGGACAACAACAAGAACAACTACAACAATAACAACAGCAATGGTAATGACAGCAACAGTGACAACAACAACAATGGCAACAGCAATAACAGCATTCTAAATACCACTCTAAAATATTAGAGTGCTATTTCAGGGTGATTTGACTGCTATTTCTAACATTTGGAGAGACTATGCGAAGGATTCTTCATTGGCTTCTTGGATATCCTCTTGAAATTGATAACCACTTGAAGTTATTGTTTTTCAAATATATTTGACTAGCTAAGGTACCCGGCTTTGCCTGGGAGAACAGTTAAGAGAAGATGGATAAAAGAGAAAACGACTGTATTGGATATGTTGTCTGGTTTGAGGTGAGACCGTAATGTGTGTGTGTGTGTGTGTGTGTGAGAGAGAGACATAAAAAAAAAACAATCATAAAACTTCCTTATTAGGCTGGGGGAGTAAACTGCCGATTAAATGGTAGCATTGGCCTTGGATTTTAAATGTGAAATAACCATAGTCAGTATGATCTTTTTCAGCTCCAAAGGACGTCACCTGAAACACAGCAATATACTGCATAACATTGCTTCTGAAGTGTTTAACTTCGTTAGTATGGTCTGTAAGTAGTATATGGATTAAAGCTGGAGGGTAGATTAATTTATAATAGTATCAATTTTTCTTTGTTCTGTAAAATCAAAGACTGTAAAACGACTTTATAAAAGCTAACGCAATATTGTTAAACCTTCAACTGATACTTTTGTGGGACATCTCTCTCTCTCTCTCTCTCTCTCTCTCTCTCTCTCTCTTTTTCTGAATATCTAACACTTTAATTGTATCTCTCTCTGTATAATGGTCTATCTCTCTCTTTCTGCCTCTCCCTCTGTGTCTCTCTCTCTTTAGATGTGTGTGTATGTGTGTGTAGTTTTCATGTGATTCAACCAACCAACCAATAAACATCTTTCTTTTATATTTTATATAGATTGTAGTTAACACTGTTTTAGGAAAGCTAATACAATACAATTCTTTTCTTTTTTACTTGGCATGTCTGGAGCAAGGGGCAGTGCCTATGGCTTTCACAGGCTCTCAGGGACTGAATTGACTGATGTCTAGAGCAAGGGGCAGTGCCTATGGCTTTCACAGGCTCTCAGGGACTGAATTGACTGATGTCTAGAGGAAGAAGCAGTGCCTATGGCTTTCACAGGCTCTCAGGGACTGAATTGACTGATGTCTAGAGGAAGAGGCAGTGCCTATGGCTTTCACAGGCTCTCAGGGACTGAATTGACTGATGTCTAGAGGAAGAAGCAGTGCCTATGGCTTTCACAGGCTCTCAGGGACTGAATTGACTGATGTCTAGAGGAAGAAGCAGTGCCTATGGCTTTCACAGGCTCTCAGGGACTGAATTGACTGATGTCTAGAGGAAGAGGCAGTGCCTATGGCTTTCACAGGCTCTCAGGGACTGAATTGACTGATGTCTAGAGGAAGAGGCAGTGCCTATGGCTTTCACAGGCTCTCAGGGACTGAATTGACTGATGTCTAGAGGAAGAAGCAGTGCCTATGGCTTTCACAGGCTCTCAGGGACTGAATTGACTGATGTCTAGAGGAAGAAGCAGTGCCTATGGCTTTCACAGGCTCTCAGGGACTGAATTGACTGATGTCTAGAGGAAGAGGCAGTGCCTATGGCTTTCACAGGCTCTCAGGGACTGAATTGACTGATGTCTAGAGGAAGAAGCAGTGCCTATGGCTTTCACAGGCTCTCAGGGACTGAATTGACTGATGTCTAGAGGAAGAGGCAGTGCCTATGGCTTTCACAGGCCCTTATAGACAGAAGTGACTGATGTCTAGAGGAAGGTGCAGTACCCATGGCTTTCAAGGGCCCTCATAGACAGAAGTGACTGATGTCTGGAGGAAAGAGCAGTGCCCATGGCTTTTACAAGCCCTCATAGACTGAAGTGACCAATGTTTGGAGGAAGGAGCAGAGTCCATGGCTTCCATAGGCTTTCTGAGTTTGGAGAGATCAATGTTGTTGATGTTCTGTTTAAACTGTTTCAGGTCCACTCCTTTGGGAAAGAGGTCCAGAGAGTTGGTGTTCTGGGCAGGAAAGACTGGCTTGGGGGTGTTGGACATAACATGGCTAATGAAAGGAGGAGAGACAGGTGAATTGGGAATGTTTCAGTGAAAGTGGCTTGAATTAAGCCAGCTCTAAGTAGTAGAGACCAGTGGGAGGTAGGGGGAAACAGCATACTGTAGAGTGTTTTATGAGATAGATATATCTCATTGTTGTATATAGATCAGAGACTATTGTAGTAGTCGTAGTGGAAGCAGAGGGAGTAGACATCATACCTGTAGTGTCTGGTGATATTGGTGAGGTAGATATATCTCCCGGTTGTATATAGGAACAGAGACTATTGTTGTAACAGTAGTGGGGTCATAGGGGGAGACAGCATACCTGTAGAGTGGTAATGGTAGAAATAAAGGAGTGAAGTAAGACATAATAACAGTTTATGTAATGCTCAAATCTAATTTTCACCTCTATATTTCTAACTTACATTGTACTGGCTTTCCCTAAAATAATTTAACCACATATATCTCACAATCTCTAAGTCTAAAGTCTGTCTCAAACCAGGAGGCTCATCAGAATGGTGCTTATCCTAGTTTCGTGGTGTGAAGCGACTGAGAGTACAAGATTTCCCCCCTGGGCAGGATGCCAGTCCATCACAGGGTTAAATACTCAACTATATACTGGAGCAACATGAAATGAAGTGTTTTGCTCAAGTAATAATAATAATAATAATGAAATTATTGTGTACAGTGCTCAGGTGCATTACAACTCATCAAAGGTGCATGTATAGTACATAGAATAATGTACAAATGTCAGGAAAATGAACAGTGTACAAGTCATGATATACATGTGTGCATGTGTATGGAGGGGGGACATCAGGTGTAGTGTTGGCGAATCTCAAGAAGCATGGAGGTTTTAAAGGATGCAGTGTCTCGACAGCTAACAACTGATGCAGGGAGTTTGTTCCATGCTTCAGCAACTCTGAGCGTAAAAAGATGTTTCCGAAGGTCATGGGAGCTATGCTGTTTTCTGACTTTGTAGGCAGGTCCATGTGTGTTAGACACATGGAAATCAAAAAGGTGCTCAGGGTTGTTGTTGGCAAGATGGTTAATGATTTTGTAGGTGTTTACCAAGTCAGTTGCAAGATGTCGGAGCTTCAATGTATCCATGCCCAGGGAAGCAAGGCGTTCAGAGTATGGTAGATGCTTGGTTTCACGTCTCTGAATAGTTTCCAGGAGGTCAATGTTCTGAGCAAGATAGGGGTTCCAGACTGGTGATGCAAATTCTAAGTGTGGCCGCACCATAGCTATATACAGCTTTAAATAGATAGCTCGAGAGCAGCTGACAAAGGTCTTGCAGAGTGATGCTAAGACACCCTCGGCCTTCTTGACAATTTTAGCGATGTGCTTCGTCCAACGCAAATCGCTGCTGTCAGTAATGCCCAGGTCACATAACAAACAACCCAGCCTAGGAATAGACCCCACAACGTTATGATCGTAAGTCCCACATCTTTACCACTAGGCCACAATGTTTCATATAAAATATAAAACTTTGTTTACATAACACATCAGAAAACTCTATTTACTATCATATTGTTTTTGAAAAAGAGGTCTTAATTCCCAAATAAAACAAAATATGAAATAAAAGTGCGAACTGTTGTTTTCTCTTATTTTACTCTCAATTCCATTCCTTTACATTATACTGGCTTTACTAAAACAATTTTAGCCACATATCATATAATGTTGCTCATAAATTCTGTTCATGGGTTCTGAACTCCTGTTGGAATCGTAAGGGTACCATTTTTTCATTTAGTTCTTTCTTTACCATATTCTTAATGAAAGACACTGCCTATGATTTTCAAATAATTTTGAAAATAGTCAAACATTTACAGGGATTAACTAACTTCCCCAGCTGGTGTTCAGAACATAACTTAAAGGTTCTTCATCATCATCACTGTTTAATGTCCATTTCCATGCTAGCATGGGTTAGATGAGCTGTCTCATTGTGAGACAAGCTAGGTTGGATGACCATTTTTGGCTCATACAAAACTGATTTTTGGCTTGGTTTCTATGACTGGATGCCCTTCCTAATGCCAACCACATTTAGAGTGTGTATTATGTGCTTTTTGTTGTGACACCTACATAACCACTTTACAGTGTGTCGTGGGTGCTTTTTGTCGTGACACCTACACGACCACTTTACAGTATTGGCTGGGAACTTTTTGTCATGTCACAAACATAACCACTTTAGAGTGTGGACTGGGTGCTTTTTGTCATGTCACCAACAAACTGATCACTTTACATTGTGGACTGGGAACTTGGGTGGGGGAGTTGCATGGGGCGTGGGGATGTAGATCTAGGGGCATGGGTAAGGGGTGGGGATGTTAGGACGTGGGTGGAGTGTTAGGACGTGGGAGGGATGTTACAGCATGAGATATGTATGGAAGGGGTGAAGAAGGGGAAGATGGTGCGTACTAGATGTATGCCTCAACCGATGCACATGGGAAGGCAGGTCTTCTGTATTACTGCATACCACCAGAGATCACAGTTATTACATAAAATAACAGAAAATTTTTACATAAATATAATCACTTTTAACTTTTCATTAATCATATTTATCAAGATGAAATTATTACTATTGACTCTTCCATTACCCGATTTCTACTAATAATAAAATACACGGTGGTATGATGGTCAAATATTTTTTTAAATAATCAAGGATTTGGAATCAGTTCAGTGTTCGTGCCTACACTTACTTATGGTCATCAACCTTAGGTAATGACTGAAAGAATGCAATCATGAATTCAAATGGCCAAAATGGATTTCCTGCTAAGGATCTTTAGAGTAACGCGACCTGATAGGGTGAGTAGCTTGGAGATCAGGGAGTCGCTTCAGGTTGATTTGCTACTTCTTTGAATCAAGAGATCACAGCTCTGGTACTATTGATATATGGTTAGAATGTCTAAGGAAAGAATCGCTGGAGAAATTTTACAGACAAAGTCAATTGGCAGGAGCCCGAGAGGTAGACCATGTGCAAGATGGCTGGATAACACCCAGTCTTTCTTGGGAATCCAGTCAAATCATTTGGAGGTTGTTACTTCTAATATAATACTCTGGAAGGCATGTCTGAAGATTCTACTTCCATGATCCTCCCAGGAATAAATGGGTGAAGAAAAGAGGAACTTAGAGGGATTTAGTGATATAATTTTCATATTATTAAGCTGTTACTTGGAACATTAACTTAATAAGGGTTCTTATATAAAATTATAATGAAAGGTTTTTAAAGAAATATAGACATTTTAAAATAGTTTTGTGTCAGAGATCCATGGGTGTTTTCAGGTGGTTTGGTATTAAAAGGATTAAACTTGTTAGAACCCATCCCTCTCCAGGTTTGATTTCTGAGCGATAGAGTTAGATAGATAGATAGATAGATAGATAGATAGATAGATAGATAGATAGAGTGAGGGAGAGAGAGACATTTTATTGTATTTTACAAAGAACCAAGAAAGATTATGTCCCTAAGCAAATCGTTTGATTGAACACAAACATCCAGAATTATATACCTGCTGGTACATGTCAAGTACGAATATGTATAAATCTTACTCACCTCATAAGTTTTAGTTATGGATTCAATTGTAAAAATTTCATGTGAATTAATTTTTATACATTTGTATTTTTGAGATACTCTTTTGTAAGTATATTTTTTGTTTTGCCTTGACTTTATCGTGGCTAATTAATGGTGAATTGGCAGAATTGTTAGAATATTAGAT
This sequence comes from Eledone cirrhosa, assembly GCA_964016885.1. Classification (NCBI taxonomy): domain Eukaryota; kingdom Metazoa; phylum Mollusca; class Cephalopoda; order Octopoda; family Eledonidae; genus Eledone; species Eledone cirrhosa. The sequence continues at coordinate 221,321,062 of OZ024742.1, forward strand.
TAAATACCTCTTCGTGTTTCTTCCAGCTATCAGAGTGTTCTTGCTATAAAATGGATGAACATGTTATAAAAAACTCATGATACAAAACACAACATGCATCGATTATAACTATAAACTCATAATTAGAATATACTACAGACTCATAGAATATACCAACTACGAATGCATAGTTAGAATATACCACATACTCATAGTTAGAATATACTACAAACTTATAGTTAGAATATACTACAGACTCATAGTTAGAATATACTACAGACTTATAGTTAGAATATACTACAGACTCATAGTTAGAATATACTACAGACTCATAGTTAGAATATACTACAGACTTATAGTTAGAATATACTACAGATTCATAGTTAGAATATACTACAGACTCATAGTTAGAGTATACTACAGACTCATAGTTAGAATATACTACAGACTCATAGTTAGAATATACTACAAACTCATTGTTAGAATATACTACAGACTCATAGTTAGAGTATACTACAGACTCATAGTTAGAATATACTACAGACTCATAGTTAGAGTATACTATAGACTCATAGTTAGAGTATACTACAGACTCATAGTTAGAATATACTACAAACTCATTGTTAGAATATACTACAGACTCATAGTTAGAATATACTACAGACTCATAGTTAGAATATACTACAAACTCATTGTTAGAATATACTACAGACTCATAGTTAGAATATACTACAGACTTATAGTTAGAATATACTACAGACTCATAGTTAGAGTATACTACAGACTCATAGTTAGAATATACTACAAACTCATTGTTAGAATATACTACAGACTCATAGTTAGAATATACAACAAAAATACCCACCTCCCTTCCAAAAAAAACAACAACAAAGAAAGAAACAAAAAACTTTTTCATCAACATGAAACCACAGAATGTACTGCACATAACCAATCATCATCATCATCATCATCCCCACCATTTAATATCCATTTTCTATGCTAGCATGGGTTAAATGAGTTGTCCTGTTGTGAGACAAGCCAGGTTGGAAGACTGTGTCTTGCTCATACATAACTGTTTCTGGCATGGTTTCTATAGCTGGATGCCTTTCCTAATGCCAACCACATATACAGTGTGGACTGGGTTCTTTTTGTCGTGACAGCTACACAACCACTTTACAGTGAGGACTGGGTTCTTTTTGTCCTGACAGCTACACAACCACTTTACAGTGTGGACTGGGTTCTTTTTGTAATGACAGCTACACAACCGCTTTACAGTGTGGACTGGGTTCTTTTTGTCATGACAGCTACACAACCACTTTACAGTGTGGACTGGGTTCTTTTTGTCGTGACAGCTACACAACCACTTTACATTGTGGACTGGGTTCTTTTTGTCCTGACAGCTACACAACCACTTTACAGTGTGGACTGGGTTCTTTTTGTCGTGACAGCTACACAACCACTTTACAGTGTGGACTGGGTTCTTTTTGTCGTGACAGCTACACAACCACTTTACAGTGTGGACTGGGTTCTTTTTGTCGTGACAGCTACACAACCACTTTACAGTGTGGACTGGGTTCTTTTTGTCGTGACAGCTACACAACCACTTTACAGTGTGGACTGGGTTCTTTTTGTCGTGACAGCTACACAACCACTTTACAGTGTGGACTGGGTTCTTTTTGTCATGACAGCTACACAACCACTTTACAGTGTGGACTGGGTTCTTTTTGTCATGACAGCTATACAACCACTTTACAGTGTGGACTGGGTTCTTTTTGTTGTGACAGCTACACAACCACTTTACAGTGTGGACTGGGTTCTTTTTGTCGTGACAGCTACACAACCACTTTACAGTGTGGACTGGGTTCTTTTTGTCGTGACAGCTACACAACCACTTTACAGTGTGGACTGGGTTCTTTCTGTCCTGACAGCTACACAACCACTTTACAGTGTGGACTGGGTTCTTTTTGTCGTGACAGCTACACAACCACTTTACAGTGTGGACTGGGTTCTTTTTGTCGTGACAGCTACACAACCACTTTACAGTGTGGACTGGGTTCTTTTTGTCATGACAGCTACACAACCACTTTACAGTGTGGACTGGGTTCTTTTTGTCGTGACAGCTATACAACCACTTTACAGTGTGGACTGGGTTCTTTTTGTCGTGACAGCTATACAACCACTTTACAGTGTGGACTGGGTTCTTTTTGTTGTGACAGCTACACAACCACTATACAGTGTGGACTGGGTTCTTTTTGTCGTGACAGCTACACAACTACTTTACAGTGTGGACTGGGCGCTTTTTGTCGTGACAGCTACACAATCGCTTTACAGTGTGGACTGGGCGCTTTTTGTCGTGACAGCTACACAACCGCTTTACAGTGTGGACTGGGCTCTTTTTGTCGTGACAGCTACACAACCGCTTTACAGTGTGGACTGGGCGCTTTTTGTCGTGACAGCTACACAACCGCTTTACAGTGTGGACTGGGCGCTTTTTGTCGTGACAGCTACACAACCGCTTTACAGTGTGGACTGGGCGCTTTTTGTCGTGACAGCTACACAACCGCTTTACAGTGTGGCCTGGGTGCTTTTTGTCGTGACACCTACATGACCACTTTACAGTGTGGACTGGGCACTTTTTGTCGTGATACCTACATGACCACTTTACAGTGTGGACTGGGTTCTTTTTGTCGTGACAGCTACACAACCACTTTACAGTGTGGACTGGGTTCTTTTTGTCGTGACAGCTACACAACCACTTTACAGTGTGGACTGGGTTCTTTTTGTCGTGACAGCTACACAACCACTTTACAGTGTGGACTGGGCACTTTTTGTCGTGACACCTACATGACCACTTTACAGTGTGGACTGGGGATGTAGGTGGGGTAGGTGCATGGGGATTGGGAAGATAAATTTAGGGTAATTGGTAAGGAATAGGGGCGTTGGGGGTTGGGTGGAGTGTTAGGATGTGGGTGGGGTGTTAGAACACAGGAGGTGTATGGGAGGGGTGATGGAGGAGAAGGTGGCACATACTAGATGTATGCCTCAACTCCTGCACATGAGAAGGTGGGTCTTCTGTATATATATATATACATACATATATATATATATATATATATATATATATATATATATATATATATATATATATATATATATATGTACCCACCCCAGATACATTGTTATATACACGAATGCAATCTAATAGAAAGCAATGTAAACGTTGCACAAAATGAGACGGATCAGATCACACCTGTTCCAAAGAGAAGATAGTCAGATAATGAGATTAGATATCAGTAGTTCTCTAATATCACACCTGTTGCTGTAATTGAATTACTCTCATACACACAGGTAAAACACAAATACAACAGGTGGTAACATTGAACATCTCTACTAATAACAAGGTTCTACATTACATATCAATACTCCATAATCTATATTGAATATTACTTTTTCTTTCTGTCCTCTCTTATGCTTGTTCATATATATATATATATCATCATCATCATCATCGTTTAACGTCTATCTTCCATGCTAGCATGGGTTTAGACAGGAATTGTCCCACATGAGGCAAGATTGGTTGTCTTGCTCGTATAGGACTGTCTGGCAGGTTTTCAACGGCTGGATGCCCTTCCTAACACCAACCACGTTTACAGTGTGGACTGGGAGGTTTTTACCGTGTTACCTACACGGCCATATTAGAGCGTGGATTGTGTGTTTTTTTGTCGTGACACCTACATAACCTCATTTATTTAGGACTGGATGTTGTGGTACCAACATAACTTTACAGAGAAAGTGGTGGTGTAGATGGGGGTGGGGGTAGGGGTGGTGGGATGGGGGTGTATTTTTGGTTAGGAGGTGCCTACTGACTGTAGGTTTCACTTTGTACCTCGGCAAGGCGAGTCTTCTGTATTACTGCGTAGCGCCAAAGATCTCGGTCCAGTGACATTGTCTTGGAGAGGTGTAAGTGTGTAAGGTCGGAGTTTATCAAATCGTCCCAGGTTTTTCTGGGTCTGCCTACTCCGTAGCTTCCATCTATTTTGATCGCCCTGCACTTTTTTATACAGCTGTCATCTTTCATGCGCATCATGTAGACATACCAACGTAGTCTTCTCTCGAGTAAACAGCATCTGATCCCTCTTATTCCTAATTTCTCACTTAGTTCATTTATGCTTTGCCGTTCACGTATATTACTATTACAACGGAGCATGCAAGCTTCGTTCCTCTCCAGTCTGCGCAGATCCTCTGCACACAATGCCCAGGTCTCACTGCCATGTAACATTGCTGTTCGTATGCAGGCATCATACAGTCTGCCTTTCATTTTTAGGGAGAAACCTTTAGCGGCCAATAGTGGTATAAGCTCTCTGAACTTTTTCCATCCCGTTATAACTCTAGCTACTGTACTTTCAGAGCACCCTCCACCACTGCTGATTTTGTCACTCAGGTAATGGAAGGTGTCCACTATTTCTATAGAACCATCTGGGCAATGGAAAGAGCTAGTATCCTGTACATGTATATATATATATCTATCTATCTAGGGCGGGTAAAATTCCCGAGATCCATGGACGAGTTCTCTCCAGCGGTCTCTGTCCCTAATTATCGCTGCCATGTCCTGCGTCTACAACAGACCAGTGTCTGTCCTTAGGGCATCAACATACGTTAACCTTGGTCTTCCTCTTCCAGTTTGTCCATGCAGGGGCTCCCACAGGAGCACTGAGTGCAGTGTCAACTCTGGATGTCGTTGAGCATGTCCAGGTAACCTCAATCTCCTCTGTGTCACTTTTGAGCTGACTTTTGGGAGGCTCCCATACAGCTCTGAGTTTTTCATCCTCAGTGTATACTGATTAATTTTCAGAGCCATCCTCAGCATTCTCGTGTAGCACCCATCCACCATCTGAGTGAGTTTCTTGGTCAGTGTCCAAGTCTCAGACCCATACAGCAGCACAGATTCCACTACAGCAATGAAGAGGCAGGTCTTCACGAAGGTCCGACTTCCATACCGATCTCAAGCTGTGGCATGCCGCCCAGGCTTTCTCTTCCTCTCAACCACATCATCTTCCGTATTCCCAATCTTTGCTCCCAAGTTGAGGAAATCCTCAATTAATTCCAGCGGCTTCCCGCCTACATTAGTAATCCCCTCTGGCTTCTCAACATTCTCTACCAAACATTTTGTCTTAGTCTCATTCATTCTCAGCCCCACACTCATCGACACAGTCTCAAGTTCCTGCATCAAATCCTCTGCCTCCTTCATTGTAATTGTCATCAAATCTATGTCGTCGGCAAATTCAGCATCCAATATCTTTTTCGCCTTAACTCTCCTGCTCTGAGCCGGTGTTACAGTAAAGCCAGAGTCTTGGTGTTTCTCCAGTGCAAGGTGCATACAATAGTCCACTACGATGATAAAAAGGTAGGGAGCCAATGTATCTCCCTGGAGCACTCCAGCCAGTCTCTCAAAGAACTCTGTCATCCCATCAAGTGTAATGACTTGGGCTTTGGTGTTGGTGTAGAGAAGTGATATCAGGTCCACTATCTTCTTGGGGATTCCATAAGCCTGTAAGATCTTCATCAGGCAGTGATGGTCCACAGAATCAAAGGCCTTCCTAAAGTCAATGAAAACCATGACCGCAGGAAGGCACTTTGCTCTAGCTCCCTCTAATATCCTCCTCAGCATCAGGATGTGACTGGTGGTTGATCTTCCTTCTCTGAAGCCGTTCTGGTTGTCCCTGAGCTTCTTCTACATCTCGGGCTGGATCCTGTTAAGAATCATCCTGTTGAGGGTCTTTGCCACAAATGACGTCAGTGAGATCCCCCTGTAGTTGTTGGTGTTAAAGAGACCTCCCTTCTTTGGCACTGGGACGATGTTACTGATCCTCCATTTATTCGGGGCAACTCCTTTCTCCAGTGCCTGGTTACAGAACCCCAGGATGATATCATCAAAATCAAACCTCTTCATAACCTCTGATGCCACTCCATTCTCCCCATGAGCCTTGATCTTCTTCTTGGCTCTCTGAAGCTCCTCTCTGGTGAAGGGCTCTGACTCAATATCCCGTTCTTCAAACAGCTGCCTGATCTCCCCAGTGTTCTGGACTGTGGAGGGCGGCTCTCCTAGTAGGGTCCTAAAATGGTCTAGCCATTTCCCCTTTCTATCCTCGGGCCCTGTTCCCTGGATCTGACTCGAACACCTCTTCGTCCCTGTGATCTGCCAACCGCTCTCTCCACACTTCTGATCTTCTCTATCAGTGCCTCCTCTCTGGCCTCAGTGTAAGCGGTACAGAGTTCTTTCCTCATCACTTCCACATTCTCCTTCCTCTCCTCCATAGGATCAGCATAGAATTGGTCCTTGGCAGCTTTCAGGTGTTCTCTGGATGCACACACTTTTGGGTCTGCAGAGCTGACGTGCTTCCTTTTGTTCTTTCTCCTTGGCACCAGGGTTTCACTTGCTTCCGCCACTGCATTCGTGAAGTACCTGTACCTCTCATCACACTATCTTCAGTCCATTCAATCTCTCTCTCCTCTGTCTCTCCACACAGAGCACTGAACCTGTTCCTCACTTCCACTGTGAACCTCTCCTGTAGCTTATCATCTCCCCAGTCATAGATTGCTCTCCGGGCCGAGCCTTGCTCTTTCTTAAGCTCACCCGGACCTCACTCATAACAAGCCGGTGGCCACTACCCAGTGTACTGAAATAGTTGTATGATTCTGTGCTCAGAACACTATTCCGCCACTTTTTCCTCACCAGAATGAAATCAATCTGGGACTTGGACAAGTGCATATCTGAGATGTAGGTCCACATCTTCCCCGGATTCTTCCTAAACCTTAGGTTGGTCGCTATCAAGTTCGCCTCCAGCAGGGTGTCTCTCAGTAGTCTTCCATTTCGGTTGGTGTTGTTATGGAAGTACCAGCAAGGATCTTGACTGCCCTCCTTACTCAGATGTGCATTGAAGTCCCCCCAAACAAGCAGGATGTTGTGTGCTTGAGTGGTGTTGACAGCTCTACACACCTCCTCATGGAACTCTTCCGCACTCACATCACTGTCTCCCTCGGTTGGACTATAGGCTGAGATGACTGTCAGTCTTGGGTTTCCATTGAAGGTCACCCTCAACACTCGCGGGGAGACAGGCATTATTTCCCTCACCAATAGACTGGTTTTTGTGCTGAAAACAAAACCCACTCCTCCCACTGCAGCATTTGTTGTGTTCTTCACTGCCGATGTGGTGATGAGCTGGCTCCTCTTCCCAATCATCACACTCCTCACGGGCTCATCGTGTAGGATCCTATGTTCTTGGATTGCAAGTATCTGTATACCACTCTCCTCGAACAGATGACCCAACTCCCCTCTCTTCTACAGCGTCCGAATAGTCCCCACATTCAAAGTGCCCATTTTGATGGCTCTTCTGCAGGACAAAACTGCATTCTTTATATTTGTCTCAGAGACAACTGATCCATCATCCACTGGCCCTCCCTGTGGCTCTAAGTCATAATGACCAGACTGCTCCTTGACAGTGTAGTTAGGGGCTCTAACCCTAGTGCTGTTAGATAGACTCTCCATATTTCTTTTCAATGGCTGACAATACCTTACCGGCGCCACTCGAATAGGGTAATTATTTAACCCATAAACTACTACTCCGGGCCAGAGCAGACCTAGGAGTTATGACAACTAAAGGGTAACTCCACATTCCCCACAGCTCCTGAACTCCCGAACTGGAGCCTTGCCACTGGATGTAGTTTAATGTCATATATGTATATATATATATATATATATGTATATATACACATATATTATATATATATATGTATATATATATGTATAATTATATGTATATGTATATGTATATGTATATGTATATATTGTTCTCCCCGCTCCACATATGACGTATTATCTTCGTTTTTTCCGTTCATTGCCAGAGAACGTCTCTATGAACCACCTAATAGAATATTAGTCTACGACTTCTTTTAATCCATAAACGTGGTTTTGTCTTTGCGCGTAATTGTTTTTCACCGCTCCAAATAATGACGTATTATATTCGTTTTTTCCCCGTTCTTTGCCAGGGAACGTTTCCACGAACCAAAGTATCCTCTTCCTGTCTTCCTCAGGTTGCAACGTTTTTTGAAATATTCACTTCTGCGTTCACAGATTGACTTTGTTAGTTTCAGAAGATCCCGTTAAGGGTGAAAGCAGCGATTCTTTGCTTAAACTTTAATCTGTTATTTTAATAAATATTTGCTCTACGGTTCTTATATATTTGATATATATTTATCTTTATCGAGCCCTCTTTGGATTTTAGTCTTCAAATTTATTATTATTACTATATATATATATATATATATATATATATATATATATATATATATATATATATATATAGTTATGTAATAAACAACATAAGGCAATTATTTCATTTACCAGTGGTTTCTTGAAAGCAAACAAATTTTGCTTTCAATCATCAGAATGAAAAAATCCTGGTGTATTTATTCACATTGGATTTTAAAAACAAAAATATAATCTATATGAAAGTGAGGCTGGAAAAGGAAGAAGGAAAGGAAAAATAAACACACACACACACAATTACATACACACATATATATATATACACAGATATATATATATAATTTAGGAATTTATAAATTTCCGGTTGGTTGGTTGGTTCCACAACCAGATGATTGTTCATATATTGTCAAAGTTCTTTTGTCGCACATTCTGTGACCTCTTCAGTGACTGGGGATTCTTTTCTTTGTTTTTGTGCCTCTCCTTTGTTCTGTCCTACGCCATCTTGTTTTTGTGTGTGTTGTGTGCTTAGTTTGGATTTACAAACACACCGAGCATTATAATAAATGTTCGGTGAATCCATACGTACATATATATGTGTGCATGTATGTATAAATATATATATACATACTACTGTACGTCTATATACATATATATGTACGTATACATACTTATATTTAAGTAACAGCCGTACTAAGAGTGAGAAATGAAATTTCGTTTCATTTTTTACATTTATCGTTTTCGGTACCCCGACCGATTAACTCACTTGATATGCAAATTAGGCTGCTCAGCCGTTAATATGCACAAGGAAAGTATATACTTTCAGACGTTCAACCATCTGGCAGGAAGGTATACGTTGCTGACGATAGCTAATAAGCTTGAAACTAGTACAGCGTTCCTTTGTCAGTGTTGAACAAATGAGGAACGATGGTTGCTAGACACTGTACGGCTTAATTCGGGATGTTTGTTTACAAACACACCGAGCATTATAATAAATGTTCGGTGAATCCATACGTACATATATATATGTGTGCATGTATGTATATATATATATATACATACTACTGTACGTCTGTATACATATATGTATGTACGTATACATACTTATATTTAAGTAACAGCCGTACTAAGAGTGAGAAATGAAATTTCGTTTCATTTTTTCCGTTTATATATATATATATATACCCCCACACCCTTCTCTCCCCGTTCCACCCACACCCTTTCTCACACACACACACATCCCACTAACACCTCTACTAATACACCCCACCCCCTCCTCACTCCAACTTTCACACCTACCCATCCTCTCCCCTGTCCACCGCACCTCCGCACACACTGACACACCGACTTTCTTCACTTACCATTCTACCCGACTGCTGCTATGCCCTTATCTCTGACCACCTCCCCGCACACATAGACACACAACCCTCCTCCTGTCTTGACCCTCTGACCACTTCCTGTTGCGCGCGCACCCCACATCTCCCCTCTTCCGACCAATCTCTTCACGGATTACACATATTGAACATCGATCCCTAGAATCCACCACATCCCAAGGATATTACCCAGCATTCCACCACATCCTCTACGGAACTACCTTAAGGACTCACCCACTGACATACAGTAAAAAAAAATTTTTTCCCACATTCCACCTACATCCACAACACGCATAAACACCACATACACACGTGCGTACCACCACATATTTACACACTCAGCCTCCGGAATCCTCTCCCCCATCCCTCCCCATCCACACACTCCGACCTACACCCCACCCCACACACACCTCTTCCTGAACATGCAACCCCGTTCTTCCCCCAACTCTTACTTTCACATACACACACACACACGTACACCTACACACACACACCATCTTCAGCCCTCCCCGCCTCCCTCTCCTCACTCAACCCGCCACCACCCCTACACGCCCCACACCTTTCCACCACCTGTTTTACTTCATGTTTATTTTTATTTTTATTATGCTTTTATATTTAATTTCATTTGTACCGTTTCCTCTCACCCCCTTTTTTCTATATGTCTCTCCACCACTCCCCTACACACCCTTGGAACTCTCTTCCCACACACTTTTCACCTGAAGAAGGGCTTATGCCCGAAACGTCGTTCCCCACCACTACCCCACTCTCAAGAGCGTGAAACTAATAAACCTTTGTTCGTATTGCCTCTGTTTTGTTCCCGTTCAATTTTTTTTACTATATATATATATATGGAGTGGTTAGAGCATTGGCCTTGCAATCGAAAGGTTGTTAGTTCAATTCTCAGACCAGGTGATGTGTTGTTTCCTTGAGCAAGACACTTTATTTCACATTGCTCCAGTTTACTCAGCTGTAGAAATGAGATGAACCAAATGGGAAAAAATGGTAAATAATGATGCAAATGGGACCTGCCCCTTGTATAGGAGCAAATTTTGGAATAGAATAGAAAGAACTAGGAATAAGGTTAATAGAATAAACTCATGGTATGATAGCAATAAATACCAGAGTGTAATGTTCATCAATACAACCCCTAGAGGTGAACTAGCTTACAAATTTAGAAGGGCCCTAGATAAACTTAAACTAAATATTAAGATAGTGGAAAGACCAGGTACCTACATAAAAACACTTATTAGAAATACATACCCTTTTCAAAGACCTCCCTGTATAGATAAGAAATGCATAATCTGAAAACTAAGCCCCCATATTAACTGCAAAACTAGAAACATAGTATATAGCATAAGGTGTACTGAGGGACAATGTAAAGATAAGAATATAATGTACATAGGTGAGACAGCTCGTAGTATAGGAGAACGATTAAATGAACACTGGCGAGAGCTTCAAGATAGAAAAGACTCATCAGTACTCCACCAGCATACTAAAATAGAACATAAGGGCAAATTAGAGAACATAGAAATAAAAATAAAATCTACACACAGAAAAGATGCAATGGTTAGACAAATCACAGCGGCAATAAACATAAATGAACTCCAACCAAAATTAAATAGAAAACATGAATGGAATAGCAACATCACAATTTTCAATTAAGGACAAAATGAAAACACACATACATAGAACAAACAACCAACTAGTAACATGTAAATAAACAAATAAATAAACAAATAAAAACACACACAGACACCCGGATGTAACACATGCGCAAACTAAGCACACAATACACACAAAAACAAGATGGCGGAGGACAGAACAAAGGAGAGGCACAAAACAAAGAAAAGAATCCCCGGTCACTCATGAGGTCACAGAATGTGCGACGAAAGAAATTTGACAATATATGAACAACCGTCCGGTTGTGGAACCAACCAACCAACCGGAAATTTATAAATTTTTTAAATTTATAATTAAATTTATAATAAATTGGAGTGAAAGCAACTGGTGCATGTGTTTCTTATTGGCAACATGACCCTCTCAAAGTATAACAATCTATATATATAAAGCTGTGGTTGTCTGTCTGTCTATCGATTTTTGGCACACATCTCCTCTTAGAATCTCTGACGGAATTGCACCGAAATTGCTATACTTGTACATTGAGCCCTAGCGAAGACATCGGAAAAAAAATATTTCAAATTGACCCACCCTATGTGACGAAATCGAATCTAATGTATCGATTTTTGAGCGTAAGTGACGAGTTATTTCCCTTTGTTCTGTTTACATTGAGCGTCTACGTTCTGTTTACATTTTCTGCGTGCAAAAATTAAAAAAATTACGCTGGCTTTCTCAGCGTTTAAAATGACATTAACACAATACACGAACAGTTGTCGAGCCAGCAAAATGTTGACCTGCAAAATTCATCAGTTCGAACACTAAGCTTCCGTTTTGCTTCATTTCCATTTAAAAGCCTTTTAAAACAATATTTTTACTTGAAAACAAGTCTATTTAAAGACTACGTAAAACAAGCAAATATTTCGTAAAAAAAAGCAAAAATTATATAAGTTTATTTAAAATATATGTATCTGTAAATTTCGTTAGGCGTGCAGACAGACAGTCGTGCAGACAGATTTTAAGCCAAAAAAGAAACTTAACATTGTAACTTTAACACAGCTACTGGGCGACCCCGAGCAACGCCGGGCTTTACTGCTAGTATATATATATATTTAAAAAGAAGACGATTTAGAGTCGTATGACATAACTGGAATTTCTTACGTGAAATGTAGGCTACTGAAGAAACTTGTGGCTGGAGCAGAGCTCAAACCAGACAGAGAGTGATCTGGTGGTGGAACAGCACGGTAGATAGGGCCATTTGAGACAAAAGACTAGCATGGAACGCTTGGGAAAATGGTGGGAGTAGAGAAGGATACACAGCCGCTAAGAGAGAAGCTAGACGTCAGGTGTACTTAGCACGCAGGGAGGCTGAGAGTAGGAGGTTTGCCAATGTTCTGCGATGGGAAGATCAGAGACGTGCGGTGTTCTACATTGCTAGGCTGTGTGTCAGGTGCAAATCAGGATGTTGCTGGAGATAAGTGTGTCCGGAATGATGCCGGTGTACTTAGTGTCACGAATGATCAGAAAAAGGAGGCCTGGAAATGTCATGAGAGACTGATAAATGTGGAGAACGAATGTGAGAGAGATAAATTAACCCCAGTAAATCCGACATAGGGACCAGCTATTGAGATTGATGAATATAGGGTCCAAGAGGCGATTAAGGAAATAAAAAAGGGTAGGGCACTGGACCGTTGGGGATAGTTTCTCAGATGCCGAAGGCATCAGGGGACGTAGGTACTAAACTGGTTGCACGCATCATCAATAAGGCTATATATGGCGGTGTCACACTCAAAGACTAGTGCAGCAGTATTCTCATAAATTGTTACAAAGGTAAAGAGGATGCTCTGAAGAGAAGCAATTATAGGGGCATAAAACTGATGGATCAGGTTATGAAAGTGGCAGAAAGGATATTAGTGCAACTAATTAAAGAAAGGGTCAAACTAGATGAGATGCAGTTTGGTTTTATGCCTGGGAAAAGTACAACAGATGCCCTCTTCTTAGTGAGACAACTACAACAGAGGTTCTTAGAGAAGAATAAGCCACTATACTTAGCTTTTATTTTTACCTAGAGAAGGCCTTTGATAGGGTACCCCGATCTGTCATCTGGTGGTCCCTAAGGAAACTAGGTGTTGAGGAATGGCTTGTGAGGACAGTACAAGCTTTGTACAGAGGTGCTGTCAGTAAAGTAGGAATGGAGTTTAGTGAGGAATTCCAGATACAAGTAGGAGTACATCAGGGTTCGGTCCTCAGCCCGCTTGTTCATTATAGTCCTCCAAGCCATAACAGAGGAGTTTAAGACTGGCTGCCCATGGGAACTTCTCTATGCTGACGATCTGGTTCTTATAGCATAATCAGTAGAGGAGCTAGAGAATAAATTCTGGCTATGGAAACAGCAGTTGGAATTAAGAAGACTCAGAGTCAACATAGCTAAGACAAAAGTGCTGATGAGTAGAAAAGAGGACAAAACTCTGATTCCGTCAGGGAAATGGCCCTGTTCGATATGCAGAAAAAGAACTGGCATAAATTCTATAAAATGTACACAATGCAGATCTTGGGTACACAAGAGATGGAGTGGGATAGTAGGCAAACTAACAGGTAGGGAAAAATATGTATGCAGTAGATGTACAGGGAAATTTGACAGTAGAAGTTGCATTGATAGACACCTTTTTCAAATGCAGGTGGGTTCTATAGAAGTGGTTGACAGCTTCAGGTACCTAGGTGATCAAATTAACATGGGAGGGGGGGGGGTGTTCCGAGGTCATAGTATCTAGAATAAGGATGGGTTGGAAGAAGTTTAGGGAGCTGCTGATGAAGAAGGGTTTCTCCCTGCGTACGAAAGGCCGGTTATATGATGCCTGTGTGAGGTGTGTGATGCTGAATGGTAGTGAGACATGGGCAGCAACTGCAGAGGATATGCGACAGCTGGAGAGAAATGAGCTAAAATATACAGTGAGTGATCAGCCTGATTTGCATATTAGCAGACTGGCTGATCAGTCAGATCTACATATTTTCAGATCCACTGATCAGCCAGATTTACATATCAGCAGACTGGCCAGTCAGTTTCCTGTATAAGAGCGATAAATGGCTGGCTTTGCCACGTTAAAAAAAAAAAAAAAAAAAAAAAAAGTTCGCTCTACATGTCTGAATACAATAAATGTAATCTGAGTTTTTATTATTAATATTAATATTCGAAAAACTCAGATTACATTAGATTAAAAATTAGGTATTGGGATTGGTGCTCTGAAATAGCGATGTATACATGAACGTATGTATAGTATATTTGGCAATATACCGTATGTTTAATTTAAAACATTTAGAAGACCATACGCTATCAGTTTTAAAGTAGTGACTATTACTTACTTCTTTTCAATGAAAGAAGGGAGAGAAGTTGACAGTCTGTTTCATGCTGGTTGGCGTTCATCAGAGCCACGTACTCGCCTGCTTTCGCCAAAAATTTTAGAAACTGGATTCTTATACAGTTCCAGTAATAATCAGGAGCTGATTATACAGAGCGATTGCCGGTCCAGCAAAAATTAGATATTAGGATTGGTGCTCTGTATAGTATATTTGGCAATATACTGTATGTTTAATTAAAAACATTTAGAAGACCATTCACTATCAGTTTTAAAGTACTGACTATGTCACTTTTTTTCGGCGAAAGAAGGGGGAGAGGCTGACAGTCTGTTTCACGCTAGTTGGCGTTCAATACCTAATTTTTGCTGGACCGGCAATCGCTCTGTGTAATCAGCTCCTGATTATTACTGGAATTCTATAAGAATCCAGTTTCTATAATTCTCGGTGAAGGCAGGGGAGTTTGATATCTGTAGATTACTTAAAAAATGATTAACAATATTCCAAAGATACCATTGCAGGCAGATGAGAGTATAAATACATTCCTTGAAAGGAATTATATACATTTAAAAAAAAGGAACATATATGTTCTTTTTTATGAATAAGGACCACTTGAATTTGTTATATTCCCACCAGGCGATACCAACTATTTTGAACATTTATACAAGAGCAGCTCTGTCAAGAGTGCTCTTATCTGGAAGAAAGTGGCAATTATATCATTTCAAAGCTTTCCAATTTTCCCTTTAATGAAACGGACAGACTAAATGTTGATATCTAACTTGATGTCTCCTCTGCTTTGTGAGCTTAGAG
>OZ024742.1:221341451-221540186 GCA_964016885.1 Eledone cirrhosa
TGCACCAGAACACCGGCCACATGTAAAATCTATGTTCTTAGTTAGCTTACCTGTGATCCCACTACATCTTTTATGCACCCATACTTTGCATTTAGGACATAAAATGGAGTTTCTACCTACGCCTTTCCTACACACCGAGCACGACCATTTCCCAGAAGGGACCGCCGCCTTGTTTTCTTTCCTACAAACTAGTACTTTGGTCTTAGCCAGGTTAATTTTAAGTCCTTTTGACTCTAGGCCGTGCTTCCATGTTTGGAATTTCTTCTCTAGCTCGGCCATTGATTCCGCTATGAGTGTCAGGTCGTCTGCGTATAGGAGTTCCCATGGGCAGCCTGTCTTGAACTCCTCTGTTATAGCCTGAAGGGCAATAATAAATAGTAGTGGACTGAGAACAGAGCCCTGATGGACGCCAACTTTTACGCTAAACTCTTCACTATATTCGTTGTTAATTCTAACCTTGCTGACTGTTTCTTTATACATGGCTTGTATAGCCCTCACAAGCCATTCGTCAACGCCTAGTTTTCTAAGAGCCCACCAGATAATGGAGCGGGGGACTCTGTCGAAGGCTTTCTCCAAGTCGACAAAAGCTAAGTAGAGGGGTTTACCTTTAGCTAGGTACTTCTCCTGTAGTTGTCGTACTATGAAAAGAGCGTCTGTGGTACTTTTGCCTGACACAAACCCGAACTGCATTTCATCTAGGTCAATTCTCTCTCTGATTAGTTGCGCTATTACTTTTTCCGTGACCTTCATGACCTGGTCGATTAATTTAATGCCTCTATAGTTACTCCTATCTAGGGCGTCTCCTTTACCCTTATAACAGTTAACGATGATGCTGCTATGCCAGTCCTTCGGAACAACCCCATTCTGTACGACTTGGTTAACTATGCGGGTGACCATGGTGTGTCCCACCGTGCCAGATGCCTTCAGCATCTCAGCAACTATTTCCGAAGGCCCAGCCGCCTTACCAGTCTTCATATCCTTGATTGCCTTACTTATTATACTCCCCTCGACTAACACTGCTGGTCCCTCTATTGGGTCGATATGGGGGAGACTGCCTTTCTCCCAATTATTCTCCTCATTTAGTAGCCTTTCATAGTGACACTTCCAAGCTACCTTCTTATCAGCGTCGGTGATGGCAAGTGTGCCATCGTCGTTTAGTACACACTTCTCCCTGACAATATCACGGTTTTCCTTGACGCATTGCCTAGCAATCCTGAACACCTCACGTTTTTGGTCATCGCGTTGTAGAACATGCTTGAACTTTCTTTCCTCAGCTTCCCTTCTTGCTAAGTACACTTGTCTCCTAGCTTCCCTCCTGGCCACTTGATAGTCCTCTCTACTTCCCCCATCCCGCCATACTTTCCAAGCCTGCTTTTTGGCCTTAATTGACCCCTCCACCTTACTGTTCCACCACCATGTTACTCTCCTCCTGCCTACAGGCCTGCTCCAGCCACAGACTTCGTCTGTCGCCAACAGCAGGTTTGCTTTCAGAAATTCCCACTCTCCCTCTATATTGTCCGACTCTAAATGCTCTTCCTTACTGTCGAAAGCATCAAGTAATATGCTTTGAAATTTATTCCTGGCTGTGGGGTCCTTTAGCTTCCATATTTTCCTCCTGAGGATAGTCCTCTTCTGTTGTCGAGTACGTCTCGTCCTGACTATGAGGTCGCTAATTATCAGTCTATGTTGGGAGGTGCATTCTTCATGGGGGAGGGATTTAGTGTTTACAACAGACACTCTGTCACGTCTTCTGGTAAGGATATAATCTACCTGGCTTGTGTGTTCCCCGGATCTATAGGTGATCAGGTGATTGTCACGTTTTTTGAAGTTAGTGTTACAGATAGTTAGGTTATTTGCATCACAGAATTCCAGGATTCTGGAGCCTTCCTCATTTCTAGTACCAAACCCATAGCCTCCATGGATTTCGTCGTAGCCGTCACAATGTTGTCCAACGTGACCATTTAGGTCGCCTGCGATAATTATATAGTCACTGTCGGATATTTGGGAGGTAGTTAGCATCAGTGTCTCATAGAATCTGTCTTTTATAGTGTCGGGCAGTCCGGATTGGGGTGCGTACGCAGATATTACTGTCACCGTAGTTCTATTGAGGACAAGTCGTATTTTAATTATTCTGTCGTTCACTCTATTTACGTCTATTATCTTATCTGCCCACTTTTCTGCTACCATGATTCCTACTCCACCCAGCCCATCGTCGTTTCCCACCCAGAAAAGCTTATAACATCGTTTTATAGGAGAGTGGTATTAGACCAGAACAATAACATCAGTAACAAACTAACTAGATAGTGAATAATTAAAACAATAACATCAATACAAGTAAGAAATAGTGATAAAATAAGCATGGTAAACAAACAGATATGATACAGATGTATTAAGTGACATGCAAAATCTACCATAGGGTATATTAGAGGTAGTAGTCAAGGGATGAGTTAGATGAAGGGATAAATAATAAAATGTACTTAGAGTCGGGTTTTGGAATCTACACTTTAAGTGCAATTATGAGAGATTTAGATACAAGTGAGTTGTGGGTCTGACACCCTACCAACAATAAAACGGGGATTGATTTATGGTTTAACAGATAAGCGCTTGTGTTAGGTATTTTCTTCTGTTGTCTCAACTTAGTGAGATTGATGGAGGGAGTGTATATAGATTTTTATGGTTTATTGGTAGCTGGTATTAAGAGAAATTGTGGATTCAGTATGTTATTCTAAATTTTAGGATTGCTCGTTCGAATCATGGGGGTTTAGTTTTCGCAACATCAATAACAAAATAGTGTATAATTAAGACAATAACATCAACAATAAAACATGCATGGTAAATAGATAGAGAACATGGTGAATATATTTAAGGATAGGGTGCATTGAGATGATAATAATAATAAGAAGAAGACCACACAATTATATCTACATATATCATATTAACACCCATGATCTCTAACAGATGAACTTAATTCTAAGTACATTATCTTGCGATCTGAGTTCAAATCCCGCCGAGGTTAACTTTGCCTTTCATCCTTACAGGGTCAATAAAATAAAGTACCAGTAATGTACTGGTAATTGCCGGCCTTGTGCCAAATGTAGAAACAATTATCTTATTACTCTTACTCTCCTTTGAAACTGTTCTTCTTGTTATTATTATCATCTCAATGCACCCTATCCTTAAATTTGAACTCAGAATATAAAGGGCCGTAACTCTATGCGGAGCAGGGTGTCTGAGGTTCCACAGATTCTACCAATTCACCGCCATTATTTACCAAAATAATGCGGCCATTGCATGGCTTAGGGAATTGACAACTCATCCAAACCATTTTTTTAACCTCCTCTCTTACATTATCTGAAATAGAAGACAATTTCTGCACATGATTTTCAATGTTGGCTATCTCACATGACCTATTGGACACAACTACAGTTTAGTGCCCCACACCTTCCAAATTTGTTTCCTCATAACTTTCTTCAAATACCAGCTTAATAATGATAAAGTTAATTATTTTACTAAAACCCCTGTAAATTCTTGATTATTTTCCGATCATATTTGGAAATCATAGGCTGTGTTCTTTCATTGGAAATCATCATCGTTTTTACGTCCGTTTTTCCACACTTGCATGGGTTGGACGGATCCTTCTCAGCACATCTCTCCCCTCGCCGTGTTTCTTTGTCATCTTCTCTGTGAGTCTCAGCAATTTGAGGTCAGCTTTCACCACCTCTGCCCAGATCTTTTATGGTCAAGAGTTAACTAAAGCTACATCAGTCTTCAGTGTGACTATCGCTAAACAACAACCAAACAAAAAAAACAACAACAAAATTACATGAAGGAAGTCATTATTGATTATTCAAAATATTTTTTATTTTTATATTTTTAATAAAAATTTTAACAAATTTTCAAAAATTAACAAATGGAAAAATTTTGGGTGTGGTTGTATCCGTAAAAGTTTGGAATACTGCAGACCAACACCAGGATTATAACAGCAGCAATACAGTAGCATCAGTTTGGTAATTGGGAACGGAATTCATCAAATATGTAGCCAGGTATGTTACTTTCTACAGTCTGAAAAGGAACAGAAATGAAACAAATTTAGCACTTAATCTTGTCACAGACATTATTTTCTCATCCCCCAAATGATGATCATAGTGGATCTTTCATCACTTCTTCCAACGCATCTCCCTCACCATCCTCCAAGGAAACACCTTTTCTATTCTGTCCACTAGGGCTGCGGGGTGACGAGTGAGCGGGCTCTCATTTGCTCATAATAGTGAGAGATGGGGAGAGAGACAGAGGCAGTGAGTATACCAGCATTGCTGAAGTATTTTGTAGAGTCAAAGATCAGTTGTCTATATTTCTCTAAACTATGATAATAAACAGTTGCATTTTTTTTTCTTTCAACAATGAACAACTTGACTTGTAAATTAACATCTATGAAGTTAAGTATTCCACAAGCATGTGTACTCTTAATGTAATTCTCAGGGAGAGTCAGCATGATCTATTTTTTGTTGAACTGCTAATTTACAGGATATATATATATGGTGGTGGCTTTTGGAAAATTCGTAAATTTATTAGGTGGTCTCCATTAATTTTTGAGACCCCCAACCCATCCTATTTATTTTATAAAGTATGGGATTTATAATAATGTACTTTTTTTTTGTTATGTATAATGTTTTTTAATGTATAAAGAGAATGAATTGTCGCAGGAATGTCACCACTTAAAATAAAACTTCGCTGGAGATAGATTAGCAAAATTTAAGCAGGGAGATTGGAAAAAATCTGAAAAATTAATAAGCAGAGGGGTGACGATTATTCGAGACCTGAGAGTACAATCCCTTCAAAAGTGCTTCCAAACAGTTACCATCTATCCAATTTCACTCACAAGGCTAGGGGGTATAACCTGAGACTATGGTAAAAACACTTGCTCAAAATGGCAGGCAGTGGGATTAAACCTAAGGCCTAATGAGTGTGAAGCAAACTTCTTAATCACTCAGACATCATCGATTAACGTCTATCTTCCACGCTAACATGGATTAGATGGGTTTGTCCCATCTAGAAGCAAGTTGGGTCAGGTGACCATGTCTTGCTCAATACTACAATATTGGAGGAGCTACAAAATATTCTTTATGTTTCATAATCACCATTATATTCTACTACATGTTTCCTTATTTTGGTATCACTTACTTTCAGGTTTGGATAATAACCCCCCCCCCCCCCCCCCCTACTTTCTCCACTTATTATATTTGGCTAATCTATCTCCTGGAAAATTTTATTATGATTCATATTGATACAGCCGCTGGAGAATCTAATAATTTTATTTTACATAAAAAAACCCATTATATACGACAAAAAAAAGAACATTACAAGAAATCCCATATTTACAAACATACACTATACAATTACCGATTCCCACCAACCCTTGCTTATAAGAATTTAAGCAAATGTTCATCTTCCACCCCCACTTATTCAACTCCTCCTATTATTTGGGACCCGAAAATAGACTGTCTTCTAAACACCACCATCATTATCATTTTGGGTCCACTTTCTATGTTGGTATGGATGTGACAGGTTGTCAATGTTTGAGATTAGATGTGTCATGCTAGCATGGGTTGGACAAGTTGCTTAGCTTCCCCTCGCTCTTGTGTTTATCATCAACTGCTTTACAGAGTGTACTGGGTGTATTTTATGACAGCACCAGCACTAGACAGGTTGCTTTGGCCCTCTAAACCCTACATGAGCTCAGGTTAGTTACTACCACTTTACAGAGTGTACTGAGTGTATCTTATCATAGCACCAACACTAGACAGGTTGCTGGACCTTCTAAACCCTACATAAGTTCAGGTCAGTCACTACCACTTGACAGAGTGTACTGGGTGTATTTAAATGATTCGATATATGACTCTCACCTTTCGTGTTAAGTCTCCATAGTAAAGGAAATCTTCAACAAATACCAAAGCATTGAGAACATCATTTGACACATCATGGTTTTTTGTGCTGAAGAGAAAAATATCAAAACAAGGGGAGAAGTTTGAAGATATTAATGGTAAGAATAACAGTAAAAAAGAATTTGAAAAAAACAAAACAAAACAAAACAAAACAAAATAACAAAAACAAATAAGAAACTGGCAGATAAGTAACAAAGTGGTACTTTAGAAATGGCTACAGGTATGGCTGTGTGGTAAAGAAGTTCTTTTTGCAACCACCGGTTTCTGGATTTGATGCCATAGCAGTGATGTATGTTATGTTATGTGTGTGTATATAATGCCTATATATTTTATTGTTTGGTTCTCTCTCTCTCTATATATACATATGTACTTTTGAGTCCTGAATAATCGGTAATTTTTCTAGATTGTCTCCCTTGATTTAAAAAAAACAACAGAATTAGTCATTTAGTTTACATATTGAGACCCCCAATGCATTCTATTTATTTTATTTATTTTATAACATATTGGATTTCTTGTAATGTACTTTTTTGGTCATGTCTAATGTTTTTTAATGTATAAAGAAAATTAATTGTTGCAGGAATGCTACCACTTAAAATAAAATTTTGCCGGAGATAGATTAGCAAAATTTAATAAGTGTGGTTTGGAATGAGAGTGGAAGGGTTGGAAAAAATCTGAAAAATTGATAAATGGGACACACACACATACACATACACAATTATTCGAGACCCAAGAATATATATACCATTTTTCTTTTTACTGGTTTTAGCCATTAGACTGTGACCATGCTGGAGTACTGCATTATAAGTCAATTTTATCAATCTATTTTTGTCGAACTGCTAAGTTACAAGATATAATCACAGACATAAATGTAAACACACACACATATATAATAGGCTTCAGCAATCTCTGACTACCAAATTCCACTCACAAGACATTGGTTAATTAGTAGCTATAGTAAAAGACACCCAAATTACCACATAGCAGGATTGAACATAGAAACTCATGGTTACAAAATGAACTGCTTAACCACATGGTTGTGCCTTCTTCTTCGCCCACTTATTCCTGAGAGGGTTATGGGGGCAGAGTCCTTAAACACTCCTTCCAGAAAGTCCTGTCAGGAGCAACTGCCTCCAAATGATCTAGCTGGATCCTCAAGCGAGACCATCCAAGCTTATGGATGTTATCCAACCATCTTGCTTGGAGTCTACCCCTGGGTCTCCTGCTGGTTGGTTTTGCTTATAAAATCTGTCCAGTGAGAGATTCTAACCACATACCCATAGAATCGGAGCTATGCCTTTGTGGTTAATATATATAACAAAGTAGGTCCACTTCAGTCATGCTTGGCTATGGGTTTTCAACTGGAAAGTTTCTTTTCAATGTGCAAGGCTAGGCAAGACCCAAATTTGCCCATGAATGCCAGTCTCCCCACTCCATGTCACTAATGTTATCCAAGGGAAAAGTTAGGGCTGAGACAGTTTGGCACCAGGCATACCGCAATTAATTTTTTCCAATTGAGTGGACTTGAGGAATATGAAATAAAGTGTCTTGTTCAAGGATGCAATGCACCACCAGGTCCTGGAATCAAACTCACAACCTTTCAATCATAACACCTTAATTACTCAGCAATGAATGTCCTGGCTTGCAATGTTAAAAATTTCCTCAAAATCAAATTTATGAGGCTGGATGCCCTTCCTAGAGCAAACCTTTTTTAGATACCTCTTACAACACACAGGGATATGGTGTAACTATTCTAAATTGGATATACACAGGGATATGGTGTACCTATTCTAAACAGGATGCACACAGGGATACAGTGTACCTATTCTAAAGCCGAAGAAACAAAAACCTTACAACAAGTACTCTATGGTGTATATATTTGACTTACGTATTGACTATCTCAAACAGAGACCGTATATACTGGCCCATCAGTACCATAAATAAGTCTGTGTTGTCTGAATGGTATTGTTTCAGTAATGTGATCACTCCTACAATAAAAGGTGGAGCATCTAAGGGGTCAGCTGTTTTCTTACAGATTATGGTCCCTGAAAAGATAAAAATGATAGAAAAGCTCCATTAAAATAGGAGATAAATGCAGTACTTATGACTCTTTCTCAGGGGACCCTAAAACAGATGGGAGAGAGGGAGTTCAAAATACAATAAAATACTGACCACATAGGTAGATATGATAGTTAGTAGTACAAAATACAGTCAAACACTGACCACATAGATAGATATAATATTTCATAGAGTCTTACACATGTAATATAATGAGTTGAAAAAGTTCCATGAACTCAGATTATGCAAGCAATCAGGACACAGAAACTCCCTCTAGGTAGTGTATAACATCAGATCCCTGGCCTGCTTGGGAAATCAGTGGCTCTGCTTCAGTATAGACTTGGTCTATGTAGACCTGTCCAACCCTTTCTAGCAGGGTAAGCGGACGTTAAAACAATGATGATGATTACAGAGGGCTCTATCAGACAAAGACCATTAAACATTTGTGTTGTATAGACCCGTAACTCACATTGGAGGCATTTTAAGCCTGGCAGAGCCCATCCCTCTGCAGGTCTGAACACAGCCAATTTTTTCCAGAGAAGGTGAGAGAGAGAAGGAGAAAGACAGGGGAAGTGGGAAAGAGATATAGAGGAAGAATTGACTCTAGGATTGAACTGGTAGACTGGTACTTTATTGGCCTCGAAAGGATGAAAGGCAAAGTTGACCTTGGTGGAATTTCAAGTCAGAGTGCAGAGAGGTAGAATATGTACTGCAAAAGCATTCTATCCAACATTCCCAGTTCACTGTCAATACAAGCTTAATCCCCACCCCAATAGAAACAAAGATAATGCAGAGGAGAGGAAGACAAGCAAATACCGGAGCTTGTTCAATCACTGTTGAGACCTCAAGCACCCTCTAACATTGGACAACTGACCTCCTCCGTAAAATTGGATCGATAGCATCCTGTCTGAAGAAGGAGCTTCATAAGGTTGGGTGGCTGTTGTAGCATGTGTTGCTGGCCATTGTCTGCAGAAATGCCTTTGCCATTTTGTCTCCAGAGCGCAGCCAAAAAACACCATTCTGACCTATGTGTAGAGTCTGTCCCGTCTGTCCCTTTCTTTCTTCCTTTGCCTAGTAGTCCTTGCTCTTCCCCTTCTTTTCCTCTCATTTATGGCATTTATAGCCCTTTCCAATATTGCTCCATTTTTCTGTATGTTTAACCAAATAAAAACCAAAGATTTTGTTGGCAAAATTATCACCCTTTATTGGCCTTTCCAGTAAAGTCATTTCCATACAAACGTCTGCAGCCTCTAATAAACAAAATGGATAACTCACCTATTGATTTATTGTAGGTTAGTTTTGGTAGATGGGATATGACTAACAGGAAGTTGAAAAGTGGGAAACATGTAACTCGTTTGGTTGTGATGTAAATCTGTTGAAAAGAAGAAAATAATATAAGATATTTATGAGTGTGTGGTTAAGGGATTCTGGGTTCAGTCTTGCTGTGTGGTACTATGGGATACTGTCTTCTGCTATAGCTTCAGTGGAATTTGGTAGACAGAAACTGCAAAAGCCCATCATATATCTATGTGTGTCCCCAAAGTTATCTGTGTCTATGTACTGTAACTTACAAGTTTGACAAAAAATAATTGATAAAATATGACTTTAAAAAATTAGTACTGGTATCAATATGATTAATTAAATCAAGACATTGTTCAGCATGGCTACAATCTGATGACTGAAGCCAATGAAAAGGCAATAATATATGTCTCTGATAAGGCCAGAAATTTGTGTGTACATGAATCTTGGGCAAAGACAGAATGAATTTATAATAATTGTTTCTACTTTTGGCACAAGGCCAGCAATTACCCAGTACATTACTGGTACTTTATTTTATCGACCTCGTAAGGATGAAAGGCAAAGATAACCTCAACGGGATTT
Organism: Eledone cirrhosa; assembly: GCA_964016885.1. NCBI lineage: Eukaryota > Metazoa > Mollusca > Cephalopoda > Octopoda > Eledonidae > Eledone > Eledone cirrhosa. The sequence continues at coordinate 221,351,330 of OZ024742.1, forward strand.
GAACTCAGACCGTAAAGGGACGTAACTATGCTGGAAAGCATGGCGTCCGACCCTCTACCGCTACTGCCAATTCACCGAATGAATTTATAATAATAATAATGAAATTATTGTGTACAGTGCTCAGGTGCACTACAACTCGTCAAAGGTGCATGTATAGTACATAGAATAATATACAAATGTCAGGGAAGTGAATAGTGTATGAGTCATGATATACATGTGTGCTTGTGTATGGAGGAGGAATATTAGGTGTAGTGTTGGCGAATCTCAGGAAGCATGGAGGTTTTAAAGGATGCAGTGTCTTGACAGCTAACAACTGATGCAGGGAGTTTGTTCCATGCTTCAGCAACTCTGAGTGTGAAAAAATGTTTCCGAAAGTCATCGGAGCTGCGCTGTTTTCTGACTTTGTGGACATGCCCACGTGTGTTAGACACATGGAAATGAAAAAGATACTCAGGGTTGTTGTTGGCAAGATGGTTAATAATTTTGTGGGTGTTTACCAAGTCAATTGCCAGACGTCGGAGATTCATCACAACTTAACAAAAGGTTTTTATATGAAATAATCTTGGAAGATTTAAACATTTTAAATAAGAGCCCTTTAAAAATGGGTGGTTTTTGTTTCATAGAACCAGAGGCAGTTAAGGGTGTGTTGGTACCAAAAGGTTTAAAATTGTTATTCATGAAGGAGTTGCATACGTTAATAATGATGACAACAGCCAAATTGACAAGGGAGATAACTAATGCATGAACAAGAGTTAAGTATCTTGCCTATGAAATTTAAAACGATGTTAGCAATGAAAACAATATTTCGGTATGTGTTATTGGAAACATTATTTTAACATCTCAATGAAAAGTACCAAGCCCAACCTGTCAATTGGTTGTTTTAGTACCACGATAAAAGGCAAGCAGTCCGCACTGTAAATGTGGTTGGTGTTATGAAAGGGCATCCAGCAGTAGAAACCAAGCCAGAAATAGTTCTGTATGAACAAGACACGAGACAACTCGTCTAACCCATGCTAACGTGGAAAATGAACGTTAAACGATGATGATGATGACCACAAAACTGTAACCGCCAGATAGCATGTGGTTTACTAGTACAAAAACGTAATATTCAAATGTCCATTGATGGCAATATTCAGAGATCAAATCCTGCTGCGATCAACTTTGCCTTTCATCTTTTCGCGGTTGTAGATTGGAGGAATTGTTAAAACATTGGTCAGAATGTCTTATGGTATCTGTTCTGGCAGCTTTTTGCATTCTCAGTTCAAATACTGCTTCCCGTTACTGGAAAAGTGGCGATGTGTATGCCAGGATTGGCATCCGACAGATAGTATCACCAATGGAAAGAACAGAACAGTGTTTTGTGAGTGGAATTCAGAAGAGAGAAACTGTAAGCCTGTCATGTGTGTGTATGTTAGTGTAAACCACCAGCATAAATTAGTACGTTGAGTTACATCCCTTTATGTCACAAGATAACTTAGCCATTTGATAAATAGAAATCAACAAAATAAGTAACTAGGGTTAATCAACTAAAACCCTAGAAGGCAGTGGCAGCATGGCTACTGTCTAATGATTAAAACCAATAAAAGAACAAGAAAATAGATAGGTAACTACATCGGGGTAGAGTCGTTTTAATGATGACCCCCCCCCCACACACACACACACATACACACCTAAAAACTGTTAAATTCACTTTATATTTATTAAACATTTATAGGTGTTAAAATTTTCCTCCCAAGAAACAAGAAATGTAAAGCAAATTTAAGAGGTTTTGTTTGTTTTTTGAAAATAACTCTTTCATAATGTAATTGCTTTAGTTTCAACAGGTGGTCTTAGATGAAGTCACTGTACAGACTTTGAAACAAGAAAACATATGAAGGTGAAAGTCTGCAAAGAGATGAGAAACATCTTACCTTCAAAAGAGGATTGTGGTTGCCAGCAGCTTCAAGATATGATGACAGCTGGTACATCAGAGGATTTTCTTCATCAGGATAAGGCAAGGATGGATCTTGATAGTGTCTCTGAATATCCACTAGTAATGCACTGTAATGAAGGACAATGGTGAAAACAACAAAACTGATTGATATTCTGTGATGTCCCTTAACCCATTAAACCTTTACTGTGATGTCCTATAACCCATTAACTCCTTCAATAACAATATACTGTGATGTCCCATAACCCATTAAACATTTCCATACCAAGCTGCCTGAAATTTCCTTGTGTTTTGTGATATAAAACTATTAATTCAAATAGTTTATATCTATCTATAAAAAATCTTATATCTATCTATGAAAAAATCTTCCATCATAATTTTATGTATAAACATTTGTCAAATTATGTTCCAATCACCAACTTAATAAGGAGAAAAATTAGTTATTTTACTAAATCCCTCTAAATTCTTGATTATTTTGAAATCACAGGCTGGGTGTTTCATTAAAAATATGATATACTTGATGTCTAGTTAGGGGGTTACACCTGTCCCCTTTGCTGATCCACATAGGGTAGAGAAGGATCTTCAGTTGAGTCAATAATTGGCAACTTCCCTAGTGCTGGCTTAATGATAGAATGCACCCAGTACACTCTGTAAGGGGCTAACAATTGTAAATTCAGTGAGTGTAATCAATCCACTATCCTGGACTTGTTCTTGACCTAAAAATGATGATATGCAAAGTTGATTAAGCTAGACGGAATACTGCAAGGCTCTTGACTCTTTCAATATCAAACCAACTGAAACTGCCCCTTGTTCTACAATACAAAACTGTTTTAAAATGCTTATAGTTATCTAAAAATCTTCTATCATAATTTTTATGTTAGAGCCATTAATAAGTTATGCTCTAAACACCATCCTCCAAATTTTTGATTATTTAAAAAATTATTTGAAAATCATAAGTAATGTATTCCATTGAAAATGTATGTACTAATCAAATGATTAAAATGCACATAATTAGCCAAATCTACAATTTAGACCCCCTCCCCAGCCGCCCCCTTCCTAGGGATAAAATGAATAGATAAGCTGAACAAAACAATATTAAAAACTCAGATAATGTATAACAATAAAAGGCTATGTGTGGAAGAAGGTGGTGGTACTTACTTGTTCATAGTTTGTAAAGCACTGGCTAAAATCTTGGAATCAAACTTGCACGAGTTATTCAAGTCATTTGCTATCTGTCTCCGCAAAAGTTGCATTTGACCCACCTAAAGTAAATTGAAAAATAATAATAATGGTTTCTGATTTAGGCACAAGGCCAACTATTTTTTGGGGAGGGGAAAGTCGATTAAATCAACCAGTACGTTACTGGTACTTTATTTTATCAACCTCGTAAGAATGAAAAGCAAAATTAACGTCACCGGGATTTGAACTCAGAGCGTAAAGGGCCGTAACTATATGTTGCAAAGCATGTCTGATGCTCTACCAATACTGCCAAATAATCATAATATAGTAAAGGGAGGAGTGTGGGACTGTGTCCTGAATATATTTTTTTAATCCCATTTGTAAAATAAGTTGGATTACTTTAAATAAATAATTGTTTCTACTTTAGGCACAAGGCCAGCAATTACCCAGTGCATTACTGGTACTTTATTTTATCGACCCCGTAAGGATGAAAGGCAAAGTCAACCTCGGTGGGATTTGAAATCAGATCGTAAATAAATAATAAATGAATATTACATAATTTATGTACTAAATTTCGTAAATCTTGATTAAATATAAATAATTTTATTGCTTATTTCAAGATTCACTTCTTTAAAATTTTCAAATGTCAACACTTCCAGTGAGCGTCCGTTATATTATAACACTTTTTATATTGCTTATATAAACGTTCATATATTTGCATCGTTATATAAGGTTAATATTTCCATCGCTAATTTTCTCCTAATGCAGTTTATATATAATATTGTCTTTTTTTAAATGTATCATGGATTATTAAGTTACTGATTGTAACAGTCCCTCTTCAATTTCTGTGCATATTCTCAATTACAATTTTATTTGATGTATCATAACTAAATGCATATATATTTGCTTATAATATCAATATGCACACTACACATGCTCGCAGAAAAGCACCCGAAGGGTGGTTTTTCTGCTAGTAATAATAATAATTGTTTCTACTTTTGGTACAAGGCCAACAATTTGAAGGGAAAGGGAAAATCAATTAAATCGATCCTAGTGCATTAATGGTATTTCATTTTATCAACCAACCCCATAAAGATGAAAGGCAAAGTTGACTATGGTAGGATTTGAAATCAGAACTTAAATGGCTGTAATTAAATCCCTCTAAATTCTTGATTCCTTTGAAAATTATTTGAAAGCCATAGGCAGTGTCTTTCATTGTAAATATAGTAATAAAAGAGTTAATAATCTACAAATGATAAATCACATGTTGAAATAAATGAAATATTTACCTTCAGAATTATTTCCATAAATGAAGGCCAAAGTTTTGCTGCTTTAGTTAAAGCCAGAGAGTAGATTTTATATGGTTGGTCTGTGAGGGAAGAAAAAAAAATATTAATGTTATTATTAATATTATTTTTTTTTACCATCTCATAACTTCATTATAGCTAACATCTTACAACAAACAACTCCCATTATAGCTACCACCCCACAACAACCTACCTCCATTATGATTATCACAACAACCTACTCCCATTATAGCTACCACCTCACAACAACCTACCCCTATTATGGTTAGTACCTCACAACAACCTACTCCCATTATAGCTACCACCTCACAACAACCTACCCCTATTATGGTTAGTACCTCACAACAACCTACTCCCATTATAGCTACCACCTCACAACAACCTACCCGTATTATGGTTATCACCTCACAACAACCTACTCCCATTATAGCTACCACCTCACAACAACCTACCCCTATTATGGTTAGTACCTCTCAACAACCTACTCCCATTATAACCACCACCTCACAACAACCTATCCCTATTATGGTTATCACCTCACAACAACCTACTCCCATTATAGCTACCACCTCACAACAACCTACCCCTATTATGGTTATCACCTCACAACAACCTATTTCCATTATGACTACCATCTCACAACAGTCTACCCCATTATGACTACCATCTCACAACAGTCTACCCCATTATGACTACTATCTCACAACAACCTACCCCCATTATAGCTACCACTTCACAATCTACTCCCATTATAGCTACCATCTCACAACAATCTACCCCCCCCCCCATTACAATTACCATCTCACAACAACCTACCCCCATTATGACTACTATCTCACAACAATCTACCCCCATTATAGCTACCATCTTACAACAACCTACCCCAATTATAGCTATTATCTCACAACAACCTACCCCATTATGGCTACTATCTCACAACAACCTATCCCCTATTATGGATACCATACCATAACTATACCCACCTCCAGCTATACAATATCACTGTTTTCAAATTTAACCAGAAAATCTGATGAATCCTTCTTTTACTCTTCCATTCAACAATGAACAGTTTTTGAGGTTGACAGTTTAACCCTCTTGATATCTAAGCACCTGAAACCACCACTGGTTCTTCAATTCTATAATAATGAAATTATTGTGTAAAGTGCTCAGGTGCACTACAACTCGTCAATATAGTACATAGAATAATACACAAATGCCAGGGAAGTACATGTTTGTATGTGTTAGCTGTAGTGTTGGCGGATCTCGGGAAGCATGGAGGCCTTAAAGGATGCAGTGTCTCGACAGCTAACAACTGATGCAGGTAGTTTGTTCCATGCTTCAGCAACTCTGAGCGTGAAAAAATGTTTCCGAAAGTCATGGGAACTGTGCTGTTTTCTTACTTTGTGGGCATGTCCACGTGTGTTAGACACATGGAGATCGAAAAGGCACTCAGGGTTGTTGTTGGCAACATGGTTAACAATTTTGTGGGTGTTTACCAAGTCAGTTGCCAGGCGTCGGAGCTTCAATGAATCCATGCCCAGGGAAGCAAGGCGCTCAGAGTATGGTAGATGCCTGATGGAGGGTATTCGCTTGGTTGCACGTCTCTGAACAGTTTCCAGGCGGTCAATGTCCTGAGCAAGATAGGGGTTCCAGACTGGTGATGCAAATTCTAAGTGTGGTCGCACCATAGCTGTATACAGCCTTAAATAGATATCTGGAGAGCGGCTGACAAAGGTCTTGCTGAGTGATGCTAAGACACCCTCGGCCCTCTTGACAATTTTAGAGACGTGCCTCGTCCAACGCAAATCGCTGCTGACCGTAATGCCCAGGTCACGTTCACAGGAAGACTTCTTGATATTAGTGCTGTGGAGGGAGTATGTGGACGCTGGGTTTTTACTCCCAAAATGCATGGTGGTGCACTTGTCCACAGCTAGCTTGAGTTGCCAGTTTGAGATCCACTGTTGCATTGTGTCCAGGTCAGACTGCAAGCAAGATCTATAGTGTTCAGGATCTGTCCTTTTTATCTCAAGGTACAGCTTGATGTCTATTTGTTTTAACCCTTTAGCATTTACATTACTCTATATTTACTATTGTATTTTCACAGAAAAGGCTTTATCTCACATAATATCGAAGCTACAAGATTTTGATATTATTTATTTTGAGAACAATACCTTAACATCAGTATGAGTAGTTGGTTACAGCTGATTTGAACAGAAGGCGGTGAGAGAATTCTGGCCGAATACGGCCAGTTTAAATGCTAAAGGGTTAAAGTGATTATCATCATCATTTAATGTCCACTTTTCCTGCTAGCAAGGGCTGGACATGTTGTCACAGACCAAGTCAGTACTTAACCCTTTAACATTTACATTAATTTATATACAATTGTATTTTCGTGGTAAAGCCTTTATCTTACATAATTATCTCACATAATATCAAATCTATGAGATTTTGATGTTATTTATTTTGAGAACAATACCTTAACATCAGTATGAGGGGCTGGTTACAGCTGGTTAGAATAGAAAGAGGTCAGAGAATTCTGACCGGATATGGCCAGTTTACATGCTAAATGGTTAATCAGAGCTGCTGATCTCTCAGAAGAGCTCGGGACCTGCATTGTGCTTACATACATTCCCGCACATTGAAGAGTGCACCATGCATTTCATCATGGCACCAGCACTAGAGAGGTTATCATGTCTTTGACACAACTAAAGAGCCCTCTCTACCTTTTGTTTATCTAAAAATCTTTCATCATAATTTTATGTAAGAACCTTTATGTTCCAAACACCAGATAAATAACAAAAAGATTTGGTGATGCTGCAGTATGGCCACAGTCTATTGACTGAAACCAGAAAAGAATATTACTAAATCCCTTTGAATTTTTTATTATTTTCAAAATTATTTGAAAATTGTAAGCAGTGTGTTTCATAAAAAATATGGTAATGAAAGGGTTTAAGATAATCACTTACTGACGAGGCCTTTTATAGGGTTCAGGGATTTTGATAAAGTAGAAATCATTTCAATAACCCCTTTATCTCGTAGGACACTTTTGTACAAGAGGGCATTGAAATGTTGCAATTCCTGAACAATCATGAATGAGATGAGTCGGTCAAGTCCATTCAAACCAAAACTGCCAACAGCTTTCTGGAGAAAAATAAAATAAAATAAAATATTTATTTGAAATGTGTGCCTCCCAATGCAAATGACCATAATAATAGTCAGTTACTATAAATAATAGAGAAAATTGGGTTAAGTATCCTTGGAGATGGAAAAAAAAGTGAACATACTTTCTTGGTTTTTTCCATGTTTAGTTGTACGTGTTCAAAACTAGGAATTGTAATTGTTATTTAAAGTTCAAGTGGGATCATTTACCAATGAAAAATAAAAACACATGCACTGGATATGGTCTTTAATTTTTTTCAAATTTAATTGAAAATCATAAACAGTGTCTTTCACTAGAAATATGGTAATGAAAGTGTTAAATACTCTTCCTAAACTGAATTAGTCTATCTGTGTAAGTGTGTTTTTAATCAGAAGTGAGGATATTTGGGCACATAATCACAAGGTTGTGGGTTTGATTCCTAGATGAGGTGACATTGTGTTCTTGAGCAAGGCACTTCATTTCACATTGCTTCAGTTCACTCAGCTGAAACTAAGGACCAGTTGGAGGTTAGTCCTCCAAACTGACATCCCATTCAGGGAGAGAGAGGGGAAATCTTGCACCCTCAGTCACTTAATACTCATGAAACTAGGATAAGCCCTGGATCTTGTTCAATCCCTGCAAAGCATGAAAAAAATGCATGTAAATCATCATCATCATTTTTACATTGACTTCTCCATGCTGGTATGGGCTGGGAAGGATTTTTGAGGCAATGTTTTACAGTTAGATGCCCTTCATGACATCAACCCTTTTAGTCATTTCTTATGATATGCAGGGATATGGTGTACATATTCTAATCTGGATACACACAGCCTAACTCTAATTCTAATCAAGAGAAAGGGGTTAGACTGAAGAGATTGATATGGTTAGAGGTAATAGCTATGAGTAAACATGTTTGGCTTAGAAAGATTCTAGTTTTAGATTAGTTTCTACAGCTGGATGTCCTTTCTAATGTCAACCACTTTACAGAGTGTACTTGGTGTATATCATTGTGACAGCAACACTAGGAAGTTTGTCATGTCCTTAATTAAAGAGTCAATGCATGTCTATGTGTGTAGGGAGAGGTGATAACAGGGTTCATGGTCCTGATTTATGTACAAGTCATTTATGTAAATTAGGAGGGTGAGGGGCAGTATTAATTAGAGAGTACAATAATTCCATTGTACCTAAACTCTTACAATACACCAAATTAACAAAATATCAATTTATACTGTACAACACGAAGGTTGGCTGAAAAGTTCATAGGCTGACCAAGATACTCATGATGCTAGTGCTGTGAAATTTTGTATGCATTAATTTCAACTCTTCTTGTTAATAACTGCACTGTTTTTCTCCACAGATTATGTTTGAAAAATAAACCTCATTTGGTCATTCCATGCGAGTATTATGGTCAGTAGATCCTTGTATGTATATATATATATATATATATATATATATATATATATATATATATATATATATATATATATATATATATATATGTATATATATATATATATGTATATATATATATATATCCCTTTAACATTTACATTACTCTATATTTACTATTATATTTTCGTGGTAAAGGCTTTACTTCACAGAATTATCTCACATAATATCGAATCTATGAGATTTTGATATTATGTATTTTGAGAACAATACCTTAACATCAGTATGAGCGGCCAGTTATAGCTGGTTTGAACAGAAAGAGGTGAGAATATTCTGACCAGATATGGCTGGTTTAAATGCTAAAGGGATATAGTACAATAGCTTGTATAATATATATTGTACAATATGAAAATGTATATTAAATAGAAAGTTACCTGTAACTTTTGGAATAACAACCGGTTGACAACTTCTTGTTTAGATTTTAAATCATACCATGCTTTCATCTGGTCAACATAGGAGGTATTTCTGTGGAGGAAGAAACAGAGAGAGAAAGAGCATGAGAGAGAGAGCATGTGAGAGAGAGAGAGAAAGCATGTGACAAAGAGTGTGTGAGAGAGAGAAATCACAAAATCATAAAGTAGTAGAATGACTTCAACCAGTCAAAAAACATAGGAATATATTTGTCTACTTACTTAGGGTCAGTGATGCGTAGAATTTCTCGTGCAAGTCTTCCAATGAAGTTGACACTGGCATCAACTGGAGCAAAACGAGGAATAGGAATGGTCTTAGATTGGTACACACTTTGCCAGTCAATGATCTGAAAAAGAGGAGTATAAAGGAATATTGATAGTCATTGTTTGTATTAATAAAATAATCACACCACGTTTGGCCTTCTCTCTCCAATTGTTCCTACTTCACATGTTCTGTCCGTCTGTCTCCCCACTCTCTCTCTTCTCAGGTATCACCCTGTCAATTCTGACTCCTTAACATACATCCATGACATATTTTCTCACCTTTTCTACCTGTCACATCCCCATGATACCATATTTATCTTCCTCCCCTCACCAGTCTGTAAAGCAAAGGGGTCTCTTTAGTTGAGTCAATAACTGACAACCTCTCTAGTGTTGGTGCCACAAAGCACCAAGTACACTCTGTAATGTAGTTAATAGTAGGAAGAGCATCCAGCTTTAGAAACCATGCCAAAAAGGATTGAGAAGATTTTTCATTTGTGTGAAGGGCACAACAACCTCTCTAGTTTTGAGGATCTACATGATACATACACCCAGTACATTGTAAAGTGGTTAGAGTTAGGGAGGACATCCAGTCATTGAAAACTAGCCAAAAAAAAAGATGGAGAGGTTACTTCAGTTGTGCCAAAGACAACAATCTCCCTAATCTGGTATTAAACATTAATAAACTCAGTCCTGTGTCATCAGAAACTTCATAAAATATACAAAATAAGTAATGTCAGTAAAAACACATCCCTGTATCACAACAATTTCATGATATCTGATATGTTTGTTATACAAGGTTGTTATAAAAATGTGCATACATATACCTATATATACACACTCTCGGGTTTCGAATAATAGCCCCACCCCATACCCCGCTTATTAATTTTTCAGATTTTTGTCAACTGCTCCTTGCACTTATTCCAAACTCCCCACTTATTAAATTTTGTTAATCTATCTCCGGCAAAATTTTATTTTAAGTAATAGCATTCCTGCGACAATTCATTTTCTTTATACATTAAAAAACATTAAACTTGATAAAAAAAAAAGTTATAAGAAATCCCATATATTATAAAATAAATAGGATGGGTTGGGGTCTCAATATGGAAAATAAAGGATTAATTCTGTTTTTTTAAAAGATCAAGGAAGACAACCTGGAAAAATTACCCTCCCCGCTCATTCCAGCCAGCCCCTATTATTTGGGACCTGAGAGTACATACAGAATATTTGGTACTCACCTTGGTTCGAAGGAAACTGTTACACTCCATTTCAACATTGTAGTTGATAATACGAGACACTTCCTCTTGCCAAATTTTTAAGCCATAAATATTTACATAATCCTGAATATACTCAAAAGATCTCCGGAAGCCATCCATTCTCTCTCCAAGACCATTTAGCCGTGGAATGAGTTCACTAACCTATAACAACAGATACAGTTGGTGTTATTCATACTACTATTGTATAGTAGTATAAATATAAAATATATGATCACAGTGAGAGAAAAAGAAAAGGAAAGAAAAACAAACAAACAAAAACAACCATCAATTCACCAACAAGTGCGACAATCAGTCACACACTGCAAGGATGAATGGCAAACTTTGAGGCAAGCCAACATGTTTGCAGCATTACTGTGGGTGATGAAGAAGCTAAGGTGCTGAAACAACTAAGCACCCTCACGGGCATAACCTAACACCTCTGTAAGGCGAGCCACTTAACTTTCTCATTTTTAAACTGGTGTTCAGAATATAAAAGTTCTTATACAAAAATGTTCATGGAAGTTTGTTTTATATAAATATAAATACTTTAGTAAGTGGTATAACTTGAAGCTATTTACATTTGATTCAATAGTTGAACATGGTTAGTGTTTCATGAGAACTTACTTTAGCCTTTGGATTGAATATTAAACTTTGGTGAAGTGCTCCTGCTACCTGCTGAACCAGTTCTTTGCGAATACCATCCTCAAGTAACTGTTTAGGATCAATCTAAGACAAGGAAAAAAATTAATATATCAATCATTATTGGTTTATGAATATAATATATATATATATATACATATAGATATCTGTGTGTGTGAATATCATAACTTTTACGCCCATTTTATTCTATTGGTATGGTTTGGATGAGGCTTTTTGCAACAGTATTGCATAGTGAGATGCCTTTTCTAATGACAAAAACTGTTATACATCTTCACATAAATGCATGTATATTTATGTATATACCTCTGTTTCTATATATGTATATATATTATATATATGTATATATATTATATATATATATATCATCATCGTTTTTACATGCTTGCATGGGCTGGATGGATCCTTTTCAGCACAGTATATCTCCACTTGTTGCGTTCCTCTGTTATCTCATCTGAGAGTCTCAGTGATTTGAGATCAACTCTCACCACCTTCCTGGTACTTTTTCACTCACTGATCATCATCCATGTTCATCACATGTCTGTACTAATGCAGTGTTTTCTCCTGTACACCACTTCAGATTCCTCATAAACCCAATTTCTCCTTCATTTCATCCAAGCTCTACCTTTCTCTAACATTTACATTGCATATCTAATGAAGCATGGTTGCTTCATTTCTCTCTAGCCTATGCATGTCCTCTGCAGTCACTGCCCATGTTTCATTATGTAACATCACACTTTTCTCATAGCCTTTTGTTGCCAACAGTATGAGAAGCTCTCTAAACTTCTTCCATCTTATCTTTATTCTAGCTATTATGCTCTAAGAGTACCCTTCTCCACTGCTAATTAGGTCACTTAGGTAGCAGAAGCTATTTGAGTTCATATTACGCCAAGGTAAACTTTATGGCAGAATTGTTAAACATTCAAATGGATGCTAGGTGGTAGTAGTAGTAGTTCAAATTCCCCATCCTGGAACAGTAGAAAGCAGTGATGTTCCTATCAGGAGTTGTGACTGACACCTCATCCTGGAACTGTAGAAAGCAGTGATGTTCCTATCAGGAGTTGTGACTGACACTTCATTCTGGAACTGTAGAAAGCAGTGATGTTCCTATCAGGAGTTGTGACTAACACCTCATCCTGGAACTGTAGAAAGCAGTGATGTTCCTATCAGGAGTTGTGACTGACACTTCATTCTGGAACTGTAGAAAGCAGTGATGTTCCTATCAGGAGTTGTGACTAACACCTCATCCTGGAACTGTAGAAGGCAGTGATGTTCCTATCAGGAGTTGTGACTGACACCTCATCCTGGAACTGTAGAAAGCAGTGATGCTCCTATCAGGAGTTGTGACTGACAGCTCATTCTGGAACTGTAGAAAGCAGTGATGTTCCTATCAGGAGTTGTGACTGACACCTCATTCTGGAACTGTAGAAAGCAGTGATGTTCCTATCAGGAGTTGTGACTAACACCTCATCCTGGAACTGTAGAAGGCAGTGATGTTCCTATCAGGAGTTGTGACTGACACCTCATCCTGGAACTGTAGAAAGCAGTGATGCTCCTATCAGGAGTTGTGACTGACACCTCATTCTGGAACTGTAGAAAGCAGTGATGTTCCTATCAGGAGTTGTGACTGACACCTCATCCTGGAACTGTAGTAAGCAGTGATGTTCCTATCAGGAGTTGTGACTGACACCTCATTCTGGAACTGTAGAAAGCAGTGATGTTCCTATCAGGAGTTGTGACTGACACCTCATCCTGGAACTGTAGAAAGCAGTGATGTTCCTATCAGGAGTTGTGACTGATACCTCATCCTGGAACTGTAGAAAGCAGTGATGTTCCTATCAGGAGTTGTGACATTCCCCATCCTGGAACTGTAGAAAGCAGTGATGCTTCTATCAGGAGTTATGACTGACACCTCATCCTGGAACTGTAGAAAGCAGTGATGTTCCTATCAGGAGTTGTGACATTCCCCATCCTGGAACAGTAGAAAGCAGTGATGTTCCTATCAGGAGTTGTGACATTCCCCATCCTGGAACTGTAGAAAGCAGTGATGTTCCTATCAGGAGTTGTGACATTCCCCATCCTGGAACTGTAGAAAGCAGTGATGCTCCTATCAGGAGTTGTGACATTCCCCATCCTGGAACAGTAGAAAGCAGTGATGTTCCTATCAGGAGTTGTGACATTCTCCATCCTGGAACTGTAGAAAGCAGTGATGCTCCTATCAGGAGTTGTGACATTCCCCATCCTGGAACTGTAGAAAGCAGTGATGTTCCTATCAGGAGTTGTGACATTCCCCATCCTGGAACTGTAGAAAGCAGTGATGCTCCTATCAGGAGTTGTGACTGACACCTCATTCTGGAACTGTAGAAAGCAGTGATATTCCTATCAGGAGTTGTGACTGACACCTCATCCTGGAACTGTAGAAAGCAGTGATGTTCCTATCAGGAGTTGTGACTGACACCTCATTCTGGAACTGTAGAAAGCAGTGATGTTCCTATCAGGAGTTGTGACTGACACCTCATCCTGGAACTGTAGTAAGCAGTGATGTTCCTATCAGGAGTTGTGACTGACACCTCATTCTGAAACTGTAGAAAGCAGTGATGCTCCTATCAGGAGTTGTGACTGACACCTCATTCTGGAACTGTAGAAAGCAGTGATGCTCCTATCAGGAGTTGTGACTGACACCTCATCCTGGAACTGTAGAAAGCAGTGATGTTCCTATCAGGAGTTGTGACTGACACCTCATTCTGGAACTGTAGAAAGCAGTGATGCTCCTATCAGGAGTTGTGACTGACACCTCATTCTGGAACTGTAGAAAGCAGTGATGTTCCTATCAGGAGTTGTCACTGACACCTCATCCTGGAACAGTAGAAAGCAGTGATGTTCCTATCAGGAGTTGTGACATTCCCCATCCTGGAACTGTAGAAAGCAGTGATGCTCCTATCAGGAGTTGTGACTGACACCTCATCCTAGTACTGTAGAAAGCAGTGATGTTCCTATCAGGAGTTGTGACTGACACCTCATTCTGGAACTGTAGAAAGCAGTGATGCTCCTATCAGGAGTTGTGACTGACACCTCATCCTAGTACTGTAGAAAGCAGTGATGCTCCTATCAGGAGTTCTGACTGACACCTCATCCTGGAACTGTAGAAAGCAGTGATGCTCCTATCAGGAGTAGTGACTGACACCTCATCCTGGAACTGTAGTAAGCAGTGATGTTCCTATCAGGAGTTGTGACTGACACCTCATTCTGGAACTGTAGAAAGCAGTGATGCTCCTATCAGGAGTTGTGACTGACACCTCATTCTGGAACTGTAGAAAGCAGTGATGCTCCTATCAGGAGTTGTGACTGACACCTCATCCTGGAACTGTAGAAAGCAGTGATGTTCCTATCAGGAGTTGTGACTGACACCTCATTCTGGAACTGTAGAAAGCAGTGATGCTCCTATCAGGAGTTGTGACATTCCCCATCCTGGAACAGTAGAAAGCAGTGATGTTCCTATCAGGAGTTGTGACATTCCCCATCCTGGAACTGTAGAAAGCAGTGATGTTCCTATCAGGAGTTGTGACATTCCCCATCCTGGAACTGTAGAAAGCAGTGATGCTCCTATCAGGAGTTGTGACATTCCCCATCCTGGAACAGTAGAAAGCAGTGATGTTCCTATCAGGAGTTGTGACATTCTCCATCCTGGAACTGTAGAAAGCAGTGATGCTCCTATCAGGAGTTGTGACATTCCCCATCCTGGAACTGTAGAAAGCAGTGATGTTCCTATCAGGAGTTGTGACATTCCCCATCCTGGAACTGTAGAAAGCAGTGATGCTCCTATCAGGAGTTGTGACTGACACCTCATTCTGGAACTGTAGAAAGCAGTGATATTCCTATCAGGAGTTGTGACTGACACCTCATCCTGGAACTGTAGAAAGCAGTGATGTTCCTATCAGGAGTTGTGACTGACACCTCATTCTGGAACTGTAGAAAGCAGTGATGTTCCTATCAGGAGTTGTGACTGACACCTCATCCTGGAACTGTAGTAAGCAGTGATGTTCCTATCAGGAGTTGTGACTGACACCTCATTCTGAAACTGTAGAAAGCAGTGATGCTCCTATCAGGAGTTGTGACTGACACCTCATTCTGGAACTGTAGAAAGCAGTGATGCTCCTATCAGGAGTTGTGACTGACACCTCATCCTGGAACTGTAGAAAGCAGTGATGTTCCTATCAGGAGTTGTGACTGACACCTCATTCTGGAACTGTAGAAAGCAGTGATGCTCCTATCAGGAGTTGTGACTGACACCTCATTCTGGAACTGTAGAAAGCAGTGATGTTCCTATCAGGAGTTGTCACTGACACCTCATCCTGGAACAGTAGAAAGCAGTGATGTTCCTATCAGGAGTTGTGACATTCCCCATCCTGGAACTGTAGAAAGCAGTGATGCTCCTATCAGGAGTTGTGACTGACACCTCATCCTAGTACTGTAGAAAGCAGTGATGTTCCTATCAGGAGTTGTGACTGACACCTCATTCTGGAACTGTAGAAAGCAGTGATGCTCCTATCAGGAGTTGTGACTGACACCTCATCCTAGTACTGTAGAAAGCAGTGATGCTCCTATCAGGAGTTCTGACTGACACCTCATCCTGGAACTGTAGAAAGCAGTGATGCTCCTATCAGGAGTAGTGACTGACACCTCATCCTGGAACTGTAGTAAGCAGTGATGTTCCTATCAGGAGTTGTGACTGACACCTCATTCTGGAACTGTAGAAAGCAGTGATGCTCCTATCAGGAGTTGTGACTGACACCTCATTCTGGAACTGTAGAAAGCAGTGATGCTCCTATCAGGAGTTGTGACTGACACCTCATCCTGGAACTGTAGAAAGCAGTGATGTTCCTATCAGGAGTTGTGACTGACACCTCATTCTGGAACTGTAGAAAGCAGTGATGCTCCTATCAGGAGTTGTGACTGACACCTCATCCTGGAACAGTAGAAAGCAGTGATGTGCCTATCAGGAGTTGTGACATTCCCCATTCTGGAACTGTAGAAAGCAGTGATGTTCCTATCAGGAGTTGTGACATTCCCCATCCTGGAACTGTAGAAAGCAGTGATGCTCCTATCAGGAGTTGTGACTGACACCTCATTCTAGTACTGTAGAAAGCAGTGATGTTCCTATCAGGAGTTGTGACTGACACCTCATCCTGGAACAGTAGAAAGCAGTGATGTTGCTATCAGGAGTTGTGACATTCCCCATCCTGGAACTGTAGAAAGCAGTGATGCTCCTATCAGGAGTTGTGACTGACACCTCATCCTAGTACTGTAGAAAGCAGTGATGTTCCTATCAGGAGTTGTGACTGACACCTCATTCTGGAACTGTAGAAAGCAGTGATGCCCCTATCAGGAGTTGTGACTGACACCTCATCCTAGTACTGTAGAAAGCAGTGATGCTCCTATCAGGAGTTGTGACTGACACCTCATCCTGGAACTGTAGAAAGCAGTGATGCTCCTATCAGGAGTTGTGACTGACACCTCATCCTGGAACTGTAGTAAGCAGTGATGTTCCTATCAGGAGTTGTGACTGACACCTCATTCTGGAACTGTAGAAAGCAGTGATGCTCCTATCAGGAGTTGTGACTGACACCTCATCCTGGAACTGTAGAAAGCAGTGATGTTCCTATCAGGAGTTGTGACATTCCCCATCCTGGAACTGTAGAAAGCAGTGATGTTCCTATCAGGAGTTGTGACTGACACCTCATTCTGGAACTGTAGAAAGCAGTGATGCTCCTATTAGGAGTTGTGACTGACACCTCATTCTGGAACTGTAGAAAGCAGTGATGCTCCTATCAGGAGTTGTGACTGACACCTCATCCTGGAACTGTAGAAAGCAGTGATGTTCCTATCAGGAGTTGTGACTGACACCTCATCCTAGTACTGTAGAAAGCAGTGATGCTCCTATCAGGAGTTGTGACTGACACCTCATCCTGGAACTGTAGAAAGCAGTGATGTTCCTATCAGGAGTTGTGACTGACACCTCATCCTGGAACTGTATAAAGCAGTGATGTTCCTATCAGGAGTTGTGACTGACACCTCATCCTAGTACTGTAGAAAGCAGTGATGCTCCTATCAGGAGTTGTGACTGACACCTCATTCTGGAACTGTAGAAAGCAGTGATGCTCCTATCAGGAGTTGTGACTGACACCTCATTCTGGAACTGTAGAAAGCAGTGATGCTCCTATCAGGAGTTGTGACTGACACCTCATTCTGGAACTGTAGAAAGCAGTGATGTTCCTATCAGGAGTTGTGACTGACACCTCATTCTGGAACTGTAGAAAGCAGTGATGTTCCTATCAGGATTTGTGACTGACACCTCATTCTGGAACAGTAGAAAGCAGTGATGTTCCTATCAGGAGTTGTGACATTCCCCATCCTGGAACTGTAGAAAGCAGTGATGCTCCTATCAGGAGTTGTGACTGACACCTCATCCTGGAACTGTAGAAAGCAGTGATGTTCCTATCAGGAGTTGTGACTGACACCTCATTCTGGAACTGTAGAAAGCAGTGATGTTCCTATCAGGAGTTGTGACATTCCCCATCCTGGAACAGTAGAAAGCAGTGATGCTCCTATCAGGAGTTGTGACTGACACCCCATCCTGAAACTGTAGAAAGCAGTGATGTTCCTATCAGGAGTTGTGACTGACACCCCATCCTGGAACTGTATAAAGCAGTGATGCTCCTATCAGGAGTTGTGACTGACACCTCATTCTGGAACTGTAGAAAGCAGTGATGTTCCTATCAGGAGTTGTGACTGACACCTCATCCTGGAACTGTATAAAGCAGTGATGCTCCTATCAGGAGTTGTGACTGACACCTCATTCTGGAACTGTAGAAAGCAGTGATGTTCCTATCAGGAGTTGTGACTGACACCCCATCCTGGAACTGTATAAAGCAGTGATGCTCCTATCAGGAGTTGTGACTGACACCTCATTCTGGAACTGTAGAAAGCAGTGATGCTCCTATCAGGAGTTGTGACTGACACCTCATTCTGGAACTGTAGAAAGCAGTGATGTTCCTATCAGGAGTTGTGACTGACACCTCATTCTGGAACTGTAGAAAGCAGTGATGTTCCTATCAGGAGTTGTGACTGACACCTCATTCTGGAACAGTAGAAAGCAGTGATGTTCCTATCAGGAGTTGTGACATTCCCCATCCTGGAACTGTAGAAAGCAGTGATGCTCCTATCAGGAGTTGTGACTGACACCTCATCCTGGAACTGTAGAAAGCAGTGATGTTCCTATCAGGAGTTGTGACTGACACCTCATTCTGGAACTGTAGAAAGCAGTGATGTTCCTATCAGGAGTTGTGACATTCCCCATCCTGGAACTGTAGAAAGCAGTGATGCTCCTATCAGGAGTTGTGACTGACACCCCATCCTGGAACTGTAGAAAGCAGTGATGTTCCTATCAGGAGTTGTGACTGACACCCCATCCTGGAACTGTATAAAGCAGTGATGCTCCTATCAGGAGTTGTGACTGACACCTCATTCTGGAACTGTAGAAAGCAGTGATGTTCCTATCAGGAGTTGTGACTGACACCTCATCCTGGAACTGTAGAAAGCAGTGATGCTCCTATCAGGAGTTGTGACTGACACCTCATTCTGGAACTGTAGAAAGCAGTGATGTTCCTATCAGGAGTTGTGACTGACACCTCATCCTGGAACTGTAGAAAGCAGTGATGTTCCTATCAGGAGTTGTGACATTCCCCATCCTGGAACAGTAGAAAGCAGTGATGTTTCTATCAGGAGTTGTGACTGACACCTCATCCTGGAACAGTAGAAAGCAGTGATGTTCCTATCAGGAGTTGTGACTGACACCTCACCCTGGAACAGTAGAAAGCAGTGATGTTCCTATCAGGAGTTGTGACATTCCCCATCCTGGAACTGTAGAAAGCAGTGATGCTCCTATCAGGAGTTGTGACTGACACCTCATTCTGGAACTGTAGAAAGCAGTGATGCTCCTATCAGGAGTTGTGACTGACACCTCATTCTGGAACTGTAGAAAGCAGTGATGTTCCTATCAGGAGTTGTGACTGACACCTCATCCTAGTACTGTAGAAAGCAGTGATGTTCCTATCAGGAGTTGTGACTGACACCTCATCCTAGTACTGTAGAAAGCAGTGATGTTCCTATCAGGAGTTGTGACATTCCCCATTCTGGAACTGTAGAAAGCAGTGATGTTCCTATCAGGAGTTGTGACATTCCCCATCCTGGAACTGTAGAAAGCAGTGATGCTCCTATGAGGAGTTGTGACTGACACCTAATTCTGGAACAGTAGAAAGCAGTGATGTTCCTATCAGGAGTTGTGACTGACACCTCATCCTGGAACAGTAGAAAGCAGTGATGTTCCTATCAGGAGTTGTGACTGACACCTCATCCTGGAACAGTAGAAAGCAGTGATGTTCCTATCAGGAGTTGTGACATTCCCCATTCTGGAACTGTAGAAAGCAGTGATGTTCCTATCAGGAGTTGTGACATTCCCCATCCTGGAACTGTAGAAAGCAGTGATGCTCCTATCAGGAGTTGTGACTGACACCTCATTCTGGAACTGTAGAAAGCAGTGATGTTCCTATCAGGAGTTGTGACTGACACCTCATCCTAGTACTGTAGAAAGCAGTGATGTTCCTATCAGGAGTTGTGACTGACACCTCATCCTGGTACTGTAGAAAGCAGTGATGTTCCTATCAGGAGTTGTGACTGACACCTCATCCTGGAACTGTAGAAAGCAGTGATGCTCCTATCAGGAGTTGTGACTGACACCTCATTCTGGAACTGTAGAAAGCAGTGATGCTCCTATCAGGAGTTGTGACTGACACCTCATCCTAGTACTGTAGAAAGCAGTGATGCTCCTACCAGGAGTTGTGACTGACACCTCATCCTGGAACTGTAGAAAGCAGTGATGCTCCTATTAGGAGTTGTGACTGACACCTCATTCTGGAACTGTAGAAAGCAGTGATGTTCCTATCAGGAGTTGTGACATTCCCCATCCTGGAACTGTAGAAAGCAGTGATGCTCCTATCAGGAGTTGTGACTGACACCTCATTCTGGAACTGTAGAAAGCAGTGATGTTCCTATCAGGAGTTGTGACTGACACCTCATCCTAGTACTGTAGAAAGCAGTGATGCTCCTATCAGGAGTTGTGACTGACACCTCATTCTAGAACTGTAGAAAGCAGTGATGTTCCTATCAGGAGTTGTGACTGACACCTCATCCTAGTACTGTAGCAAGCAGTGATGTTACTATCAGGAGTTGTGACTGACACCTCATCCTAGTACTGTAGAAAGCAGTGATGTTACTATCAGGAGTTGTGACTGACACCTCATCCTGGAACTGTAGAAAGCAGTGATGCTCCTATCAGGAGTTGTGACTGACACCTCATCCTGGAACTGTAGAAAGCAGTGATGCTCCTATCAGGAGTTGTGACTGACACCTCATTCTGGAACTGTAGAAAGCAGTGATGTTCCTATCAGGAGTTGTGACTGACACCTCATTCTGGAACTGTAGAAAGCAGTGATGTTCCTATCAGGAGTTGTGACTGACACCTCATCCTGGAACTGTAGAAAGCAGTGATGTTCCTATCAGGAGTTGTGACTGACACCTCATCCTGGAACTGTAGAAAGCAGTGATGTTCCTATCAGGAGTTGTGACTGACACCTCATCCTGGAACTGTAGAAAGCAGTGATGTTCCTATCAGGAGTTGTGACTGACACCTCATCCTGGAACTGTAGAAAGCAGTGATGCTCCTATCAGGAGTTGTGACTGACACCTCATTCTGGAACTGTAGAAAGCAGTGATGTTCCTATCAGGAGTTGTGACTGACACCTCATTCTGGAACTGTAGAAAGCAGTGATGTTCCTATCAGGAGTTGTGACTGACACCTCATCCTGGAACTGTAGAAAGCAGTGATGTTCTTATCAGGAGTTGTGACTGACACCTCATCCTGGAACTGTAGAAAGCAGTGATGTTCCTATCAGGAGTTGTGACTGACACCTCATCCTGGAACTGTAGAAAGCAGTGATGTTCCTATCAGGAGTTGTGACTGACACCTCATTCTGGAACTGTAGAAAGCAGTGATGTTCCTATCAGGAGTTGTGACATTCCCCATCCTGGAACAGTAGAAAGCAGTGATGTTCCTATCAGGAGTTGTGACTGACACCTCATTCTGGAACAGTAGAAAGCAGTGATGTTCCTATCAGGAGTTGTGACTGACACCTCATTCTGGAACAGTAGAAAGCAGTGATGCTCCTATCAGGAGTTGTGACTGACACCTCATCCTGGAACTGTAGAAAGCAGTGATGCTCCTATCAGGAGTTGTGACTGACACCTCATTCTGGAACAGTAGAAAGCAGTGATGCTCCTATCAGGAGTTGTGACTGACACCTCATCCTGGAACTGTAGAAAGCAGTGATGTTCCTATCAGGAGTTGTGACTGACACCTCATCCTGGAACTGTAGAAAGCAGTGATGTTCCTATCAGGAGTTGTGACATTCCTCCTCCTGGTACTGTAGAAAGCAGTGATGTTCCTATCAGGAGTTGTGACTAACAGATGTAACTGTTTCTGCGGTTCAATCTGACAATCGACTTCTTCATTTTGAAGACGACTTGTAAGAAACTAAGAGGTAGGGTGGGGTTGGGGATAAAATAATGTTTTTTTAAATTTAGGTACAAGGCCAGCAGGAGGGAGAGGAAAGGGTCAATTACATCAACCCTAATACTTGACTGATACTTCATTTTATCAACCCCAGAAGGATTAAAGGCAAAGTTGTCCTTAGTAGTATTTGAAATCAGAATGTAAAGAACCAGGAAATATAATGATTTCTGATTTAGGCACAGGGCCAACAATTTTTTTTTGGGGATAGTTTGTCAATGAAATCGACCCCAGTGCATTACTGGTACTTTATTTTATCAACCCTGCAAGAATGAAAGATAAAGCTAAGCTCGACGGGATTTGAACTCAGAACATAAAGGGCCATAACTCTATGCTGCAATGCAAGTCCAATGCCTAACCAATACTGCCAATCTACCGCCCTAAAGAATCAGGAAATATAATACAATGTATTTTGTCTAACTCTCTAATGATTCTGTCATGTCCCCAAATGATATTGAACTTACTTTGATTATTCCAACCAGAGTGGTCTTCATCATCAACATTCCTTCAGTAAAGACAGAAATTGAGTGTGTCAGACGAGCAACCTATAAAAAAACAACAAAACAAGCAAGGATTAAAGAATATATGGGAATATAGGAATCAGGTCATCATCATTATATATCCCCTTTCTACACTGGGTTGGAGAGGTTGTCACAGTCTGAGACCAGATGGGTTGGAGCAACAAATTGTTACAATGTCATATTTGACATAGTTTCTATGGCTGGATGCCCTTCCTAATACCAACTACCTTACAGAGTGTTCTGAGTGCATTTTTTTTTATACCAGCATAGGGTGTACTAAGTGCATTATGTTGTGGCATCAGTACTAAAGAGGTTATCACATGCTAGGCCAGACAGGATATTCCTCTCAAACCCTATAGTGTCTCCATTTGAGTTACCTTCCCAAACACTGTCACCTTTGTTCTGTCACCATATTTACTTTTACTGAAGCAATGCTTGTTCTATTCAAGAGGTCTGTATATGCTGCTATCATTCTACATCTATTTTTCCATGCTTTACACAGGTTGGATGAAACCTGGAGTTTATCACGGTTTCATGGATATTAAATGATTGAGAGACTCCCCTAATTTTTTTGTAGGGACACAACACATCATATAGTCTAGGAATCAACCCCATGACCTTATGATTGTGAACTCAACCCTAACCAGTAAGCCACACAGCTCCACACATTTTTTTTATTTGTTGGGTCTGGAGAAAGGGGCTGTGCCCATTCTCTTCACTGGCTTTCCAAGACTGGTGAGATTGATACTTCTAATGTTCTGCTTAAACTGATCCAAGTCATAAGCAGAAATCTTAAAATTATGAGATGATGGACACCACATACTTCGTATCTTTCTTCCAGCTGAGCATAGTCCTTCATCTTGTCTTTCTCAAGTCGTGTGGGCAATTCTTTGATTTGTGTTGTTTGCTTCTGAATAATCAGAGCTAATAAACCAAACATAGTTCGTGGAATGATCTAGAAGAGAAGAAAATTTCATAAATATTATATATTTTATATATCCAGTTGACTTAAGAAACATTGGGAAAATTTGAAATGTTGTGTATCAACATAAGCAACTATATATATAAACAAAAGCATAGATGGAAAAATGATCTTTTAAATCATATTTTATTTTTTTACACATGTTTCAAGGGAGGTGTACATCCAATTATTTGAAATATTATGAAACAATTCACATAATTTCATTGATACATAGAGATATATATATACTATCATATATAATTCGCTACTTTCCTTTGAGCTTTGTATATATAGTTTTACTTTTGATATATATATATATAGAAGTAAAAAAAAACAAAAAAAAACAAAAACAAAAACAATAATGAAGAGTGCAGTACGAATAGTGTTGGTATTAGGTTCACGCTTGAGAGTGGGGGGTGGAGGACGACGTTTCCAATGTGGTCTACCCTTCGAGCTGATCGACAGTGAAACATATAATATGTTATTAAATATGTTATGATGCAACACTGATTCTTTGTTCCTTTATTACTATTTATACTCTGCTCTGCAAGAGCATTGAGTGCTCACCCAGCATACTGCCTACAGACGCAATTATCTTGCACCTCTACACCTATATATATGTATGTATATATATAGTGGTTACAGCATTGGGCTTGCAATAGAAAGGTTGTGAGTTCAATACTCAGACCGGGTGATGTGTTGTTTCCTTGAGCAAGACACTTTATTTCACATTGCTCCAGTTTACTCAGCTGTAGAAATGAGATGATAGGGACTGAGGTCCCTATCATTCCACTGCAAAGTGGTCGTGGAGGTGCCACAGCAAAAAAGCACCCAGCCCACACAGTAAAGTGAACGTGTAGGCACCACGGAAAAAGAACCCAGCACTCACTGTAAATGATGTTGGTGTTAGGACGGGCATCCAGCTGTAGAAATCAAGCCAGAATGAGTTCCCGTCCTACCCTTGCAAGCAGGGAAAAGCGGACGTAAAGTGATGATGATGATGATGATGATGATATATATATATATATGATGATGATGATGATGATATATATCTATATCTATATCTATCTATATATATATATATATATATATATATCAAGTTTAATAGAGAAATGGCTTCTACAGGACTAGAACTTTCATTCAAAAGAAATCATTAGGAAAGCTCTATATTAAACTTGATGTTTACATTCTCTTAATGTATTGAGTATCTTACTTAGTGGTTACCCTCAATTGAGCTGATGACTCACACTCACACACACACACACACACACACACATATATATAGACATAGAACACCTAATAGAGATGGATGGTTCTGCAAATTCAAAGAATTCAGAGAGATATTACACATTGAATGAGACTGAACTCACCTGTAGCACCTTTCTAAGATAAGCCACCAATTCACCTGAGTAATACTTGGACACACTTATAAGGTCAGGACTGTTGGCTTGAAGAATTCTCATGAGTGGCAAATCCAATGCAGAGGCCATCTACAATATGAATATAATACATCATTATTATTTACTAAATAGGCGGTGGATTGGCAGTATCGGTAGAGGGTCGGACGCCATGCTTTCCAGCATAGTTACGTCCCTTTACGATCTGAGTTCAAATCCCGCCGAGGTTGACTTTGCCTTTCATCCTTGCGGGGTCGATAAAATAAAGTACCAGTAATGCACTGGGTAATTGCTGGCCTTGTGCCAAAGGTAGAAACAATTATTTACTAAATAAAGTACCAGTAATGCACTGGAATAATTGCTGGCCTTGTGCCAAATGTAGAAACAATTATTATTTACTATTACTATTAACACCACCATCACTACTGCTGCTGCTACTACTACTACTACCACCTCCACCGCAACAACTACTTTTACTACTACTACTACCACCACCACCACCACCACCACTACTACCACAACTACTATTGCTACTACAGCCACCACTGCCACCACCACTACTACTACTGCTACTACAGCCACCACCACCACTACTACAGCCACTACAGCCACCACTACCACTACCATCACCAGACTATAATTGAACCTACTGCTATTACTACAACATTGGTGTTGCTGTTTCCACCATTATCACAATTATTCCTACTAGCAGAAACACTGCCCTCCTTGCTGTAAGTGAATGGTGATAGGAAGGGCATCTAGTCATAGAAAACTTGCCCTTGTCAAACAAAGGGTTGGGGAGGATCATCAGTTGTGTTAAAGATATGACAGGAAATGTGAGTGTTTCAACACAGAAAATGCCTGTAATAAGGGTCAATACTTATAAATAATAGTTGAGAAAATCAGGTACATTATACCTGAGAGATAAAAAAAGGAAGACAGAAGCACCTAGGAGGAATTGAACCCCACATCTCTTGAATACCATGCACATGTGTTAGCTACTATATTAACCCCTTAGCATTTAAACCGGCCATATTTGGCCAGAATTCTCTCACCTCTTTCTATTCAAACTGGCCGTAACTGGCCGCTTATATTGATGTTAAGGTATCGTTCTCAAAATAAATAATATCAAAATCTCATAGATTCGATATCATGTGAGATAATTATGTGAAGTAAAGCCTTTACCGTGAAAATATAATAGTAAATATAGAGTAATGTAAATTCTAAAGGGTTAAGGATATGTTGATGCTTTTGGTTCACTCACATTTTCAAGTTGATATCTACAAAATAAACAAAACACATCACAAGCCCCCCCCCCCCCCCCCCAAAAAAAAAACTGGGTCCCAATAGTTAGATATTGAACACAGTACCTTTAAAAATGTTGCCCTCAGTTTTATAACAAGGGAAGGATCTTTCTTAATTCCTTCTTGCATTATTGATGTGTAACTGCAAAAGAGGAACAGATATATGGCTGTAAAAAAAACAAACACATACACACATATCTATAGGTATAAAAAATACACACATATCTAAGACTGTAAGAGTACATATATAGATGTGTGTACATACACATATCAATGGGTGCCATCATCATCATCAGATTAATGTCTATTTTCCATTTTAGCATGAAAAATGGATGTTAAATAGTGATGATGATTAGAGGTGTATCATCATCATCATCACCGTTTTACGTCTGTTCTTCCACACTAGCATGGGTTAGACGGGTTAGACGGCAGTGTCCGGTTGACTGACCATGCCTTGCTCATACAGGAACTAATTCTGGCTTGATTTCTACAGCTGGATCCCTTCCTAACACCAACCTCATTTACAGTGAGTGCTGGGTGCTTTTTTTCCGTGGCGCCTACACGTCCACTTTACAGTGTGGGCTGGGTGCTTTTTTGCCGTGGCACCTCCACGACCACTTTGCAGTGGGAGGGTGTGGGGACGTATTGTCTATATGCTTCAGCTTCGGCTTGTATCCGTGGGGGGTGGGTGGGGGGTCTTCTGTATTACTGCGTGACACCAGAAGTCAGGTTCATGTTTATGAAGACATATACAATATATTTACACATAATAAATATACATAAACCTTGTTTTGAATGTTTTAAGCAGTGGTCATGCTATAGCTATCTCAGCAGTGAGAATGCCAGACATGTGATTCAGGATGTTTATCCATCATCAGTGACATTTACTCACTTAATAGAAAGACAAGAATAAGCTATAGCTTATATGCTTTATTGTATATAAAACATCTACTGGATATGCACATTTGCATTAAGTGCCAGCTTGACCAAATAGGATTAATTAGTAGTAGTACTAACAGCATGATTCATGGTTACAGCTTAAAACCTTCATAATGTATATTTATTATATGTAAACTATCATATATGTCATCAAATACAGCTCTAATATGAATCACACTATGTTAGTGCTACTGCTAATATATATATATATAAACTAAATGCAAAGTATGGGTGCATAAAAGATGTAGTGGGATCACAGGTAAGCTAACTAAGAACATAGATTTTACATGTGGCCGGTGCTCTGGTGCAATAAGTAGCAGCAAGTGCCCACAAACTACTAGCTCTTTCAATTGCGCAGAGGGTTCTATAGAAATAGTGGACAGCTTCCGTTACCTGGGCGATAAAATCAGCAGTGGGGGAGGGTGCTCTGAAAGTACTGTAGCTAGAGTCAGAACTGGTTGGAAAAAGTTCAGAGAGCTTATACCACTATTAGCTGCTAAAGGGTTCTCACTAAAAATGAAAGGCAGGTTGTACGATGCCTGCATACGAACAGCAATGCTGCATGGCAGTGAGACCTGGGCATTGTGTGCAGAGGATATACGCAGACTAGAGAGGAACGAAGCTTGCATGCTCCGCTGGATGTGTAACAGTAATATACGTGAACGGCAAAGCATAAACGAACTAAGGAAAAAATTAGAGATAAGAGGGATCAGATGTTGTTTACTCGAGAGAAGGCTACGTTGGTATGGACACGTGATGCGCATGAAAGTCGATAGCTGTATAACAAAGTGCAGGGCAATAAAGATAGACGGTAGTCACGGAATAGGCAGACCTAGAAAAACCTGGGACGAGCTGATAAACTCCGACATCACACACTTACACCTCTCCAAGACAATGTCACTGGACCGAGACCTTTGGCGGTACTCAGTAACAGAGAAGACCCGCCTTACCTAAATATATAGTAAAACCTACTCCAGCCAGTAGGCATCTCTAACAAAATACACCCCGTCCCACCACCACCACCCCCACCCGATCCACACCACCCCGTTCTATGTAAAGTTATGTTGGTGCCGCGCCATCGAGGCCGAAACAAATGAGATCGTGTAGGTGTCACGACAAAAAAACACACAGTCCACGCTGTAATGTGGCCGTGTAGGCAACACGGTAAAAACCTCCCAGACCCACACTGTAAATGTGGTTGGTGTTAGGAAGGGCATCCAACTGTAGAAAACCTGCCAGACAGTCCTATGCGAGCAAGACAATCACTCTTGCCTCAAGTGGGACTACCCCCGTCCAAACCCATGCAAGCGTGGAACACGGACGTTAAACGTTGATGATGATGATGATGATGAAATAAAAACAACATTTTTGATATATATATAAAAGACAAGTCATGTAAGATACACGGCAAAAAGCACCTAGCACACACTGTAAATGTGGTTGGCCCTAGGAAGGGCATCCAGCCGTAGAAAACCAGCCAGAAACAGTCCTATATGAGCGAGACATGGTCACCCAACCCAACTTGCCTCTAAATGGGACAAACCCGTCTAACCCATGCTAGCGTGGAAGATAGATGTTAAACGATAATGATGATGATGATATATCTACCTCCCCAATTCCCCAATCCACACTATAAAGTGTCATCCTGGGTCCACGACAATAAGTGCCCAGCCCACACTGTAAAGTGGTCATGTTGGTGCTATGACAAGAAACACCCAGCTCACACTGTAAAGTGGTTGTGTAGGTGTCATGACAAAAAGCACCCAGTTCACACTGTAAAGTGGTTGGGTAGGTGTCATGATAAAAAGTGCTCAGTCTACACTGTAAAGTGGTCATGTTGGTGACACAACAAAAAGCACACAATTCACACTGTAAATGTGGTTGGCGTTAGGAAGAGTATCTAGCCGTAGAAACCAAGCAAAAATCAGTTCTGTGTTGGCAAGGTACAATCTGACCTGGCTTATCTCATAGTGAGACAGCTCGTCTAACCAATGCTAGTGTGGGAAATGGACATTAAATGATGATGATGATAATAAACGTGATCATCATAAATATTTACACTCATCATCATCATTTCATTTTACGTCCGCTTTTTCCCTGCTTGCAAGGGTGGGACGGGAACTGATTCTGGCTTGATTTCTACAGCTGGATGCCCTTCCTAACACCAACCTCATTTACAGTGAGTGCTGGGTGCTTTTTTGCCGTGGCACCTCCACGACCACTTTGCAGTGGAATGATATGGACCCCAGTCCCTATCATCTCATTTCTACAGCTGAGTAAACTGGAGCAATGTGAAATAAAGTGTCTTGCTCAAGGAAACAACACATCACCCGGTCTGAGAATTGAACTCACAACCTTTCGATTACAAGGCCAACGCTCTAACCACTAAGCCATGTGCCTCCATACACTAATAGTATTTAAAAACAAAAGCTTTTAATTCTTTGAAATAGTTCAAATAGGTTTCTAATTCAAAATTAGTAATTATATTTCCTTAAGTTTATCTTAAAATCTTCATTCACATGTGTGTGTGTGTGTGTGTGTAGCTCATACTAAAAAGTGGTCGTGTAGGGACATGACACTACGCACCCAGTATACAGTGTAAATGTGGTTGCCATTAGGAAGGGCATCTAGCCGTAGAAACCTAGCCAACATCATTTCTGTATGAGCTGTGGTCATCTGACCTGGCTTATCTCACAACAGGACAACTCATCTAACCCACGCTAGCATGGAAAAATGGACGTATGATGATGATGATGATTTATATTTATTTGACAAAAGGGCCACAATTATGGAATGAAAGATAAGACAATGTGTGATACAGTTTCCAACATAAATTAAGTGTGAACTACAAAAATACTCACCTATCCATTAAGTGCCATGCATAAGAAAGATCAGCAACTATCTGAATAGTGATTAGTACCTCTTCTTTGATGTTAATTGTACGTATCATTTGATGAAGGTATTTACGAGTGTCAGCCAGAAACTGTTTTACCTGAAGGTTGCTCTCCAGCTGATGGAATTCTTGAACCTGTCAAAAGAGATCAAATTGGTGAATGGCATCACATCTTGAAAAAGTAAGAGAAAGGAAAGGAGTTGATCATCAGATTGGACCAAGAAAACAATGTTTCCAATGATCTCCCTATTGTTGATACTATCTACTGGCAGAGGCATAACTAAGGAAAATAGCACCTATGGCAAGCAGTGAAATTGTGCCCCTGCTCAGCACTGTATTTTTACCAATGGGCCTAATAATTTATATAAATGGTTTAATGATCCAGCCACTATAGTGTTCTCACCCATGATAATCAGAGACAGATCATACAACTGAAGGAGTTTCTTTTTTTACTCTCTGACGAGGCTTATTTGACTTTAACCCTTTAATGTTCAAACCGGCCAAAACCGGCCAGAATTCTCTACCTCTTTCTGTTGAAACTGGCCACTCATACTGATTGATGTTAAGGTATTGTTCTCAAAATAAATACTTTCAAAATCTCATAGATTCAATATTATGTGAGATAATTATGTGAGGTAAAGCCTTTACCATGAAAATATAATAGTATATATAGAGTAATGTGAATGCTAAAGGGTTAATAGCATGTGCTTCTAGTCCAAGTGGTGCCCCCTTCATGTGGGGCCAATGGCATGTGCCATGCTTACCATACCCTAGTTAAACCTCTGTCTACTGGTCACAACTTCTGGTAGAATTAGATAGGATTAAAACTCAGTTCACACAGAGCTTCATTTAATACCACAAATCATTCTGACTGATTAATGAACAATTCTGCCAATTCATGGTACAAGACTGGTACTTTATCTATCTACCCTGAAGGGATGAAATCTAAATTTGCCCCCAAGGGAATTTAAACTCAGAGTTCAATGAGCTAGAACAAATACTGAAACATTTAATCAGAAACCCTGACTCTGGTAATTTGCTTTACTATAATTTTTTAAAATATGCTGACAACTATGTGTATATGTGTGTGCATGTGTGTATATGTATGAGTATATAAATATAAATGCACAAACACAGACACACTTACAAAAATACACACTTACAGACATACATTCACACAAACACACACAATGTAGCAAATGGAACGCCAGTCGCTGTTTTGCTATATTTTATTTCACCATCCCCTTCCTTCCTTTTACACACACACACACACATTGGGTGATGACAGAAGTCATTTAAATTTATATATAGATATTGGCAGAGTTGTTAGAGAGTAAGGCCAAATACCTTGCTGTACTTATTACTCTCTCTTAGCTGTGAGTTCGAGTTCAAATCACCCTGAGATAAATTTTGTCTTTTATCTTTTCAGCATTGATAAAATAAAGTATCACTCTAGGGTGGTGGGTTGGCAGAATTGTTAGTTTATCATCAGATGAGATGTTTAGTACTGCCACATTACAATGATGACTGGAGCATTTTATCACTACCACCACCATCACCATCACCATCACCACCACCATTACTACCACCACCACCATCATCATCATCATCACCGTCATTACCATCACCACCACCACCACCCCCATCACCATCACCACAACCACCACCACCACCACCACAATCACCACCACCATTTAGCGTCCAATTTTCCATGCTAGCATGAGTTACATGGAATATAACTTGAGTTGAGTTAAAATAGTGCTTACTTCTTCCAGAGCTTGTATAAGTTGAACTATTTTTCTACCAGCAGCAGTGGAATCATCATAGTCTAGAGAACTGATCTGTTTAGACATTTCAGCAAACCAAGCCTGTAAATTGTCTGAAATATTTCAAAGAAAGTAAAACAGAATGTTTCAAAATGTAAGATTATATTATACATTGTCCACCATATCCTCTTCTTCCTTATCGTAATTATTATTATTTTTTGTCATGCTGGCAGATTCACTGTGCCAGACATATATATATGTATGTTTCTGAGGAGGATGGCTGATTGAACAGAGTCTTTGAGACTAGTAATTGGTAATAACTTAACCACTATCATGCTAGTCGAAACATCGATCTTCCCTGATCAATCGACCCTCTGAAACGATTGTAAGACAATGAACTAACTCTCTACCCACATCTGACTTCTGTTTTAATTGTTCAAACACAGACACACACACACACACAAAAGAACGACAGTATGATGCATGTGTGCGATTTGCGATGCTGCATGGTAGTGAAACATGGGCTGCGACTGCAGAGGTCGTGTGTAAACTGGAGAGAAATGAAGCAACCATGCTCCACTGGATGTGCAATGTAAGTGTGAGAGAGAGGCAGAAGAGTTGAAGGAAAAGCTGGGTTTAAGAGGAATCCAAGCTTTGCTGATGTTCAAAGCAGCAATAACACTATATTCACCAAATTTCTCAAGGGCTAGGGCCCATTGGTGAGTGATATATGAATATAGGTTTATAATAAATAGGTCTGGCTTTATGGAAGTCATATTCATGGTCAATAAACCTTTTGTTACCATATATCTAATATAAGACACTGTTTGTGATCTTCAAATAATTTTGAAAATAATAACCCTTACTTATGGTCTTGAATCTTGGGTAATGACCAAAAGAATATGATCACAAATACAAGTGGCCGAAATGGGATTCCTCTGAAGGGTCTTTGGAGTAACGTTACTCAATATAGTGCATAGTTTGGAGATCAGAGAGTCACTCCAAGTAGAGCCGCTACTTCTCTGAATTGATAGATCACAGCTCCGATACTATGGGCATGCAGTTAGAATGTCTCAATGGACAGATTTTACGGCCAAAACCAACCGGCATGAAACCTAGTGGTAGAGCCTGAGAAAAATGGTTGGATAGCATCCATGAGCTTGGCTGTCTTGCTTGGGGATCCAGCCGGATAAGTTGGAGATGGTTGCTTCTGACGACCTGTAGGAAGGAGCATTTAACGACTCTGCCCCCATGACCCTCTCAGGAATAAGTGGTTGAAGAACAAGAAGAAAAAATTTGGAGTGATTTAGCAACATAACTAACTTTCTCATTATTAAGCTGGTGTTTGGAACATAAATAACATAGGTTCTTATAAAAAATTATAATGGATAATTTCTAGATAAATATAAACACTTTAAAACAATCTGCTCTGTATCATAGAATGAGGGGTAAATTTTAGGCAGTTTGGGTTAGAGGGTTAAGAAAGGAAGAGAATCAAGATATTGGAGAAGTTGTCTTCATTTATGTACACTCTTAGCATATACCTACCATTTTTCTCAATTCTTGTTAAAGGTTTCACCCCAGAAAATACTTCACTTAATTCCTGCATTCGTTCATTGCCCTCCGTTTTGTAACTTTCCCACTTGGTCTGCTTTTCTAACAACATTTGTTTGAAGATCTGATTTTAAAGTAAACAAAAAGGATACTTTAAAAAAAAATAAAGGAAGGCAATTGATATTGAGAAAACAAATATAATGAGAGGACTGGGTCATGTGTTGAGGAAGGATGGAAGTGACTGGGTAAGAGGACTAGAGCCAATGTTGGATACTGTAAAGAGAAATGGAATGAGATGGCTGGGTTATGTGTTGAGGAAGGATGAAAGTGACTGGGTGAGAGGACTAGAGCCAATGATGGATGCTGTAAAGAGAAATGGAATGAGATGGCTGGGTCATGTGTTGAAGGATGAAAGTAATTGCATTCAACCCTTGTCAGCATAGAAAATAGATGGGAAATGATGATTATGATGAAGTGATGGAAATGAATGTGGAAGGAAGTAGAGGAAGGGGAAGACCAAGAAAGATAAAGGGTCGATAGAAGGATGCAGACGATAGAGCAAAATGGAGAAACCTATCATGAGGCTACAAGATTGCTGACCCCTGAGTTAGTACTGTAAATGACTTTAAGAGGCTTAGTGTTGTTGTTGTTCATTGCTCTTTCTTTGTAACCTTCTCATTTTGTATTAAAGATTTGGTTTTAAAAGTAAACATAAACAGATACATTAAAAAAAAAAATTATATTGCTTATTTTCTTTTTTAAGCATTGTGTATCTGAGACATTCAATGTGCTTCATCCTTATTTTTTTAAAGCCATTAGGGTATGATGTGGGGGAGATTTGGCTGTTATTTTTAGCATGTCAAGCAACAATTTAGATGCTGTGTGTGATATATCTGGGTGTGTGTATATATATATATTAGCGGTCCAAGGCTTATATGTAATGCATATGATGAAACACGTGTAAGTGTTATGCAATAAAAGTTATTCCCACTCATCTGGATTACAGCGTTTTTGATAATATTTTTGTAATTTTCTATATACATATATATATTTATATATTTTGCAAGCAGGGAAAAGTGGACGTAAAATGATGATGATGATGATGATGATGTTAATATTTAAAATCCTCCATGATTAGCAGGTTATCAAGAGAGGCAGTGTTATATAAAATGTCCTTACTTCTTTTAGCTTCAGTTCAAACTGTCCAATGTTTAGGAGAAGCTGGAAGAGAGCCAGAGGTGAATACTGACTGTCAGCAATTACTTGATCTCGAACCTGGCGAAACCTTTTTGCATTTTCCTGAGTAGCCGCTTTTTAGAAATAGACAGGTAATAATAGAGATATTATAGTACTTTGAGTAGCTTCTATATAGAAATAGACTGGTAATATATAGAGATATTATAGTACCTTTAGTAGCTTCTATATAGAAATAGACTGGTAATATATAGAGATATTATAGTACTTTGAGTAGCTTCTATATAGAAATAGACAGGTAATAATAGAGATATTATAGTACTTTGAGTAGCTTCTATATAGAAATAGACTGGTAATATATAGAGATATTATAGTACTTTGAGTAGCTTCTATGTAGAAATAGACAGGTAATATATAGAGATATTATAGTACTTTGAGTAGCTTCTATATAGAAATAGACTGGTAATATATAGAGATATTATAGTACCTTTAGTAGCTTCTATGTAGAAATAGACAGGTAATATATAGAGATATTATAGTACTTTGAGTAGCTTCTATGTAGAAATAGACTGGTAATATATAGAGATATTATAGTACCTTTAGTAGCTTCTATGTAGAAATAGACTGGTAATATATAGAGATATTATAGTACCTTTAGTAGCTTCTATATAGAAATAGACTGGTAATATATAGAGATATTATAGTACCTTTAGTAGCTTCTATGTAGAAATAGACAGGTAATATATAGAGATATTATAGTACTTTGAGTAGCTTCTATATAGAAATAGACAGGTAATATATAGAGATATTATAGTACCTTTAGTAGCTTCTATATAGAAATAGACTGGTAATATATAGAGATATTATAGTACCTTTAGTAGCTTCTATGTAGAAATAGACTGGTAATATATAGAGATATTATAGTACCTTTAGTAGCTTCTATATAGGAATAGACTGGTAATATATAGAGATATTATAGTACTTTGAATAGCTTCTATGTAGAAATAGACTGGTAATATATAGAGATATTATAGTACTTTGAGTAGCTTCTATGTAGAAATAGACTGGTAATATATAGAGATATTATAGTACCTTTAGTAGCTTCTATATAGAAATAGACAGGTAATATATAGAGATATTATAGTACTTTGAGTAGCTTCTATATACAAATAGACAGGTAATATATAGAGATATTATAGTACTTTGAGTAGCTTCTATGTAGAAATAGACAGGTAATAATAGAAATATTATAGTACTTTGAGTAGCTTCTATATACAAATAGACAGGTAATATATAGAGATATTATAGTACCTTTAGTAGCTTCTATATAGAAATAGACTGGTATATATATAGAGATATTATAGTACTTTGAGTAGCTTCTATGTAGAAATAGACAGGTAATATATAGAGATATTATAATACTTTGAGTAGCTTCTATGTAGAAATAGACAGGTAATATATAGAGATATTATAGTACCTTTAGTAGCTTCTATATAGAAATAGACAGGTAATATATAGAGATATTATAGTACTTTGAATAGCTTCTATGTAGAAATAGACTGGTAATATATAGAGATATTATAGTACTTTGAGTAGCTTCTATGTAGAAATAGACAGGTAATATATAGAGATATTATAGTACTTTGAATAGCTTCTATGTAGAAATAGACTGGTAATATATAGAGATATTATAGTACTTTTAGTAGCTTCTATATAGAAATAGACAGCTAATATATAGAGATATTATAGTACCTTTAGTAGCTTCTATATAGAAATAGACTGGTATATATAGAAACATTCTAACATTCATTATATCATCTCTCTCCTCTAGAGGCGGTGGATTGGCAATATCGGTAGAGGGTCAGACGACATGCTTTGATGCATAGAGTTACGGCCCTTGCCATTCTGAATTCAAATCCCGCCGAGGTTAACTTTGCCTTTCATCCTTACGGGGTCGATAAAATAAAGTACCAGTAATGCACTGGGTAATTGTGGCCTTGTGCCAAAAGTAGAAACAATTATATCATCTCTTTCTCTTTTTCTTTCTCTCCGTAGACACACATAATGACAGTGTCGAAGACGCTATTTTTTTCCTAAAATAAATTTTGCAAATTTACCATGCTTCCCTGAGGATGCATTTTACAGTTTTCATTAAGCCGCTTTTGACACAAGAGAAGGATTATCTCTGCTAGTCAGTAACTTGAACTCCTATATATGACCACTCTGAACATTACCTTTCATCTTTTCAAGGTTGATAAAAAGTACAAGTTAATTATTGCAGTTGACTCTACCTTTATATCTCTTTCTCACTTTCTTGCTATCACTCTCTCTCCCGTTCTCTGCAAGAAAACAACTGTGTTCAGACATGGAGAGGAGATGGGGTCCACCAGGTTAAAATATCCCAGATGGCACCCCTATGATTACATCAGGATTTACGGGTACATACACACACACACACACATACATGCATTTACATAACCATACATACACACGCACACATTCATATATACACACATACATACATATGACCTCTTAATGAAGTGTATAAATTATACTTAGTTAAGATTGTAGATAAACTAAAAATTATCTTTAAAAACAAAAATTTTAAGATAATATATGTAATAGCAAAATAAATTTTGGTAGATAAAAAAGAATATATATAAAATATACACAATATATATTTGAAGGTACATACAGGTGGGTAATGCAGCAGTGTGTAAGAGCAACCAACGAAGTGTGACGTTCCCTTCTCTCATAACGTTCATTAACTTCTGAATATTGTCTAGAATGAAGTCCTCCTGTAACACACCTTCTTGTAGGTTCTTCTCCAGTTGACTGTTAAGTCTTTTCATTTTCTGGTTATATTTCATAGCCTAAAGAAGAGCACTGTAGGTATTGGCATTGACTTTAACCATTTAGCATTTAAACTGGCTGTATCTGGCCAGAATTCTCTCACCTCTTTCTTTTCAAACCGACCATAACAGATTGCTCATACTTATGTTAAAGTATTGTTCTCAAAATAAATAATATCAACATTTTGTAAATTCGATGTTATCTGAGATGATTATGTGAGATAAAGAGTTTACTGTGAAAATACAACAGTATATATAGAGTAAGGTAAATGCTAAATTATTAAAAAAAGATCGTAGTAGAATAATATTGGACACAGCCTAGCTGAATGGGTTAGAAGTTTGGTTTGTAACCATAAAGTCGTGGGTTTGATCCACTGCATGGCATCTTGGATAAGTGTCAATTACTATAGCTCCAAGTTGACTTTAACTTTGTGAGTGAAATTGTGCAGATGGAAGAAACTGTTTGGAAGTTCATTGGATCAGTCAGTATAGGAAATCTTTCTGAGAATAAACACTAAAAGTACTAAAAGTACTAAAAGTACTAAAAGGGACGAAGTTACATTTGCTGTAACTTAGTGGTTTTCCAAAAAGAGATCAATAAAATAATGACCAGACTTGAAAAAATAAGTACTAGGATCAATATGATTGACTAAATCCCTTCAAGTAGGGGCCCCAGCATGGCCACAGTTGGAAACAAGCAAAATAATAAAAGAACATACCAAAACACAACATTAACTCTTAACATGTTGTTAGGATTTTGTAGAAAATATCTAAAAGCAGGTTTGTTAATTCAAATGTTGATAGTATCTTTACTAGCGGACATCATCATTTCATTTTACGTCCGCTTTTCCCTGCTTGCAAGGGTGGGATGGGAACTGATTCTGGCTTGATTTCTACAGCTGGATGCCCTTCCTAACACCAACCTCATTTACAGTGAGTGCTGGGTGCTTTTTTTTCCGTGGCGCCTACACGTCCACTTTACAGTGTGGGCTGGGTGCTTTTTTGCCGTGGCACCTCCACGACCACTCTACAGTGGAATGATAGGGACCCCAGTCCCTATCATCTCATTTCTACAGCTGAGTAAACTGGAGCAATATGAAATAAAGTGTCTTGCTCAAGGAAACAACACATCACCCGGTCTGAGAATTGAACTCACAACCTTTCGATTGCAAGGCCAATGCTCTAACCACTAAGCCATGTGCCTCCACATATTGTTGTAAAAATTTGCTGTATTAAAGTAAAAACTTTAATTTTAAATGTGATACAGATATACTGCTGTTTTGGAATTTTCAAGGATGTCTTGCTAATGGAGTTTCATTTGATATGAAATGTTAAGAGTTAAAATAAAGAAAACCAGGAAGATTTACCTGTTCCTTAATGTTGCTCTGCTCCAGTGTGTTGTTGAGAGCAATCATAGCAGCTTTATAAGAGGACCAGACATCAAGAAGGTTGACAGTTATACCCATATAGACACTTATTATCTGGAAAACATAAACATAAACATACAGAAGAGGTAGAGAAAATAGGGGAGTGTTAAAAACTATGGGTTTGATGAGAATAAAGCTAAAGTCATGACCACCATCACTATTATTATAACCACCCCCAATTAGACAGTCACCACTACCATCATGATTACCACCATCACCACCACGTATCTGAGTAATCTTCACCTACTTAATTATCACCTTACTAATTATTAAATAAATATATTTTAATGGGATTTGAACTGCACAAGGCCAAAACAAACACTATGAGTCTATTTCACCTATGCTTAAAAAAAAACAACAAAAAAACTGTTGAAGACAACTGGAATAGTAACTTACCCAATTATCAGGGAAATATTTATCAACAATTTCTCTCATTTTGGCTTGTTGGTTGTGGAGTATCTCTGGTTCAAAGTAAAGAATGACGTACAACATACTGGCTTGGGTAGCAAGAGCTGTAGACCTGTGTTCTGGAAGTGGGTAGGCAGCCACTTGGTTGTAGATGTCATCTGAACGTAGTCGGCCAATTACCATACTAATGAATACACGGTTAATGGGAACTCGGCTGCAAAAAATAGGACAGACAGATTATTTAGG
Source organism: Eledone cirrhosa (assembly GCA_964016885.1). Classification (NCBI taxonomy): domain Eukaryota; kingdom Metazoa; phylum Mollusca; class Cephalopoda; order Octopoda; family Eledonidae; genus Eledone; species Eledone cirrhosa. The sequence continues at coordinate 221,391,064 of OZ024742.1, forward strand.
AAGGTATCCTTAACCTTTACCATGCTCTAGGTGACATAAGGCGCTGATAGAGTAATCTCCCCTTAATACATAATTCTGTGTCAAGAGAAAGAATTCATAAAAATTTCTAGTGTGCTAAAGGTTAAAAAAGATCAATAACCCTTTTCAAACTTTGTGTAAAGGAACGGTGGAAGGCAACTTCCAGCCTGAGACCTGCTCTAAATGCTTGCAATAGAGTAAGCTCTGTTAAAGGCACCCAAGGGCCATGTGGTGCTGTTAAACCCAGCAATAGGTTAAAATCTTTGCTACCAAACTTTATGAAATCGTTCCTGGTTATATTATACCAAATTGATTGTTTTAAAGTGTTCGTATTTATCTAAAAACTTTTGATTGTAATTTTGTGTAAGAACCTTTATTAAGTTATGCTCCAAACATCTGCTTAATAATGAGAAAGTTAGTTATATTATTAACTCTCTCTAAATTTTTGATTATTTTAAATATTATTTGTAAACGATAGATAGTGTATTTCTTTAGATCTATGGTAATGAAATAGGATACAGTGGGATTTGAACTTAAAATGCAAAGTCCTGGAATAAATACTTCAAGACATATCGTCTGATTCTCTACCAATTCAACCAATCTACTGCTCTGCATATGTACTTTATCATCTTCAAAATATAAAAGACAAAGGTATTCTCAGTTAGATTTGAACTCAGAGCCAATGTAATTTATAACTGCAGCAGTACTCTGGATGTACACTAAGTTTAGAACTGATATTAGTCCAACGCATGCAAGTGTGGAAAAATAGATGTAAAAACGATGATGGTAATGATTATTTAGCAAATTGACGTGAAAATATCAAGAATCAGTACCAGTCCAATTGATTCTCTTTCTCCCTCAATGTCTCTTTATCTCTGTCTGGTCTCTCAATGTCTCTTTATCTCTGTCTGGACTCTCAATATCTCTTTATCGGACTCTCAATGCCTCTTTATATCTCTGGAAGAGATTGACTGTGGTCATGTCTGGAGAGAGACATGAGCTTTACACAATTTTTAAATCCCCATGATACACTGTGCATCATGATAGCACTCCTAGTACATCATTAGGAGTTGAAGGCTGGCTCAAGGAAAGATGGAAATACACACACACACACACACACACACATCATCATCATCCTTTTTATGTCTGTTCTTTCATGCTTGTGTTCCTTTGTCATCTCAGCTTTGATGAAATAAGCTCTCACCACAGCTACTCAAGTTTTTCTTGGTTTTCCTCTCTACTGCAGCTTCCTTCTCTTGGCACTTCATCATCCATACACATCACATAGTCTTCTTCTCTCTTGCATGCTACATCTGATTCATTTCATACTCAGTTTTTCCACACCCTGTCAATCATGCGCATTAACATCACACAACATAGCATGCTTGCTTTATTTCTATCCAGCTTCCATATATCCTCAGCATTTGCTGCCCGTGTCTCACTGCCATGAAATATCCCACTTTTCATGCAGGCATCATACAATCTACCCTTAGCCAGTAGATAAAATCCCTTTGTTGTCTACAGGGGTAGTAGCTCCTTGAACTTTTTCCAGATTGTTCTTATTCCAGCTTCTATGGTTTTAGAGCATCTTCCTCCACCATTAATTAGGTCACCTGAGTAACAGAAACTATCAACTATATTCATACATACACATGCCATGCATACACACACACACACACACACTCATGCCATACAAAAGTGCATGCCACATACATTCATATACACAATCATACATACACACACACACTAACAATAACCTTTCTTGCTGCCAACTTAGTTATGAAATCAATATTTGAACAGTGTTATTGTACCTGTATGTAATGTGTATATAGAATAAGCCCTATAAAGGCAGTGTGTGTGTGTATATATGTGTATATATATATACATATATATATATAATCATCCTACTTACACACACAACTGTTGTAGTTCTGCATGCATACAAACACTAAGTATTATTGGTGACATACATATTTATACATACACATATCTATTCTTTCTTGCTAATTAAAACTTTGGTCATTGCTAGATTTACTTTTGGACATCTAAAATCTAGGTTTTGCTTTCACTTTAGGAATTGATAGATTCATATCGGAGAACCAAGCATCTTTATTGACAGACACTTTTAACCCTTTCATTAACCCTACTTCATGCTAAATTCTTAGTTGAACTCATTGCTAGCCCTTACTATGGAGATAGCGTCTCTGCATTTGACACGTCCTGTTCTCACAAACCATTTATCTAGATCTAGTTTTCTTAGTGTCAACCAGACTACAAAGTGTGGTAAGTTGCCAACGGGCTTCAGTTGGATAATAAATCCCAGCTATAGTGACTTGCTTTTAGCTAAGAACTTCTGAGGTTTTTTCTCACTAGGAAGAGGTCATTAGTGGCATAAACACTGAATTGCACCTCATTTTAGTCAATTTTTTCTCCCTAATTGGTTGATTTATGAATTGGCAGAATTGTTAGAATGTCAGCTTAAATGTCTCAGTATTTGTTCCAGCTTTCTGCACTCTGAGTTCAAATCTTGCCAAGATCTATTTGCCTTTCGTCATTTTGCTATTGATAAATAAACGACCAGATAAGGATGAAGGATTGATGGAATTGTTAGAGTATTGGCTGGGATGACTTACAGTATCTCTTCCAGTTTTGAGCATTCTGAATTCAAATCCTGCCTGTTGTCACCAGAAGAGCTGTGATGGTAATACCAGGAGTTGTGACTAACAGAATAGTATCAGCAATAGAAACATAGTTCCCATGGTCCTTCTATTACTAGATTTGAACTCAGGAGTGCAGAGAACCAAAGCAAACACTGTGACAATCTGTAACAGGATGGAGAATGCATTGCCCCAGAGGATGGTGAGGGAGACACAGTGAAACAGCTACTCTACCTCATGGGCTTGCACCTGCAAGAGGCCAACTCCACCCCAATAGCAGTGAGAAGGGTGTGGTCTGGGGGCCAAGAATGCTGGAGGTTTCCACTGCTACAGGCTCTACCATAAACCTATCTGTAACAATTCAAGCAATTTGTAGACCAACAAATTAGGGAGAGAAAATTGAGTTAGATGAGGTGCAATACAGTATTTATGCTATTAATGTTCTCTTCCTTGCCCCTTTAATAATTGATGTTAATGCAGCAGTCACTGGGATTGACCCCCTCCTGTACTACCTGACTAACTAGAGCATGTTCCATTTTGCCAACGTTTCGCTCTTGGATAAGTTTATGGTAGAGCCTGTAGGAGTGGAGACTTCTGGCATTCTTGGCCCCTGGACCATACCTCTACTTACTGCTATCGGGGTGGAGTTGGCTGCCTGCAGGTGTGAGCATCTACCTAGCCATCATTTAGAGCAATGTATTCTCCATCCTGTCGGTTGGGATGCCGTGGTGGAGGGTAAGTTAGTTGGTGGTGAAGGATACTCGTTCGGATGTCACTTCAACAACTAAAGTATATTTACAAATGCATACATATATTAATCTATCTTTATCTTTTGTTTTTACTATCTCAGTCACTATCATAGGTGGTCAGGCTACTTTTCTTCCCTTTCATATCCTCTTTAACCCCCAACATTCTGTAATCATTCAGCAGAAAATATCTAAAAAAGGGTTTGTTTATTCAAATATTTGTAGTATCTTAACTCGTGGATAGATCACTGTGGAAATTTACAGTAAACTGAAGTGGAGGTTTTAATATTTAACGTGATAGTGTCATAGTACTGTTTTGTAATAAGTAACAGGACGTTAAGAGTTAAAGGTCATTTCAGCTGTATAACTGTTCCCACACACACAGACAGAGCAAAGACCAGGGCTTCTAAGAAAAGATCTTCTAATATGAATGTATATTAGTATATTAGCCTTTTATATAAAATTTCTACAATTTGACAAACGTACACAATTATATATATACACATATGTAAGCCGACCTTACCCAACTACACCTCTCAAAGTCAATGACACACGACCGTGACCTCTGGCGTCACGCAGTAATACAGGGTACCCGACCTCCCATGGGTACATGCTGAAGCATATAAACAATATGCCCCCCCCCCCACCGCAAGGTGGTCGTGGAGGTGCCACGGCAAAAAAGCACCCAGCCCACACTGTAAAGTGGACGTGTAGGCGCCACGAAAAAGCACCCAGCACTCACTGTAAATGAGGTTGGTGTTAGGAAGGGCATCCAGCTGTAGAAATCAAGCCAGATCAGTTCCTGTATGAGCAAGGCATGGTCAGCCGACCAGACACTGCCCACAACAGGACAACCCGTCTAACCCATGCTAGCGTGGAAGAACGGACGTAAAACGGTGATGATGATGATGATGTACACACACACACACACATACACAAACATATATATATATATATATATAAATTAAAAAATCAGAGCAATATATCATAAATCATGTCTTTAGAATCATCAGATAAAATATATACTATTTCTTCTTCTAATTAGCATAATTAACCATATAAAAAATCAATTAGAACAAGCTATAAGAATAAATGCTCTTATGGAGAAATCTCCGACAAATAACCAAACATAGCCTCTTCGCGGCGGCCCCAATCGAGCATTTATCCAACATTTCGACAGCATGTAGAAACTGACTAAATATACCATCAACCATACACAATCAGGTGTAAAATTAAACTTAGAAGAAATGCGCACATACCGTAATTATATCTCTACCATGGTTTCTTCCTTATTTTTAGACATCCAAATAATAGGAATGTCCTGAGTTAAGATTCATCAGGAGACAAACTCAAAATCAGACATCTAGTTTTTCAATCCGATCCCGCCAAAAATAGATTCAAAAATGGTTAAGAATCGCTATGTGGCTGTGGTCAAGCCAGAAAGAATGTGATTGGTTGCTTACGGCGGGTAGGCTTGCTGCTAGAAAGCGCAGCCAAATATCGCCAAATTTAATCTCAACCTATTGGGAGATTATTAAATGTTGGATAAATACTCGATTGGGGCCGCCGCGAAGAGGCTTCGTTCAGTTATTTGTCGGAGATTTCTCCATAAGAGCATTTATTCTTATAGCTTGTTCTAATTGATTTTTTATATGGTTAATTATGCTAATTAGAAGAAGAAATAGTATATATTTTATCTGATGATTCTAAAGACATGATTTATGATATATATATATATATATATATATATATATATATATTTGTGTATGTGTGTGTGTGTACATATGTGTATATATATAATTGTGTACGTTTGTCAAATTGTATATATATATATTTACACACACACACAGGTATATATATATATATACACACACACATATACACCTGTCAGTTATAAAATACACTGCACCAGTTCAAATTTCTAACCTGGAATATTTCCAAAGATACACAGCAGAAATGGTTTTGGCCCCTCCCTCCACACCACCACTGCCATTACTACCACCACACTGCACCTCATCTCACCTCACTGGGATAATTTTCATATTAAACAAAGAACAACAACAACAAAATGACCATTACCACCAACACCACCACTACCCTACTAACCACCACTGCCACCATACCCAAACCCCACCACTGCCACAAGCAGCAGCAGCAGCAGCAGCAGTGCCGCCGCTGCCATCACCACCACCACCTTCAATAACCTTCTTAACACCTCTAACAGTGATACAATAACAAGAATATTGATTACTTGAACATAACCACCTCTAGCACACACAGGCTATCACCACCACCACCACCACCACCACCACTACCACTACCACCACTACCACTACTACTACACAAGCTATCACAACTCCTGCCACCACCACCGCCAACCCACCATCATATAACCACCACCACATGCACTCATTCCACCACCACCACCACCACCACCACCACCACCACCACATGCACTCTATTACCACTTCTCTATTAAAAGTCCAATCACCATTAACATCAATCATTTCTCAATCAGCACCCCACCCCCATCAACACTGTTACTCTCAACAACCGCACAACATTTGAGCCAACATGGGAACCACTATGTGGTTTCTTAATTGGCTAGAAAGAGCAGCCAAATCTTTCTTGAATGTCACTCTACCATTTTAAAATTGGAGTGGCATGCTGGATTATCTGGTCCTATATACTGCACTGTATGGTCCACAGCATTTCTTGGACATTTTAAGCCTGGTGGAGCCCATTCCTCTCAGGGCCTGAGTGCAGCAGATTTCTTCCAGAGAGAGGAAGAATCGACCCCAGTACTAGACTGGTACCTCATTTTATTGACCTCGAAAGGATGAAAGGCAAAGTTGACCTCGGCAAGATTTGAACTCAGAGAGCAGAGAGCTGGAACAAATACCATAAAACATTCTATCCAACGTTCTAATAACTCTGCCAATTTACTGCCAACTCTGGTCCTATATACAAAAGTAGCGAAAAGGTCATGGCTGAAATTTTGTTTGGTCGGCAGAGAAAAAGAGCAGTGCCTATGACCCTTTTCAGAGCTTCCAAGACTTGAGAGCAGAAAAACATTCCAAATGCTTGCCACGGTACTGAAGATGCCAGAGTTTAGATTAAAATAGCTGATCTATGACTGGTTTGAGTTGGGATATAACGAGTCAGAGCTTGATAAAACCCAACTAGGTCACCTGAGTATGGTTGCATGATGTTGAAAGACCAGAAACACCTAGTGACCACAGGTAACATTACTGATGATGTATCCCAACTATAACTTATTATATGAGGATGTATCTTGGTAGAAAATGTTAAGGAATATTGGAAAAGATTTTATTTTTAAAAATAAAATAATAATTGTTATATATCCCCTGGGGAAAATATGGTTCATATAATGAATCTCACCTGAAAAAGGAATCTGGATATTTAGGTGGTCGCTTGGCCCCAGCAGCATTTGAAAATCCTGTGCTTCTTAACAGCTTACAGACCTCATCAATGTTGGAGTCATCAGCACCAGTCTTTTGTGCACTAAAATAACAGAAATAATAATAATAATAATAATAATAATAATGTGAGTCACAACCTATAATCATCACCTGATACTATAACAATGGTTCCCAAACCATGCACTGTGGTGCACTGATGCACCGTGAGATGTAACTAACTAGATGCACTGCAGAAGACTAAGATTAAGTTTTAAGATGTGAAAAATACTGAAATATTGAAAAAAAAATGAAATTTGTATGATAGTTCATATATAGCTATCAAAGTGACAAATGTAAAGTTTAGTAACAAGATTTGTGAAAAATGGGCCTAGAACCATTTAATTCTATGTTATCAACATTATCGTTTTTACATCCATTTTTCCAAGCTTGCATGGGTCAGATGGGTTCTTCTCAGCACAGCATCTCTCCATTTGCCGCATTTCTTCGTCATTTCCTCACTGAGTCTCAGCAATTTGAGGTCAGCTCTCAACACTTCTACCCAGGTCATTCTTAGTCAACCTCTACAGGAACTTCCTTCTATAGGCATTTCCTGGCAATTTTTTCAACCGTCGATCATCATCCATGCACATCTACATATTTCTATAGTTCAGACACAATAGTTCTATATACAATTTAGCAATATAGATATATACACCTCAGGTACAATAATTCTACATACACCTCAGGAATATAGATATATACACCTCAGGTACAATAATTCTATATACACCTCAGGAATATAGATATATACATCTCAGACACAATAATTCTATATATACCTCAGGAATATAGATATATACACCTCAGGAAAATAGATATATACACCTCAGACACAATAATTCTATATACACCTCAGACACAATAATTCTATATACACCTCAGGAATGTAGATATATACACCTCAGACACAATAATTCTATATACACCTCAGGAATATAGATATATACATCTCAGACACAATAATTCTATATACACCTCAGGAATATAGATATATACACCTCAGACACAATAATTCTATATACACCTCAGGAATATAGATATATACACCTCAGACACAATAATTCTATATACACCGCAGGCATATAGATATATATACCTCAGGAATATAGATATATACATCTCAGACATAATAATTCTATATACACCTCGGGAATATAGATATATACACCTCAGACACAATAATTCTATATACACCTCAGGAATATAGATATATACACCTCAGACACAATAATTCTATATACACCTCAGGAATATAGATATATACACCTCAGGAAAATAGATATATACACCTCAGACACAATAATTCTATATACACCGCAGGCATATAGATATATATATACCTCAGGAATATAGATATATACATCTCAGACACAATAATTCTATATACACCTCAGGAATATAGATATATACACCTCAGACACAATAATTCTATATACACCTCAGGAATATAGATATATACACCTCAGACACAATAATTCTATATACACCTCAGGAATATAGATATATACACCTCAGACACAATAATTCTATATACACCTCAGGAATATAGATATATACACCTCAGACACAATAATTCTATATACACCTCAGGAATATAGATATATACACCTCAGACACAATAATTCTATATACACCGCAGGCATATAGATATATATACCTCAGGAATATAGATATATACACCTCAGACACAATAATTCTATATACACCTCAGGAATATAGATATATACATCTCAGACACAATAATTCTATATACACCTCAGGAATATAGATATATACACCTCAGACACAATAATTCTATATACACCTCAGGAATATAGATATATACACCTCAGACACAATAATTCTATATACACCGCAGGCATATAGATATATATACCTCAGGAATATAGATATATACATCTCAGACATAATAATTCTATATACACCTCGGGAATATAAATATATACACCTCAGACACAATAATTCTATATACACCTCAGGAATATAGATATATACACCTCAGGAAAATAGATATATACACCTCAGACACAATAATTCTATATACACCGCAGGCATATAGATATATATATACCTCAGGAATATAGATATATACATCTCAGACACAATAATTCTATATACACCTCAGGAATATAGATATATACACCTCAGACACAATAATTCTATATACACCTCAGGAATATAGATATATACACCTCAGGAAAATAGATATATACACCTCAGACACAATAATTCTATATACACCGCAGGCATATAGATATATATATACCTCAGGAATATAGATATATACATCTCAGACACAATAATTCTATATACACCTCAGGAATATAGATATATACACCTCAGACACAATAATTCTATATACACCTCAGGAATATAGATATATACACCTCAGACACAATAATTCTATATACACCGCAGGCATATAGATAAATATACCTCAGGAATATAGATATATACACCTCAGACACAATAATTCTATATACACCTCAGGAATATAGATATATACATCTCAGACACAATAATTCTATATACACCTCAGGAATATAGATATATACACCTCAGTCACAATAATTCTATATACACCTCAGGAATATAGATATATACACCTCAGACACAATAATTCTATATATACCTCAGACACAATAATTCTATATACACCGCAGGCATATAGATATATACCTCAGGAATATAGATATATACATCTCAGACACAATAATTCTATATACACCTCAGGAATATAGATATATACACCTCAGACACAATAATTCTATATATAGCCAAAAAGCTTATCAGCACAGCAACAAAACAGCATAGAAAAAAATATGAAGACGTCGCATCTCAGAGTTGCAACACTTAATGTTGGCACTCTCAGAGGTAGATCTGCTGAAATAGCGGAGATGCTGGAGAGAAGGCAGGTGGATGTGTGCTGCGTGCAAGAGGTGAGATGGAGAGGTGCCTCTGCGAGACTAGTCGTAGGCAAGCGTCTTAGCTATAAGCTATTCTGGGTAGGTAAGGATGATGGGTTAGGGGGAGTAGGCATTTTCCTGGCTGAGAAATGGATCAATAAGACAATAGAGGTAGTTCGAGTTAGTAATCGAATAATTAAGCTTAGATTAGTTGTAGGTAGGAGACTACTGACAATCATCTCGGTCTATGCTCCCCAAGCAGGCCTAGGCAAAGATGAGAAAGACTGCTTTTATGAGCAACTTTTGCAAACAACCACAATGACAGAGGACTGAGACATCGTTATGCTAGCAGGAGACTTCAATGGTCATGTTGGACAGCTCCAGGATGGTTACACTGGGGTACATGGTGGGCATGGTTACGGTTCAAGAAATGAAGAAGGAGTGAGACTTCTTGAATTTTGTGATGCAAGTACATTGACTATTTGCAACACAAACTTCCAGAAACCTGCCAATCACCTAATAACCTACAAATCTGGTGAGCACATAAGCCAGATTGACTTCCTGCTAGTTAGGCAGCGGGACAGGCAGATAGTGTCTAATACCAAGGCATACCCTGGGGAAGAATGTACCCCACAGCATAGGTTAGTTGTTAGTGATATCTCAGTAAGCAAGAGATGGAATGAGCCATATAGGAAGGTGTGGAGAAGAAAGGTCTGGAAGCTAAAAGACCTTTCACTAAAATTCAAATTTAGGAAAGCCCTTCAAGATGTATATGACGAAAAAGAAGACGATTTAGAGACGTATGACATAGATAATAACTGGAAGTTCTTACGTGACAACTTGCTGAAGGCTACTGATGAAACTTGTGGCTGGAGCAGAGCCCCAACCAGACAGAGAGTGACCTGGTGGTGGAACAGCAGTGTAGATAAGGCTATTAGAGACAAAAGACTAGCATGGAAGGCTTGGAATAAGGGTGGGAGTAGGGAAGAATATACAGCCACTAAGAGAGAAGCTAGACGTCAGGTGTACTTAGCACGCAGGGAGGCAGAGAGTAGGAGGTTTGCCAAAGTTCTGCGACGGGAAGATCAGAGGCGTGCGGTGTTCCACATTGCAAGGCAGTGTGTCAATGCAAATCAGGATGTTGTTGGTGATAAATGTGTCCGGGATGATGCCGGTGTACTTAGTGTCACGAATGACCAGAAAAAGGAGGCCTGGAAATGCCATTATGAGAGACTGATGAATGTGGAGAACGAATGGGAGAGAGAGAAATTACCCTTGGTAGATCCGACAGAGGGACCAGCTATTGAGATTGACGAATATAGGGTCCAAGAGGCGATTAGGGAAATGAAAAATGGTAAGGCGGCCGGACCATCGGGAATAGTTGCTGAGATGTTGAAGGCATCAGGGGACGTAGGCACTAAACTGGTTGCACGCATAATCAATCAGGCTATATATGGTGGTGTCATACCCAAAGACTGGTGCAGCAGTATTCTCATAAATTGCTACAAAGGTAAAGGGGATGCTTTGGAGAGGAGCAATTATAGGGGTATAAAACTGATAGATCAGGTTATGAAAGTGGCAGAAAGGATTTTAGCACAACTAATTAGAGAAAGGGTCAAACTAGATGAGATGCAGTTTGGTTTTGTGCCTGGGAAGAGTACAACAGATGCCCTCTTCTTGGTGAGACAAATGCAAGAGAGGTTCTTAGAGAAGAATAAGCCACTATACTTGGCCTTTGTTGACCTAGAGAAGGCCTTTGATAGGGTACCCCGATCTGTCATCTGGTGGTCCCTAAGGAAGCTGGGTGTTGAGGAATGGCTTGTAAGGACAGTGCAAACTTTGTACAGAGGTACTCTCAGTAAAGTCAGGGTAGGAATGGAGTTTAGTGAGGAATTCCAGATACAAGTAGGAGTACATCAGGGTTCGGTCCTCAGCCCGCTCTTGTTCATTATAGTCCCCCAAGCCATAACAGAGGAGTTTAAGACTGGCTGTCCATGGGAACTTCTCTATGCTGACGATCTGGCTCTTATGGCAGAATCAGTAGAGGAGCTAGAGAATAAATTCCGGCTATGGAAACAGCAGTTGGAAGCAAGAGGACTGAGAGTAAATCTAGCTAAGACAAAAGTGTTGATGAGTAGAAAAGAGGACAAAACCCTGATTCCGTCAGGGAAATGGCCATGTTCGATATGCAGAAAAGGAACTGGCATAAATTCTATAAAATGCACACAATGTAGGTCCTGGGTACACAAGAGATGTAGCGGGATAGCAGGCAAACTAACAGGTAGGGAGAAATATGTATGCAGTAGATGTACAGGGAAATTAGACAGTAGAAGTCGCACTGATAGACACATTTTTCAAATGCGAGAGGGCGCTATAGAAGTGGTGGATAGCTTCCGGTACCTAGGAGATCAGATTAGCATGGGAGGAGGGTGTTCCGAGGCCATAGTATCTAGAATAAGGACGGGTTGGAAGAAGTTTAGGGAGCTGCTTCCTCTGTTGACGAAGAAGGGTTTCTCCCTGCGTACGAAAGGCCGGTTGTATGATGCCTGTGTGAGGAGCGCGATGCTGCATGGTAGTGAGACATGGGCAGCTACCGCAGAAGATATGCGACGGCTGGAGAGAAATGAGGCAAGCATGCTCCGTTGGATGTGCAGTGTAAATGTGCGTGAACGACCCAGCATAAATGTGTTGAGAGAGAAACTGTGTCTGAGAGGGATAGAACGTAGTGTACGGGAGAGGAGACTGAGGTGGTATGGACATGTGATGCGCATGGAGGATGACCGATGGGTGAAGAAGTGCCAGGAAATGCCAGTTGAAGGAAGACGTAGTAGAGGTAGACCACGAAAAACATGGGCGGAGGTGGTGAGAACAGACCTCAGATCATTGAAGCTCACGGTGGAGATGACGAGGGACCGTGACGAGTGGAGAGATGCTGTGCTGAATAAGACCCGTCCCACCCTTGCAAGCAGGGAAAAGCGGACGTAAAATGATGATGATGATGATGATGATGATACCTCAGGAATATAGATATATACACCTCAGACACAATAATTCTATATACACCTCAGGAATATAGATATATACACCTCAGGAAAATAGATATATACACCTCAGACACAATAATTCTATATACACCGCAGGCATATAGATATATATATACCTCAGGAATATAGATATATACATCTCAGACACAATAATTCTATATACACCTCAGGAATATAGATATATACACCTCAGACACAATAATTCTATATACACCTCAGGAATATAGATATATACACCTCAGACAAAATAATTCTATATACACCTCAGGAATATAGATATATACACCTCAGACACAATAATTCTATATACACCTCAGGAATATAGATATATACACCTCAGACACAATAATTCTATATACACCGCAGGAATATAGATATATACACCTCAGACACAATAATTTGATACACACCTCAGGAATATAGATATATATACACCTCAGACACAATAATTCTATATACACTTCAGGAACATAGATATATACACCTCAGACACAATAATTCTATATACACCTCAGGAATATAGATATATACACCTCAGACACAATAATTCTATATATACCTCAGACACAATAATTCTATATACACCGCAGGCATATAGATATATACCTCAGGAATATAGATATATACATCTCAGACACAATAATTCTATATACACCTCAGGAATATAGATATATACACCTCAGACACAATAATTCTATATATAGCCAAAAAGCTTATCAGCACAGCAACAAAACAGCATAGAAAAAAATATGAAGACGTCGCATCTCAGAGTTGCAACACTTAATGTTGGCACTCTCAGAGGTAGATCTGCTGAAATAGCGGAGATGCTGGAGAGAAGGCAGGTGGATGTGTGCTGCGTGCAAGAGGTGAGATGGAGAGGTGCCTCTGCGAGACTAGTCGTAGGCAAGCGTCTTAGCTATAAGCTATTCTGGGTAGGTAAGGATGATGGGTTAGGGGGAGTAGGCATTTTCCTGGCTGAGAAATGGATCAATAAGACAATAGAGGTAGTTCGAGTTAGTAATCGAATAATTAAGCTTAGATTAGTTGTAGGTAGGAGACTACTGACAATCATCTCGGTCTATGCTCCCCAAGCAGGCCTAGGCAAAGATGAGAAAGACTGCTTTTATGAGCAACTTTTGCAAACAACCACAATGACAGAGGACTGAGACATCGTTATGCTAGCAGGAGACTTCAATGGTCATGTTGGACAGCTCCAGGATGGTTACACTGGGGTACATGGTGGGCATGGTTACGGTTCAAGAAATGAAGAAGGAGTGAGACTTCTTGAATTTTGTGATGCAAGTACATTGACTATTTGCAACACAAACTTCCAGAAACCTGCCAATCACCTAATAACCTACAAATCTGGTGAGCACATAAGCCAGATTGACTTCCTGCTAGTTAGGCAGCGGGACAGGCAGATAGTGTCTAATACCAAGGCATACCCTGGGGAAGAATGTACCCCACAGCATAGGTTAGTTGTTAGTGATATCTCAGTAAGCAAGAGATGGAATGAGCCATATAGGAAGGTGTGGAGAAGAAAGGTCTGGAAGCTAAAAGACCTTTCACTAAAATTCAAATTTAGGAAAGCCCTTCAAGATGTATATGACGAAAAAGAAGACGATTTAGAGACGTATGACATAGATAATAACTGGAAGTTCTTACGTGACAACTTGCTGAAGGCTACTGATGAAACTTGTGGCTGGAGCAGAGCCCCAACCAGACAGAGAGTGACCTGGTGGTGGAACAGCAGTGTAGATAAGGCTATTAGAGACAAAAGACTAGCATGGAAGGCTTGGAATAAGGGTGGGAGTAGGGAAGAATATACAGCCACTAAGAGAGAAGCTAGACGTCAGGTGTACTTAGCACGCAGGGAGGCAGAGAGTAGGAGGTTTGCCAAAGTTCTGCGACGGGAAGATCAGAGGCGTGCGGTGTTCCACATTGCAAGGCAGTGTGTCAATGCAAATCAGGATGTTGTTGGTGATAAATGTGTCCGGGATGATGCCGGTGTACTTAGTGTCACGAATGACCAGAAAAAGGAGGCCTGGAAATGCCATTATGAGAGACTGATGAATGTGGAGAACGAATGGGAGAGAGAGAAATTACCCTTGGTAGATCCGACAGAGGGACCAGCTATTGAGATTGACGAATATAGGGTCCAAGAGGCGATTAGGGAAATGAAAAATGGTAAGGCGGCCGGACCATCGGGAATAGTTGCTGAGATGTTGAAGGCATCAGGGGACGTAGGCACTAAACTGGTTGCACGCATAATCAATCAGGCTATATATGGTGGTGTCATACCCAAAGACTGGTGCAGCAGTATTCTCATAAATTGCTACAAAGGTAAAGGGGATGCTTTGGAGAGGAGCAATTATAGGGGTATAAAACTGATAGATCAGGTTATGAAAGTGGCAGAAAGGATTTTAGCACAACTAATTAGAGAAAGGGTCAAACTAGATGAGATGCAGTTTGGTTTTGTGCCTGGGAAGAGTACAACAGATGCCCTCTTCTTGGTGAGACAAATGCAAGAGAGGTTCTTAGAGAAGAATAAGCCACTATACTTGGCCTTTGTTGACCTAGAGAAGGCCTTTGATAGGGTACCCCGATCTGTCATCTGGTGGTCCCTAAGGAAGCTGGGTGTTGAGGAATGGCTTGTAAGGACAGTGCAAACTTTGTACAGAGGTACTCTCAGTAAAGTCAGGGTAGGAATGGAGTTTAGTGAGGAATTCCAGATACAAGTAGGAGTACATCAGGGTTCGGTCCTCAGCCCGCTCTTGTTCATTATAGTCCCCCAAGCCATAACAGAGGAGTTTAAGACTGGCTGTCCATGGGAACTTCTCTATGCTGACGATCTGGCTCTTATGGCAGAATCAGTAGAGGAGCTAGAGAATAAATTCCGGCTATGGAAACAGCAGTTGGAAGCAAGAGGACTGAGAGTAAATCTAGCTAAGACAAAAGTGTTGATGAGTAGAAAAGAGGACAAAACCCTGATTCCGTCAGGGAAATGGCCATGTTCGATATGCAGAAAAGGAACTGGCATAAATTCTATAAAATGCACACAATGTAGGTCCTGGGTACACAAGAGATGTAGCGGGATAGCAGGCAAACTAACAGGTAGGGAGAAATATGTATGCAGTAGATGTACAGGGAAATTAGACAGTAGAAGTCGCACTGATAGACACATTTTTCAAATGCGAGAGGGCGCTATAGAAGTGGTGGATAGCTTCCGGTACCTAGGAGATCAGATTAGCATGGGAGGAGGGTGTTCCGAGGCCATAGTATCTAGAATAAGGACGGGTTGGAAGAAGTTTAGGGAGCTGCTTCCTCTGTTGACGAAGAAGGGTTTCTCCCTGCGTACGAAAGGCCGGTTGTATGATGCCTGTGTGAGGAGCGCGATGCTGCATGGTAGTGAGACATGGGCAGCTACCGCAGAAGATATGCGACGGCTGGAGAGAAATGAGGCAAGCATGCTCCGTTGGATGTGCAGTGTAAATGTGCGTGAACGACCCAGCATAAATGTGTTGAGAGAGAAACTGTGTCTGAGAGGGATAGAACGTAGTGTACGGGAGAGGAGACTGAGGTGGTATGGACATGTGATGCGCATGGAGGATGACCGATGGGTGAAGAAGTGCCAGGAAATGCCAGTTGAAGGAAGACGTAGTAGAGGTAGACCACGAAAAACATGGGCGGAGGTGGTGAGAACAGACCTCAGATCATTGAAGCTCACGGTGGAGATGACGAGGGACCGTGACGAGTGGAGAGATGCTGTGCTGAATAAGACCCGTCCCACCCTTGCAAGCAGGGAAAAGCGGACGTAAAATGATGATGATGATGATGATGATGATACCTCAGGAATATAGATATATACACCTCAGACACAATAATTCTATATACACCTCAGGAATATAGATATATACACCTCAGGAAAATAGATATATACACCTCAGACACAATAATTCTATATACACCGCAGGCATATAGATATATATATACCTCAGGAATATAGATATATACATCTCAGACACAATAATTCTATATACACCTCAGGAATATAGATATATACACCTCAGACACAATAATTCTATATACACCTCAGGAATATAGATATATACACCTCAGACAAAATAATTCTATATACACCTCAGGAATATAGATATATACACCTCAGACACAATAATTCTATATACACCTCAGGAATATAGATATATACACCTCAGACACAATAATTCTATATACACCGCAGGAATATAGATATATACACCTCAGACACAATAATTTGATACACACCTCAGGAATATAGATATATATACACCTCAGACACAATAATTCTATATACACTTCAGGAACATAGATATATACACCTCAGACACAATAATTCTATATACACTTTAGGAATATAGATATATACACCTCAGTCACAATAATTCTATATACACCTCAGGAATATAGATATATACACCTCAGACACAATAATTCTATATACACCGCAGGCATATAGATATATATACCTCAGACACAATAATTCTATATACACTTCAGGAATATAGACATATACACCTCAGTCACAATAATTCTATATACACCTCAGGAATATAGATATATACACCTCAGACACAATAATTCTATATACACCACAGGAATATAGATATATACACCTCAGACACAATAATTCTACATACACCTCAGAAATATAGATATATACACCTCAGACACAATAATTCTACATACATCTCAGACACAATAATTCTATATACACCTCAGGAATATAGATATATACACCTCAGACACAATAATTCTATATACACCGCAGGAATATAGATATATACACCTCAGACACAATAATTCTACATACACCTGAGGAATATAGATATGTATGAGGAATATAGATATATACACCTCAGACACAATAATTCTATATACATCTCAGACACAATAATTCTATATACACCGCAGGAATATAGATATATACACCTCAGACACAATAATTCTACATACACCTCGGGAATATAGATATATACACCTCAGACACAATAATTATACATACATCTCAGACACAATAATTCTATATACACCTCAGGAAAATAGATGTGTACCTGGTGGTGTAGTAAAACTTTGTAGAAAACTTGAAAACATAAGGGAAAATAATAATTTCTAACATGTGTCCGCACACACACACATATACGCATTACACATACACACACATATATATATACATATATAACCAAGAGGGTGTGGTAAGATACCAGGTGGACCATAACGTACCAGAGTACTTAGATAAAATGTCTAAATTAGCCAAATTTTACTATAAAAAGTGGTGCTCTTTTTTTGTTGATTTACGTTTAATTAATAGAAAAAACCCGTGATAATAGAGGTTCCAATACTCAAGTTGGAAAATGGCTGCCAAAATTTTTCCTATAGAGGGCTTAACCCCCATTAGGATGTCTTAATATTATTGAAATGTTCTGAAATTTTGTGAATAGGCATCATATCTTGTCATTTACCTATGGCTTAAATTTCATATAAATCGAAGGGAAAAGATTTTCAGTGGGGGTTTGTGCCCCCGGGGAACCCTTTGATTAAAATTAAATATACTTATCCAAGTACCCTGGGCAATGTAGTTTCAGAATATATATGGTTATGGGGGTCTATCTCTAAAACCATAGGAGGAGTTCGTGAACAAACAAACAAACAAACAAACAAACAAACAGACAGGAACTACAACTTTATATATATAGATATATATGTGTCTGATGGTAGTTAAGATGCTTCCATAGGCGGAATGCCGGTTGAGCACTCTATGCTCTTACAGAGCAGAGTATGATATAATATAAAACGAAAAATCAGTGATGCATCTGAACTCAATTTATTGTGTTACAATTGTTTCGCCGGCAGACAGCTCGAGACACGATCATTGTGTGGATCTGTCTGATTCTGGATCCGCAGGTTCGACGGACACTTCTAATGATCCTTAGAAGTGGCTTTGTAGAATGGTAGGATCTAGTTAGGTTCATTTGCATTTTTAGTTAAAATCTGTCTAGGCCAGCTTTGCCTTTCACTTTTCCAGCTTTAATGTACCCATACCTAGGGAAGCACAGTGTTCGGAGTATGGTAGATGCCGGATGGAGGGTTTTCATTTGGTTGCACTTCTCTGAACAGTTTCTAGGAAATCAATATTCTGAGCAAGATATGATCATTAGAAGTGTCCGTCGAACCTGCGTATCCAGAATCAGACAGATCCACACAATGATCGTGTCTCAAGCTGTCTGCCGGCGAAACAATTGTAACACACAATAAATTGAGTTCAGATGCATCACTGATTTTCGTTTTATATTATATATAGATATACATATATATATATATATATATATATATCATCATCATCATCATCGTTTAACGTCCATATTCCACGCTTGCATGGGTTTGGACGGGAGTTTTCCCACTTGAGGCAAGAGTGGTTGTCTTGCTCGCATAGGACTGTCTGGTGGATTTTCTACGGCTGGATGCCCTTCCTAACACCAACCACGTTTACAGTGTGGGACTGGGAGGTTTTTACCGTGTTACCTACATGGCCACATTACAGCGTCGACTGTGTGTTTTTTGTCGTGACACCTACACGTCTGGCGGGTTTTCTACGGCTGGGTGCCCTTCCCAACACCAACCACGTTTACAGTGTGTACTGGGAGGTTTTTACCGTGTTACCTACACGGCCACATTACAGCGTGGACTGTGTTTTTTTGTCGTGACACCTACATGACCTCATTTGTTTCGGACTGGATGTTGTGGTACCAACATAACTTCACATTTAAGGGGGTGGTGTGGATGGGGTGGGGGTAGTGGGACGGGGTGTATTTTGTTAGAGGTGCCTACTGACTGTAGGTTTCGCTTTGTACTTAGGCAAGGCGAGTCTTCTGTATAACTGTGTAGCGCCAAAGATCTCGGTCCAGTGACATTGTCTTGGAGAGGTGTAAGTGTGTGAGGTCGGAATTTATCAAGTCGTCCCAGGTTTTTCTGGGTCTGCCTACTCCGTGGCTACCGTCTATTTTTATATATATATATATATATATATATATAATACATGTAGGTCATGCCCAAAGAAGTAGTTTTAATAAATATTAGCTTTTAATATTAAAACCCATACTTTTCTCTAATTCTTTAATATAGTATTTACCCCGATTACAGAGTTTGATCATCACTTAACTGTGTATACTGAGGTGGCTTGGCAACAACCCAGAACAGATTAGTTAAAGTTCTTCTACTCCTCCTGTCATCCCAGCTCTGTTGTAGACATAAACTTCATCGGATGTAACATCTCCAATATTTTCAGCTAAATACAAGACACAGCAGTTTTCCAAGATTAATTTTCAGACATTATGTGTTCTATCTTGGTTAATTTTAGTTATTTTAGTCTACTTCTGGCATGGAGAGAAATAATTCTTTGGCACAATTTAGAGTAAAAATTTGAAGATTATATGTATATATGTGTGTATGTATATATATATATGTGTGTGTGTGTGTGTGTATGTATGTGTGTGTGTGTGTATATGGGTGTGTGTGTGTATATATATATGTGTGCGTGTATATATATATATATATGTATATGTATGTACATATATATGAAAGGAGAGCAGATGTTAAATATAAACATATATATATATATTGGCAAACATGAGAATGAGAACTCAATACTTATGGTAGAGATTTATAATTTATTAAGGCCAATCAATGTTTTTCAGCCTTTAAGTGTTTGAAAAATGTGTAGCCCACAGGGGAACCACCAATAGGCCATTAGATCATTATCAATAAATAGTTAAATAGAATATTTTCTTTGAGTTAGTTAGTATGTAAGCTCTCTCTCTATAGATGGCTTATTTACCTAAACTTTTCCATCTCTTTCTTTCATTATCATCCTACTTTCTGAAGAAGGACTTAGTCTGAAATGTCAAGAATAAATCTTCCCACTTCTCGAGAGCATTAAACTAATACCATAACATTTTTTTTTTTTTATTAAGTCTTTGTTTTTATCATGTTTACATCTGTTTTTCCATGCTTGCATGGCATTTCTCCACTCGTTGCAATCCTTTGTCATCTCCTCTGTGAGTCTCAGTGATTTGAGTTCAGTTCTCATAGTCATTCTTAACAGAATCAACATGCATTCAAGAGTGTTTCTTAAGGACACATTATACCTGATCTGAGAATTGAACTTACATTGCTATGATAGTGGTTTCTTATATAGGCACAAGGCCATAATTGTAAGAATATAATAGTAAGAATAAAACTCAAACCATTAAGCTACACAACTTCATTGTGATTAAAAAAAACCCCAAAAGGCTCAAAGTCAAGCAACATTTTAGTGTCTTCACTTACCTGTATCGGTAATAGCTGACCAGTATTCTTTCTCTTATTATTCCTTCTATTTTCATATCTGTCACTAGCAGCATCACACCATACAGGAATAAAGATTCACACTGCAACAACAACCAATTGAATAAAGAAATTATAGATATATATATATATAAGCAAGATGTATGGTAGGTCATATGTGAATCGCGATGATCACGTCTGACCTACCAAATATGTGACGGTAGCTAGTTAAGCTCTATGCGTATAAGCAGAGCAGAAATATTAATGAAAAAGAACAAAGGAACTATTATGACATTATAACAAGTTTATTGC
Source organism: Eledone cirrhosa (assembly GCA_964016885.1). NCBI lineage: Eukaryota > Metazoa > Mollusca > Cephalopoda > Octopoda > Eledonidae > Eledone > Eledone cirrhosa. Next base: position 221,412,590 of record OZ024742.1, read on the forward strand.
CGACAGCCGTTTCGTCCGACCATATGGTGGGACTTTTCAAGGCATATAACATGTGATTGTAAGTTCATTATTTACATCAACGTATCACTTAAGACTAGCAGTTTGAAATTGTGGTATACATCAGCAGCTCCGCTTGTATATTTGGGGTCTATATTCTAAGGGGGCTCTTTTATATTAGTTGTTTGAATTGTAAAGGGGTGGGTTATGGGGAGTTAAGAGAATTTGAAAATGGCCTAAGAGTCAGGGATTGAAGGTTAAAAATTAGATAATTTATAATTTACGCATTAAAAGACTTGGGATCTCGTAGAAGCACCTTAAAAAAAATCCCTCAATAAGTGCATAAAGCTTACAAGCCTCAATAAACTTAACAAACTAGAAGAGATTAAGAGACTAATAAAATAAAAAAATAAAGATATAAAGTTTCCCTAAAAATATATATAAAGTTTCCCAAGAAGTTCCTTCGAGAGAAAAAAATTTCTTTCGAAAGAAAAAAACTTTCTTCCCCAGAGATCTTGTTAAAAAATTTCAGAAAATTTACGAAGTTTTTCATAATCCCTACTAAGTTGAAAGAAACTAATCAATTAAAGGTTAATTCAAAGAGCCTTCAATAAACCCCTCAGAAAAGGCCCCTTTAATATTTTTAATAGGAACCTCCTCCGGGAGACCCTTCAAAGAATTAAAATTTTAGAGAGCCTTTAAGGATATATATAAACGAATTGAGGAAAATTATAAATTAAAAGTTAAAAATTACGGTATTTGGGATATCCGAGGAATTTTCAAAGGGCTGGTTCAACAGATACAACTTAGGTATAATAGATAAAATAGTTTAAGTAATTTAAGTAATTTAATTAGGGAGCAATTCAAAGAGCTTATCAAGTTGGGCAAGATTAAATAAAATTATAAGTAAGAAAATACATAAGCAAAAAGACAATAATTATAAAATGTATTTTTAAAAGACAATAATTATAAAATGTATTTTTAAGAAGGTATAAGGTAGCTTCAGTAATCTAATAATGTACTATCAAAAAATTATTATAAAATTATCACAAAATTATTATAAAATGATTACAAAATTATCATAAAACTATTGATACAGGATTAAAAAATTACTATAAAATTATTGATACAGGATTAACAAAGACATAATAATATATTCCTGCCTAATTAACAAAATCAATAAATAATTAACAGTCAAGCAAAATTAGCTCAGGGATATCCCGCTCTCGGATACTTTACACACATACAGCATCACATATGATTAACAAAGACATAATGGTATACCCCTGCTTAATTAATAAACAATCAATTAACCATTGATAGTCAAGTAAATGTACTCAGGGATATCCCGGAGATCAGAAATCTTCTCGTCCTGCCCCCACACTATACTTAGCTCTTTCTTTTTCTTCAGACCAGACACATAGCCCTGACCCCACTCTGTCCCGCACATGGCTTCCCTGCTGGCGAATAGGGTGCTCGTTAGTAACCCCGGCCGCATTGATACCTCGGCTCCCCGATTGCCGATGGGGAGTCTGGTGAGGAACAGTCAACCCTGTGTCCCTATTGCCAACCTGGAATTGGAGGCAGCATTATTGCTGGGCACCCTGCGGGCAGACGATGCCTGCGGTGTGAGACATTGTGAGTGCCTGGACCCACGTTGACTGATCTGGGGAGGTGCCGTCGGAGATGTTTGTCAACAAATTCGGGAACTTGCCCAAGGAAACAGTAACAGAACACCCAATATGGCGGCCGCTCCCTGCCTATAACCAATCAAACCCCCCTCCTCCCCTAATAAACCCCCTCCCCACTCTCCCCCACTCACTTCTTTTGAGTTAGTTCTTCTTTATTATTAGTGGTTCTTTTTGAGTTAGTTCTTTATTAATAGTGATTTTTTTTTGTATATTACCACGGTTGACTTAATGGGCTTGGAGAGTTGACTCCCTTGGTGTATGACCACTCGATAAGTTGGGGGTTGTGCCCCTTGAGCAGGGGTGTGTCTAGCTGGTCTACCTGCTGTCTGCTACTACCCGAGACTGGACACGGCCATAGCCACAGGCCAGCGCGTGCGCGATGGCATGGAATATATATTTTCTGCTAGTCACCCCGTGTAATATGATACCCCAAGATTCCATGCATGAGATTCACCGAAGCATGCGCAGTCTTAACCGGGAGATGACATGCGAACTTGAAAATACCACAAGAGAGACCCTTTGGATAGCGTAGACGCCGGACCATACCCGCAAATATATACAGACCTGTCTTGAATATGCATGGCTGACGCAATATGGATAACACGACCAACATCTAAGCTGGAATCGACCCCTACAACAAGCAAAGAGGGGACAGCCCTTCACGTTTGACCAGTCACGTGTGTGCTTGGAGATCGTAGTATACCACCCCAGTCAAATCCACACTGGTTTTTTTACCAATATAGCATGTAGACCAATACATCCTATGCAGCGAGACCTTGGATTTAGAACCGGCAGCGAGCAATCCCCGAAACTAAAAGATCGAACGGACCACACCCAGCAACCACTAGCTATTTGATCCACAGGTACATTTCCCAGAGAGTCCACGCGGCTGATAGTGAATCCCAGTTGATTCGTGAACTCTGAACTTTTAAACAAGACCAAATGTGCCTGGAGCTATGCAGATGACTACATACGCATAATGGATATCGCGCCCACAAGGTCACCTGTATTGTTTATCCTGCTGTATGTGTGTAAAGTATCCGTGCGTGGGATATCCCTGAGTACATTTACTTGACTATCAATTGTTAATTGATTGTTTATTAATTAAGCAGGAGTATACCATTATGTCTTTGTTAATCATATGTGAAATAGAAGAGGAAAAAGAAAGAAAGAAGGAGGAGAGAGAAAGAGACAGAGAGAGAGAGATATAGTTTTGATCGGGAATGCTGTCCAAAAATGAATAACGGCTAAAAGAATATATATATAATAAAAATAAAAATAAATATAAAATTAAATAAATAAAAATATAAATTGATGAGGTGAATGTGCTAATATAACGAATATTAGATGTCTAGAATATATAAACTGGGTATATTATTTAATATTGAGTTTGAATACTAAAAATTGGATTAAGAAGTGTAAAAATGTATTAATAAAATAAAATAAAATAAAATAAAATAAAATAAAATAAAGTAAAATTAAAATTAAAATTAAATTAAAATAATAATAATAATTATTAAAAAAGGGGTTTAAAAAAAAAAAAAGATAGACTAGAATAAAAAAGACTAGAATAAGAAATAAGAAATAAAAATAAGAATGGTCTATCTATGTCAAAATTATAAATTACTAATAAAAATGTATATATGTGGGGTATAGTATTAGATTATTAGTTTAATATTTTATATCAACAAGTAAATAAAGGAAATAGCTAGAAAGGGTTAAACGTAAAAAGACATATGACGTCATAGATTGTTTACAAAATCTACGAAGGTTTGAACGAAAAAATTAACGTCAATAGAGGCAAAGAAAAGGGGATTAATACATTGTAGAATATAATGAAATAGTGAGAAAAAATGTGAAAAGATATGTGTAAAAAAAATTATATGTGTAAAAAAGATTAACCGTTATTCGTAGAATAAGTTATAGAACATTATCTGTATACTTTGTGAAAGGTCTTAAAAGATTTATGAATACAGATAGCAAATAAGTCCATACGTCTATTTATTAAAGAGTTGAAATTCGAGATAATGGTAAATTTTTCAGCTAGACATAAATTACAGACCCTAGATATGGAAGCGTTGGAGTAAGGTAAAGCGTTGCAAATTTTACGCCAAGAGATTTCGTAATTAATGTTTTTGTCTTTTAAGGACCAAATAAGTTCTGAGAGTGCAGTGCTGGTCCCTTTAAGTAGATATTTAAATGTAGAAGAATGGTTATAGAGTCTTGCTTTAAAAGAAGTAGAAGTAGAGCCAATGTAGGTATAGGTATTGGTACAAGTTGTCACTTTACATTCATATATTAAGTTTTTATCGAGACAGAAATTACTAAGAGGACAGTTAGTTCTAATAGGGCAGTTGCATTTACGATTAAGATTATTAACAGAGTTATTTACCAGTGACCCAGGATTATTTATAATAGGAACTGGAGGGGTGGAATTAGCTAAAGGAGGTTCTAAAGTTTCCTGGTTTACATTACTATTTGAAGCATTCCTCAAAGTTACGTTTGACGTCGTATTTATATTTAAGTTATTTTGCCTAGATAACGCATTATTAAAGTAGTTGGCATTATCATCTATCCAGACAAAATTAAATACACTAAGGATACTAATCTTGGCAGAACTTATAGTAATGTAGCTAGTTATAAGCATACCAGTAATATAAAGAGGAGACCTAGATATAAAAATATCCTTTGGTACAACGCTCCCTTCTCTTTTTCACTTATTAGTAATATCGATAAATTATTTTTTAGGGCTTTAGATAACAGCCCCCCCCCCCCCCCCTTTCACATATTTATAGCAAGATTTTCAATAAGCATACCATTAATTCTCATATTCCACTACTTCCAACTTTTCAAAAATTATCTCTAGACATAATTCTAAAATATTAAATAATAACTCATATGCATCCAACCATGAGAGTCATAATAATAGCACTCTAAGGCCCGACATCAATGTAAACTCTAGGCAAAATAACAAATATAAATACGACGTCAAACGTAACTTTGAGGAATGCTTCAAATAGTAATGTAAACCAGGAAACTTTAGAACCTACTTTAGTGAATTCCACCACCCCAGTTCCTATTATAAATAATCCTGGGTCACTGGTAAATAACTCTGTTAATAATCTTAATCGTAAATGCAACTGCCCTATTAGAACTAATTGTCCTCTTAGGAATTTCTGTCTCGATAAAAACTTAATATATGAATGTAAAATGATAACTTGTACCAATACCTATACTTACATTGGCTCTACTTCTACTTCTTTTAAAGCAAGACTCTATAACCATTCTTCTACATTTAAATATCTACTTAAAGGGACCAGCACTGCACTCTCAGAACTTATTTGGTCCTTAAAAGACAAAAACATTAATTACGAAATCTCTTGGCGTAAAATTTGCAACGCTTTACCTTACTCCAACGCTTCCATATCTATTGTCTGTAATTTATGTCTAGCTGAAAAATTTACCATTATCTCGAATTTCAACTCTTTAATAAATAGACGTATGGACTTATTTGCTATCTGTATTCATAAATCTTTTAAGACCTTTCACAAAGTATACAGATAATGTTCTATAACTTATTCTACGAATAACGGTTAATCTTTTTTACACATATAATTTTTTTTACACATATCTTTTCACATTTTTTCTCACTATTTCATTATATTCTACAATGTATTAATCCCCCTTTCTTTGCATTATTAAGCCTTTCACCTTCTTTCTCTATTGACGTTAATTTTTTCGTTCAAACCTTCGTAGATTTTGTAAACAATCTATGACGTCTATGTCTTTTTACGTTTAACCCTTTCTAGCTATTTCCTTTATTTACTTGTTGATATAAAATATTAAAATAATAATCTACTATACCCCACATATATACATTTTTAATAGTAATTTATAATTTTGCCATAGATGGACCATTCTTATTTTTATTTCTTATTTTAGTCTTTTTTATTCTAGTCTATCTTATTTTATTTTATTTAAAAAAAAAAAAACTTTTTTTTAAATAATAATTATTATTATTATTTTTAATTTAATTTTAATTTTATTTTACTCTATTTTATTTTATTTTATTTTATTAATACATTTTTACACTTCTTAATCCAATTTTTAGTATTCAAACTCAATATTAAATAATTGTTTCTACTTTAGGCACAAGGCCAGCAATTACCCAGTGCATTACTGGTACTTTATTTTATCGACCCCGTAAGGATGAAAGGCAAAGTCAACCTCGGCGGGATTTGAACTCAGATCGTAAAGGGACGTAACTATGCTAGAAAGCATGGCGTCCAACCCTCTACCGATACTGCCAATCCACTCAATATTAAAGAATATACCCAGTTTATATATTCTAGACATCTAATATTCGTTATATTAGCACATTCACCTCATCAATTTATTTATTTATTTATTTATTTTTATTTTTATTATATATATATTCTTTTAGCCGTTATTCATTTTTGGACAGCATTCCCGATCAAAACTATCTCTCTCTCTCTCTCTTTCTCTCTCCTCCTTTTTTTTTCCTCCTTTCCTTCATTTTTCCTATTTTTTCTCTTCTCTTATATTTTTGTCATATGTTGACTGGACACTTTCTTGTTCACAAGTGTTTTTAGGCCTCATATCATGTTACCTTATTTTATCTGATGAGAACACAATTTTTGTCCCAGGATGATGTTGTTTTCGAAATGCGCATAATAAAATATATGGAACTTTTTTAACCATCTTTTAATTTCTTCTTTATATATATAACTTTAATAATAATAACAGTGTTGTTATTATTTGGTATAGACTTGACCAGAGGGTTTAAAGCTCAATACTATAGGGTTCATGCAGAGCTGATATATATATAGAACAATAAATACCAAAGAGTCGATACGCTGTCAAACTAACATGTTTCAACCGATAGAGATTCATCCCGAGGATGTGAGGTTATAAAATCAGAAATTTTAGAATTTTCTTAAGAAAGAATTTTTATCTAAAATTTCCTTATGATTTTATACTTTGGTATCATCAGAGTTTATTCACATAGGATATCAGCTTACATATAGATCAATAAATCAATAATAGAAATGGCAATAACATCAATATATATATATATATACACAAATAGTGATAAATGAATTTACAGAAGTCCTAAAGCAACCAGGTTTACTTCGTCAGAAGACAAGTACATTATACTAAAAGTGTGTTTCTTATTCTTTATGTATATATATATATCATCATCATCATCATTTAACGTCTATCTTCCACGCTACCATGGGTTTAAAGAGGAATTGTCCTACTTGAGGCAAGATTGGTCGGGTGACCATGTCTCGCTTGTATAGCAGGTTTTCTACGGCTGGATGCCCTTCCTAACACCAACCATGTTTACAGTGTGGACTGGGAGGTTTTTACCATGTTACCTACATGGTCACATTACAGCGTGGACTGTGTGTTTTTTTGACACCTACACGACCTCATTTATTTTGGACTGGATGTTGTGGTACCAACATAACTTTACAGAGAAAAGGTGGTGTTGGTGGGAGTAGGGGATAGTGGGATGGGGGTGTATGTTTGGTTAAGAGGTGCTTACTGACTGTAGGTTCCACTTTGTACATAGGTAAGGCGGGTCTTCTGTATTACCGCGTAGCGCCAAAGATCTTGGTCCAGTGACATTGTCTTAGAGAGGTGCAAGTTTGTAAGGTCGGAATTTATCAAATCAGCCACATATAAAATCTACGTTCTTAGATAGCTTACCTGTGATCCCACTACATCTTTTATGTACCCATAGTTTGCATTTGGGACATAAAATGGAATTTCTGCCTACTCCTTTCCTACACACACACATATATATATATACAAGGTGCGGACGATATTTGTTCGCAATTTTCAACTGCTAATTTTATGCAAATTTTTTTTACTTCCGTTGTCACTCTTGTCTTCATAAAAACAGTGACTATATTTCCATTATTTATTTTCAGAATAATTGATTATGAATAATTTTGAACCTCCAAATTTGTGGAAGAGACATGGAGTTCTTCTTGGAATCCGTGCCGGGAAGACAAATAAGACCAGAAGATCAACTCCCAGAACAACAGGTGGCTCGCTGTCTCATCCAAAGACATGCCTAAAGTCATGCAGACAAAGTTTCCAGCAAGAACATTGGTCTTAGGTGTCGTCAGCAGTCAAGGTGACATCATGCCACCTCATTTCTTCCCTGAGGGCCTCAAGCTGAACACCGATGGCTACATCCGTGTTCTGAGCGAGGTAGTAAAGCCGTGGATCGACCAGGTAGCTGCAGGTAGGCTGTACGTGTGGCAGCAAGACTCAGCACCCTGCCATACCAGCCGAAAGACCCAAGCCTGGCTGTCAGAGAACTTCGTCGACCACACTTCCCCTGACATCTGGCCTCCCAGCTCGCCTGACTGCAACCCCCTCGACTTCTTTGTGTGGGGTGCAGTGGAACGAGATACCAACAGATCTAGCTGCAATATGAAAGACGATCTGAAGGCCAGGATCACAAGTCGGGGAACAGTGATGAAGGCCTGTAGCCGGTTCCGAGACCGTCATCAAAGCCAATGGCGGGTTTATCGAGTGTGATCGAAAGAACAAGTCCTGAAGACAAACTGACCCAAGTTTGATAAATAAAACTACTATGTTATTTTTTCTTAGACAGTAATCTTGCGAACAAATATCGTCCGCACCCTGTACATACTGCAAGATCAATAATAATAAACAGTGAAAACAAATATATATATATATATATAAGAAGCAAAGAAAATTTCAAAGATACGAAAGATTTCCCGGTGGAAGTTCAGGTGTACTCCGGGTTGGTATCCAGTTTTGAGGTGAAAATCCAATCAGATTGCAAGAAATGTCAACATGAATGGACCTGTTATTTTTATCTAAAGACATTTTTTCCAATTCCATCCCGCTAGTCCCCTCAATCTATCTTATTTCTCATTATTTCTTCTGAAGAAAGACTACCGCCCGAAATGTTAAGACCCTCTTCCTGCTATATCAAGCGTTAACCTAATATATACCTTCCATATACTGTACCGATTGTGTTGTTATTTCTGTTTACCTTTTACACACACATATATATATATATATACAGTGGAACCTTGGTTCATAAACTTACTTCCAGAAGCTGTTTGTCACCTGAAATGTTCAGAAACAAAAACTATTTTTCTCATATGAAATGTTGAGAAGGAAATAGAGTAAGAGAAAGACTGTGTGAAAGACAGATAGATATCAACATAGTAACTAACTACACACCAAGTGATAATTTCCTGCTGACTTGCGTGTTTGTTACTCGAGACACCGTTCATGAACTGAGATGTTTTATGTTTGAAAAAATTGTTTGTAAACCAATTTGTTCATAATGAGAAGTGTTTGTGAACTGAGGTTCCACTGTGTATGTGTGTGTGTATATATATATATATATATATATATATATATATATATATATATATATATATATATATATATATATATATATATACAACTGAGGAGGGCTTCAGAATCCTGGAATTCTGTGACGCAAATAGCCTAACTATCTGTAACACAAACTTCAAAAAAACGTGAAAACCACTTGATCACCTATAGATCAGGGGAACACGCCAGCCAGATAGATTATATCCTAACTAGGAGACGGGACAAAGTGTCTGTTGTAAACGCTAAATCCCTCCCCCGTGAAGAATGCACCTCCCAACATAGCCTCATAGTTAGTGACCTCAGTCAGAAATAGACGTACTCGACGACAGAAGAGGCCTACATTGAGGAGAAGAATATGGAAGTTGAAGGACCCCATAGCCAGTGACAAATTTAAAAGCTTATTACTTGATGCCTTTGACAAAAAGGAAGAGCAATTAGAGACGTGCGATATAGAGGAACAGTGGCAATTCTTGAAAGTGAACCTGCTGAAAGCAACAAATGAAATCTGTGGCTGGAGCAGACCTATTGGCAGGAGGAGAGTAACTTGGTGGTGGAACAGTAAGATGGAAGAGACAAGGCCAAAAAGCAGGCTTGGAAAGTATGGCAGGATGGGGGAAGTAGAGAGCACTATCAAGTGGCCAGGAGAGAAGCTAGGAGACAAGTGTACCTTGCAAAAAGGGAAGCAGAGGATAGAAAGTTCAAGCATGTTCTACAACGTGAGGACCAAAAACGTGAGGTGTTCAGGATTGCTAGACAATGTGTCAAGGTAAACCGTGATATTGTCCGGGAGAAGTGTGTCCGCAATGATAACGGTGTACTTGCCCTCACTGATACTGATAAGAAGTTAGCCTGGAAGTGTCACTACGAGAGACTATTAAATGAGGAGAATAAATGGTAGTCTGCCCCAAATCGATCCAATAGAAGGACCAGCAGTGCAAGTTAAAGGTAGTATAATAAGTAAGGCAATCAAAGATATGAAGACAGGCAAGGCAGCTGGGCCTTCGGAGATAGTTGCTTAGATGTTGAAGGCATCTGGTATGGTGGGACACACTATGGTCACCCGTATAGTTAACCAAGTAATATAGAATGGGGTCATACCGAAAGACTGGCGTAGCAGCATCATCATTAACTGCTACAAGGGTAAAGGGGATGCTCTAGATAGGGGAAACTATAGAGGCATTAAGTTAGTTGACCAGGTCATGAAGGTCACAGAAAGAGTTATAGCACAATTAATCAGAGAGCAAATTGATCTAGATGAAATGCAGTTTGGGTTTGTGTCAGGTAAAAGTATCACAGACGCTCTTTTCCTTGTACGTCAACTACAAGAGAAGTACCTAGCTAAAAGTAAACCCCTCTACTTAGCTTTTGTAGACCTGGAGAAAGCCTTTGACAGAGTCCCCCGCTCCATTATCTGGTGGGCTCTTAGAAAACTAGGTGTAGATGAATGGCTTGTGAGAGCTATACAAGCTATGTATAATGAAACAGTCAGTAAGGCTAGAATTAACAATGAATATTGTGAAGAATTTAGTGTAAAAGTTAGCATTCATCAAGGCACAGTCCTTAGCCCCATCCTCTTTATTATTGCCCTTCAGGCTATAACAGAGGAGTTCAAGACCGGCTGCCCATGGGAACTCCTATACGCAGATGATCAAACACTCATAGCTGAATCAATGACTGAACTAGAGAAGAAATTCCAAACATGGAAAAATGGCCTAGAATCAAAAGGCCTTAAAGTTAACTTGTCTAAGACTAAAGTTCTAGTTTGTAGAAAGGAAAATAGGGCACAAGTGCCCTCAAGGAAATGGCCATGCTCAGTGTGTAGGAAAGGAGTAGGCAGAAATTCCATTTTATGTCCCAAATGCAAAGTATGGGTACATAAAAGATGTAGTGGGATCACAGGTAAACTATCTAAGAACGTAGACTTTATGTGGCCAATGCTCAGGTGCAATAAGTAGCAAGTGTCCACAGGATACTAGCTCCTTCTATTGCCCAGATGGTTCTATAGAAATAGTAGACACTTTCCGTTACCTGGGTGACGAAATCAGCAGTGGTGGAGGGTGTTCTGAAAGTACAGTAGCCAGAGTCAGTACAGGATGGAAAAAGTTCAGAGAGATTATACCGCTGTTGGCCACAAAAGGTTTCTCTCTAAAAATGAAAGGTAGATTGTATGATGCCTGTATACGAACAGCAATGCTACATGGCAGTGAGACATGGGCATTGTGTGCAGAGGACCTGCGCAGACTGGAAAGGAACGAAGCATGCATGCTCCGTTGGATGTGTAATAGTAATATACGTGAACAGCAAAGCATAAATGAACTAAGTGAGAAATTAGGAATAAGAGGGATCAGATGCTGTTTACTTGAGAGAAGACTACGTTGGTATGGTCATGTGATGCGCATGAAAGACGACAGCTGCATAAAAAAAGTGCAAGGCGATCAAAATTGATGGTAGTTACGGAGTAGGTAGACCCAGAAAAACCTGGGACGATCTGATAAATTCCGACCTTACACACTTGCACTTCTTTAAGACAATGTCACTGGACCGAGATCTTTGGCGCTACACAGTAATACAGAAGACCCGCCTTGCCTATGTACAAAGCGAAACCTACAGTCAGTAGGCACCTCCTAACCAAATATACACCCCAATCCACTACCCCTACCCTATCCTCCCACTCCCACCAACACCACCCTTTCTCTGTAAAGTTGGTACCACAACATCCAGTCCAAATAAATGAAATAATGAGATCGAGATCGTGTAGGTGTCACGACAAAAAAAACAAAAAAAAAGACAAAAGAAAACATACAGTCCACGCTGTAAAGTAGGTAACACGGTAAAAAGTTCCCAGTTCCACACTGTAAATGTGGTTGATGTTAGGAAGGGAATCCAGCCATAGACAGCCTGCCAGATAGTCCTATATGAGCGAGACACGGTCACCCGACCAACCTTGCCTCAAGTGGCACAACTCCCGTCTAACCCATGCTAGCGTGGAAGATGGATGTTAAACGATGATGATGATGATGATGATGATGATATATAATGATATTAAATAAATGGAAACTATATTTATAAAACCATATTTATTCTATTGTATATATTTCAAGGATACCAAAAAGTTTGGTACGCTTTCATCAGATAAAATACAAAGAGTGTTTTGTAAATTTTGACATAGCCAAGGAAAACATACCTTATCAGTTGAATATTCCTTCCAAGGAATATTCAACTGATAAGGTATGTTTTCCTATATATATATATATATATATATATATATATATATATATATATCAAGATTAGCACAATAAGGACAAAAATATAAAACATGGAGACAACACGGAAAACAATGCACCCCTCTTCAGCTATAGGTTATGTAACAATCTGGTTTCGATGTATATGGTGGTACCGGCGGCCCTTTAACTGTATCAATAGCTTACAACGCTCTAGCTATTAGTGAATAGAAAACATAAGAAACAAATATAGAAAATATCTGTGCCTTTTGATAAAATGGGAGCAGCAAAACGAACCTTAAACAATAATGATTTCTACTAAAGCCACAAGGCCAGCAATTTGGGGAGATGGGAAAGTAGATTCAACCCCAGTGCATTATTTTATCAATCTCGTAAGGATGAAAGGCAAAGCTAACCTTGGTGGGATTTGAACTCAGACCGTAAAGGGCCGTAACTCTATGCTGAAAAGCATGGTGCCGACGCTCTACTGGTACTGCCAATCTACTTCAGTTATGAATGACCTTGAGATTTGCACCTAGAAAGTTTCCCCCCAAGGCACAAATCTGTGCAAGGTTGTTTATGGAAGATCAGTAGTCGCCCATGCATACCAGTCTCCCTTCTCCACACCATCGATATTGTTGAAGGGAAAAGCAATGATTGATAGAACTTGGCACCAGTGACATTGCACCAGTGACATTCTACAGCTGAGTAAACTGGAGTAATGTGAAATGAAGTGTCTTGCTCAAGGACACAACATATCACTCAATCCGAGAATCAAACTCATAACCTCATGACTGCAAGCCCCAAATTCTAACAACTAAGCCATGTACCTTCACATGATAATGGTATATATGTGTGTTAATTTCCTTACATGGCAATCAAGATTTTAACCCAATCATCATCTGAGAGTATAACTTTACAGAAAACCCCTAGGATGTTTCTTATTAGCTACTGGTCTTCTAACCCCTAGAATCACAACAGGTAAAGCAAGCTAATAGTATTTTCAATAGCAGCAACTCTTTTATGCTTTTCTCCCAGTCCACACTGTAAATGTGGTTGGTGTTAGGAAGGGCATCCAGCCGTAGAAAACCTGCCAGATAGTCCTATACGAGCGAGACACGGTCACCCGACCAATCTTGCCTCAAGTGGGACAACTCCCGTCTAACCCATGCTAGCGTGGAAGATGGATGTTAAACGATGATGATGATGATGATGATGATATTGACTTTTAACTTGTAAAGAATTCTACTCTAATTTCTTGTATTCCTGGTTCCCAAAATATGAACACATATTGTCATCATCATCATCATTTCCTATATTGGCATGGGTTGGATAGGTTGTCACACAAACCTAGCTTGCACTTAATTCAAGCCAGTGATATATGTATGTGTGTGTGTGTGTGTGTGTGTGTGTGTGTGTGTGTGTGTGAACACACATGCACACAGCTCTATCTCTCTGTCTCAGATATTTATACAAATTTCTGCACAAGGAAATTAAGATTTTTAACTTGTAACTTGAAAGTAAACCAAAAAGATCTTTCTCACTGACTTACAGTCTTCTAACCTTCAAAACAAGAGAGAGAGAGAGAGAGAGAGAGCGAGAGAGAGAGAGTGTTAATATTTTCAACAGCAGCACTTTCTTGTGGACAATCCTTGGGATGATTTGATAAATTCCGACCTTACACACTTACACCTCTCCAAGACAATGTCACTGGACCGAGATCTTTGGCGCTACACAGTAATACAGAAGACCCGCCTTGCCTATGTACAAAGCAAAACCTACAGTCAGCAGGCACCTCTTAACCAAAAATACAAGATGATGATGGTGATGGTGGAGATGATGATGGTGATGGTGGAGATGAGATGTTGACAATGATAGTGGTGATAGAGATGATGGTTGTGGTTTATTTATTTATTTATTCATTGTCTAATCTTATTTATATATTAGATATTTTTTATTAAATTCCCATGATGCAATATGGAAAGTAGATAATAGTTTCATAACATGACAAAATAAATAAGAAAATAGAAACAAAATAAAAAATAGAGATTTTTTTTATTCTTTTACTTGTTTTAGTCAATAGATTATGGCCATGCTGGGGCACCACAGATTTAGTCAACCATATGAACTCCAGTGTTTATTTTTTAAGCCTGGTACTTATTTTATTAATCTCTGTTGTGTTAAGCTGCTAAGTTACAGAATATAATCACAGACACGTTAAATGATGATGATGAGACACAGATACAAACTTAGAACAGAGACATGAACAAATACGTATACTTCCTCAAAATGGCTGACTGAACATACATGCCTACTTCCTGTAAAAAAAAAAAATTTAATGTTTCTTCCTCTTCTTAATCTCATCTCTCTTTCGACTTATTCTTCTCTCTTCTGATGAAGGACTAACATCCGCAACATTAAGGCTCTTTTCCTAATATATCAAATGTTAAACTAATATTTATCACCATTGCACTGTGTTGTTTTCCTCGACTTTTCACATATATACATGCATGCATACATACATATATATATATATATATATATATATATATATATATAGAAAAGATAATATAAAATGAAAGTGCTTTTATAAAGAAATTTATTAGGTACTGACAAATGTTTCTGTAACAGACGGAATACCTATGTATCGTTGCTTGCGTAATCATATAATTGTTTCTACTTTAGGCACAAGGCCAGCAATTACCCAGTGCATTACTGGTACTTTATTACCTATGTATCGCTTCTTACCAGTTGTCACTTCTTCAGATATCTCTGAAGAAGTGACAACTGATTATACATTTGCTATCGAATACTTGCTAACATTATATGATTATGCAAGCAGCGATACATAGGTAATAAAGTACCAGTAATGCACTGGGTAATTGCTGGCCTTGTGCCTAAAGTAGAAACAATTATATGATTATGCAAGCAACGATACATAGGTATTCCGTCTGTTACAGAAACATATGTCAATACCTAATAAATTTCTTTATAAAAGCACTTTCATTTTATATTCATCTTTTCTATATATATATACTAGCAGAAGTACCCGGCGTTGCCCGGGTGTAAGTCGACCTTTGGTCTGTTAGAATGTGTGAAAGTTACTTCCCGCGCATCACAGGTACAAAACTTCGAACTTCAATGGAAAAAAATAGGTTAGTAGATACAGGTGTGTAATTTATTAATTGTAGTTACAGTGTATCGTTGAAATTGTTTTCTGCACGACTGACGGAAGTCAAAATCGCTTGCTATTGAATGTTCAGTTAATTTAAAGCAGGGTAAAAATGTCGATTACTTTCAGGGTTTTTTTTTTTTACAATTTTTGCGCTCACATGTGCAGAAGAAGAATTAAAAGGGCCTTTATCTTAACCGCGGCATAATGGCGAGTCTTTTGTGACAGTTTTCAAGAATATGGGACGTTCCTGTAAAAAGTTTCCCCATGTGTAACTTTGCCTTGTTTTTTTGCGCAAAGTCGAATCCCGCTTCAGTTTTATTGATTTTTTACATCAATGCGTGATCTCTGAAGTAGATTTGAGTAGCTAAAAACCTGTCCCGGTAAATTTGCTATAGGTGAAAAAAAGTTGATCAAAATTGTATCTAGGGTTATTGCCCTTTGCCACAGCCTCAAGCCTCGTCTGACGGTATGTTGGTGATTCCTCCGTCAGCGCTTGTTGGCGACAAAGGCGAACATCAGCAAGCCTTGTCGTACGTGATGTTGGTGACTCAACCAGCCGGGAAAGACGTATATCAGCGAGTCGAGATTCGCGCTCAGCAGGTGTTTCCTAGAGAAAATTAATTAATTCTACTGGTTAGCTAAGCCAATGGTAGTGTCAATAGTAAATGTGAAAAGTCTAACATGAACAAAAGGGAATCAAGGTAAGACAATAAATTTAATATAACTACGATTAGAATGTTGTAGTTGCTTAAAAGTGGTGACAGTTAGGATAAACGCAGTACTTGCTAACATTAAGGGAGAATATTGCATAAAGGATTAATCAATTGTGAATGAACTCATACCTGAGAACGCCTAATTCGTTGTCTCAAAGCAATAGCTGTACCTTTTTTGGAGGTAAGTCTTGAACGTTTCCGTGTGGGCATAACGACGTGTAACGAAGCTGTTAGGTTAGAGAGAGGTGATTAAATACAGAAAGAGATGACACCAGATTCGTTAGCATGGTTACTGGCGAATGGGAAGGTTTGGAAATATGATTACAATAACTTACTGAATTTTCCCGTCTATAAATTGCACTTAAAATAATTAAATTTAATCAAAAAACAGCCCTGCGCTTTATACTCCGGTGAGCCTTATGTATAAATAATACAATGGTAATCAATCACGACTCTAACAGAAGTAATAGATCTAGACTAAAAGTAAAGAAGATAGCATTTTCTGGTTGGCCTTACACGCCGTTGCGCGGACCTGATTTTAAATGATACGCCTTATATCCTGGTGAGCCTTATAGAGCGGAAAATATCTATTGGAAAAGAATACGAATTCATGACCAAGGTGTGACAAAATAGGCGTCTATACAGCGCCTGAAACAAACTTGTCCAAAACCCTAGGATTTTTCTCGTTAAGTATCCACCCAAAAGGAACCGTTTTTTAGTTGCAAAAAATAACCAAAGTGTATAGTAGCTATATTTCTGACATATGCCAAAAAGAACAATATATTCAAAAAATGTTCTAAAGTACATTCAATCTCTCTTTTTGACCGATATGTTAATAAGCAAGTTATCAATTTTTTTATTGGCTGTCAGTGTCTATCTGCATGCAGGTGTGCACGTGTGCGCAATTAATTGCAAATACGCTCATAACATTTAGTCGTAAGCAGAACAAAAAATGCCATTAGAGGTGGGCTAATAATGAAGACACAAACCCTGGTGAACTTACGTTTAAACATCCGAAAAGTTACTCACTTCCTGTGCAAAAGACTGTATTATAAATTAAGTAATTTTTTAGAATCTTTTGTTTAAAAAAGAAAACATTGGTACGACGTAAATTTTTTTACTTGTATTGTATGTGTACAACACAACTTCGTCAAGGTATTATTTAGTAATTTTTTTTTCAAAAAGCATGTTTGAAAATTTACTCACAGCTTTTAGGTTCACAAAAGACACCATTAAATTTGGTTCCCTTTTCAGATAGGGATAATACTGTATTTCCACTTGAATAAGGTGGAATATGAAAAGAAACTCTTTAATGGTCGGTCGTTTACTGAGACAGCTGGGAAGACATGCAGCTGGCCGTCCAATCAATAACGCACATCCTTATATGGGTATATGAAATTTATTTTTATTGCGTCAGATGTAAACTAAGAGTTCTTGTGTTCGAATTCACATAAAATTTCATTGGAATCGAAAAACATTCTGTCATAGGGCCCGATTATCGATTTTTCGAAAATTTCAAGTAGCCTATTCCACTCTACGCGTTGAGTTTTATATATGTGTGAGGTTTCATGAAAATTGGATGAACGGTGTAGCAGGCAAGTTCGGTACACTAAACAATGTCCATCTTCCCTTTATATATATAGATATATATATATATATATGTATGCATGCATGTATATATGTGAAAAGTCGAGGAAAACAACACAGTGCAATGATGATAAATATGCATGTCCTCATGTTTCACCACCATGCAGCACTGTACTTTGCACAGAGTTGTCATTCCTTTTGTATGTAGGGAAAAACTTTTTGTTGCCAACTGTGGGAGTAGATCTCTAAACTTATTCTAGCTATTATGCTCTTGATGCACCCACCTCTGCAGCTAATTAGGTCACCTAGATAGTAGAAGCTATCAACCACTTCTATAGACCATTCCTAGAAAAGATATATATCTATTTATATATATATATGTTTTCACTATCAACATTTTTGGCAATTCCAATATGCCACTCTGTGTATGCTGAAATCCTCCTTTAAAATTAAATGTGCAGAATCTTTACTGATCTCAACCTTGTCACTGATTTCCCACGTAGTCAAACGATGACCCTCCATTATCAACATCTGCACTTTATCAATGAAAACTGCATTGTGACTTGTTGAATTTTACAAATTGTAATTATTTCTGCTTTGGTAAAACTTGATGCAAAAGCATTGCTCCACACATTCTGTCATCCAGTGTAAAATGATAATGTGATGAGTAAGTAGCACAACACTTCACCAGGGGGCTGTCTAACAGTGACTGACACATGCTGCAAGTTCATAAAAAGTCATACATGTGCATGAATGTATGCAGTTCTATTCTGAACACTGTTGTCTCCATAGGAAAAAATAAAGCCAGCTACATTTTTGACAGACCAGAAAAGCAGATGTAAAAATGATGATGATGATGATTATATATATATAAGCAAGCAGGGAAAAGCGGACGTAAAATGATGATGATGATGACGATGTAGATGATGATGATATGTATATACACACACACACTCACATATGTATAATATATATATATGTGTATGAAGGCACATAGCTCAGTGGTTAGAGTTTTGGGCTTGCGATCATGAGGTTGTGAGTTTGATTCTCAGACTTGGTGATGTATTGTGTCCTTGAGCAAGACACTTTATTTCACGTTGCGACAATTTACTCAGCTGTAGAAATGAGTTGTGACGTCACTGGTGCCAAGCTGTATCGGTCATTGCCTTTCCCTTGGACAACAACAGTGGCATGGAGAGGGGAGACTGGTATGCATGCGTGACTACTGGTCTTCTACTAACAACCTTGCCCAGGCTTATGTCTTGAAAGGGAACATTCTAGGTACAAATCCCATGGTCATTCGTGACTGAAGAGGGTCTTTATCCTTTATATGTATGTATCAAGCCTTCAGCCTATTGGCAGGCCCCGGGCCCATTTGAGAGGTCAGTATCTCCACTTCAGTACTGACCTGATCTGTGACAACCTGTCCAACCCTTACTAGTAGAGAAGCGAAAGTTAAATGATGATGGTGTTGATGATGACAATGATGGTGTGTGTGTGTCCATGTCAGTGTTTACATATAGTATTTATTTATGTCCAGTGACTTAGTGGTTCAACAAATAGAGATTGACAAAATATGTACCACACTTGAAAAAGTACTGGGGTCGATGTAATTGACTAAATCCCTTCAAGTTGGTGCCCCAGTATGGCCACAGTCGAACAACTGAAACCAGTAAAAGAATAAAAGAATACATATAAAAATCTACAGAAATTCATGCAAATACACATAAAAAGAGAAGTGTATACAGTATACTATGGAGGAAATTCTTTCCAGTTATCAATCATAGAGAGAGAGAGAGAGAGAGAGAGAGAGAGAGAGAGAGAGAGAGAGAGAGAGAGAGAAGAGAAATAGATAGATAGTCTCTCCGAGCACGTCGTCGCCCTTGTAATGTACAATCCCTCTATAGAATGTCAAAGTGGAGTCTCCACTGATTGCTGCGCCCGCTTGCCAGAGAACTGTGAGCGCCTGAGCGCATTCAATATACCAGGCACCCATCGTTTTCGGTCTTTTCTTGACCCAGGACTGCAGCTCCGTCAGCGAGACGAGCTGTAGGAAAGCCTGTCTCACAAATGGTGCCCACAGCAGTTGTTCCCGCATAATTCCACAGGTTGGTTACGCCCGGGCAGTGTACAATTGCGTGCAGGACTGTTTCAATGTCCTGCGCACATCTTGGACACGTCCTCTTGGAAGGATCCCTGCCAGGGCGTCCGTGCCTGTAGATCTTGTCAGGAACCGGTAGAGCTCCTCGGTAGCACTGCCAGGCCAGGGACCTTTGGAAGTTGCCCATAGGTCCCGGGCGGAAAGTCCTACCAAACAGACTGGTGAGCTCATCGTCTTTGACACCCAGAGTCTCTCCGAGCACGTCGTCGCCCTTGTAACGTACAATCCCTTTATAGAATGTCGAAGTGGAGTCTCCACTGATTGCTGCACCCGCTTGCCAGAGGACTGTGAGCGCCTGAGCGCATTCAATGTGCCAGGTGCCCATCGTTTTCAGTCTTTTCTTGACCCAGGACTGCAGCTCCGTCAACGAGACGAGCTTTGGCAAAGCCTGTCTCACAAACGGTGCCCACACCGGTTGGGGGTTGGTGAGGAATACCTGGAGATGCCGCAGCCTCAGCGCATGTTTGCGCATCATCAGCCACGGCATTCCCAGCCCTCCGTTGGAAGGGTGCTGACAGCAGACAGATCTCCTCACCAGCGGAGCCTGCTTCTTCCACAGAAACTGGAAGAACATGCGTTCCATCTTGGCGAGGTGTTCACGGAGACAAGGCACGACAGTCAAGCGGTAGTAGATGACGGACGCTATGAAAGTGTTCGTCACCTCCGCTCGACCTTTCAAGGACAGTTTGCACTCTGCCCACTTCTGGGTGAGCGCAAACACCTTGGCCATGATCTCGTTCCAGTTTTTCTCCACCTGGAGGTCTGGACCGAACCAGACCCCGAGCAATTTCACCGATCCGTCCGTCCAGCGTCCAACGACGCTGTCGGACGTCATCGGTTTGCTTTTCCACGTACTGAGTTGCAAACCAGCAGACTTGTCTGGCTTTAGTTTGCTCCCGTCAGCGTTTCGTATTCTTTCAGTAAGTTGCCGATCACCCTGATTTCCGAGGTGCTCGACACCATTACTGCAACGTTGTCGGCATAAGCCGATGCCGCTTTCCGCTGTCCCGGTTCTAGAGGGATGCCCTGAAGAGAGAGAGAGAGAAAGAGAGAGAGAGATAAAGAGAGAGAGAGATAAAGAGAGAGAAAGAGAGAGAGAGAAGAGAAATAGAGAGACAAATAGATAGATAGAAAGAGAAAGATAGATAGATAGAGAAAGATAGATATGTTTCTTTATTAACCACAGGGGCACAAAAGAAGGGGACAAATACAAAGGGGGAAGTTTACATACAATAAAAACGTGTAAAATACTATCACAAATGCAATTTAAAAATTAATCGATTTTTCCCCCAATAGGGGGAGACATTACATATGCTGGGGTACAGCACCTCTCTATCCATCCTGATTCTTCTTCCAAAGTGGTATTTGAAAAAAAGAATCAGTTCTTGGCCGGAGAGAAAGGTGTCTGACCTCAGCCCTTTCAACCTTGTCCACCATACCTCTTTCGCCATAGCTATCACACAAAGGAAAACCGCCTCTCCTTCGTTTTTGAAGGAGGCTGGTGGTTTGATCATGACAATGGACTCGGTGGTCAACTGGATTGGTCCCACCCGTGACAATAGTCGTTCCACATAGCCCCACAGGTCGGTGACGCCCGGGCAGTGTATGAATGCGTGCGCGACGGTTTCTTCATCTCGTACGCACCTCGGACAGATCTTTTTTGCAGGGTCCCTGCCCAGGCGACCATGTCTGTAGAGCTTGTCTAGAACTGGTAGAGCTCCTCGGTAGCACTGCCAGGCCAGGGACTTTTGGAAGTTGTTCATCGGTCCCAGGCGGATGGTCCTACTGAACAGACTGGCCAGTTCGTCTTCCTCTACGCCCAGAGTTTCACCGAGCACGTCGTCGCACTTTCTGCGGATCAACCCTCTATAGAATGACGAAGTGGAGTCTCCACTGATTGCCGGGTCCGCCTGCAAGAGGGCTGTGAGCGCCTGAGCACATTCGATGTGCCAGTCGCCCATTTTCCTCGGTCTTTGCTTGACCCAGGACTGCAGCTCGGTCAGCGAGACTAGTCGTGGGAAGGCTCACCTCACGAACGAGGCCCACACCGGTTGTCCGGGGAGGAATATGTAGAGATGCCGCAGCCTGAGCGCGTGTTTGCGCATCGTTAGCCACGGCATCTCCAGCCCTCCGTTGGAAGGGCGTTGGCAGCCGATGGATCTTCTCACGAAAGGAGCCTGCCTCTTCCAAAGGAATTGGAAGAGCGCGCGCTCCATTTTGGCGAGCATTTTGGCTGGACAAGGCACGACAGTCAAGCAGTAGTAGATGGCGGACGCTATAAAAGTGTTCGCCACCTCCGCTTGACCTTTCAAGGATAGTTTGCACTCGGCCCACTTCTGGGTGAGTGCAAACACCTTGGCCGACACCTCGTTCCAGTTCTTCTCCACTTGGAGGTCCGGACCAAACCAGACCCTGAGCAGCTTTACTGGTCCTTCCGTTCAGCGTCCAATTACGCCATCGGAAGGCATTGGTTTTCTTCTCCACGATTCAAGTTGCAAACCGATGGACTTGTCCCGGTTCAGCTTTGCTCCTGTGAACCTTTCGTATTCCTTCAGTAAGGTCTCGATTTGCGAGGCGCTCGCCACCATTACCGCAGTCCCGGTTCCAGAGGCATGCCCTGCAATAGCTCCAACTTCCGCAGTAGTGGCACGAGAGTCAATACGTACAAAAGGGAGGAGAGAGGGCATCCCTGTCGAATGGATCACGTGATATGGAACGGCTCCGAGAGCTAGCCATTCACCTTAACCCTTGAGCAGATGTTGCTGTTATGCATTGCAGCAATCCAGCCCCTGAACACGGGTCCGAAGCCTGCCGCCTCGAGTACTGCATCTAGGTCACGATGGTCAACCCTATTGAAAGCCTTAGACTGATCCAAGTTGATCAGGGCCCCACCAAAGCCGGGTTTACACCCTACCCTCTCTATGATAAATCGCATGAGGTGGAGGTTGTCGTGTATGGACCTGGTCGGGATTGCGCATGTCTGCGCTTCTCCCACCAGGTTCTCAATGACAAGTGCCAGCCTCTTTGCCAACACCTTGGCCAAAATCTGTAACTCTGTGTTTAGCAGAGCTATGGGCCGGAAGTTGCCTATGTCATCCCCCTTATTCTCGTCCTTCCTGACTAGTGTGACTATGCCCCCGGTCACAGAACTGGGAATTCTCCCGTTCTGTTGCCAGTTGCAGTAGACCGCTTCCAGGAGACCGGAGAATAAGTCCGGCATTGCTACGTAAAATTCGTAGGGTAGACCGTTGAGACCTGGAGATTTGCATTTGCCCAATTGGCTCAACGTGTCCCCTATCTCAGCGGCTGAAATCAGCTTTTCGCAGAACTTTGCCTCGCTGTCCGAGAGTCGCGGTGGGCCGTCGAGGTATGGACCGAAATCCATAGCCCCTCCCGGCGCGCCGCCCTGCCCGAACAGCTGAGCAAAGTGCCGCTGAAAGGCCGCACACATCTGCTTCGGCTCACGTATCACGCGTCCGTTTTGGTCCTTCAAAGACCGAATCGTGGACTTGTTGCCACTTTTTGCCTCCGTCACTCAGGCCCAGCTAACAGCTTTGGCTCCCTCGTTTCCCAGAGCACGTATTTTGCTTCTGACAACACAGCCCTCATGCTTTGCGTCGAAGAACTGGTCCAAGGCCGTTCTCATTGATAGCACGCTGGCTACGTTGCCACTTCTAATTGCCTCTTCTACTTTATCTACCAGTTCTTTATCGGTTCTATTTCTATCTAACGCTAATTCTTTACTAAAAACTAACAAGTCTAATCTAACTGCCCTCTTGAGAGAGTACCACCATCTGTTGTTGACAATGGCCCCTGTCAAGTGCTGTTTAACTAAAGTGCTAATCCGTCTACTGTAAGCTTTGCATGTCGGTAACGACAAGTTCAGCTTCCAGTAGCCGGATCCTTGTCTATGGGTTCTATCAAGGTTGACCATGCAGGTCACTAGTTTGTGATCTGAATAGGCAACCATGAACATTTGTGGACAGCTTAACATGTCCCTATCCTTATTTCTAACTAGAATCCTATCTAGGTACGATCTAGATGTTCCGCTGAGGTTACTCCACGTCCACGGTGGCACAGTCGGAAACACTAGTCGATATCTATCAGCCAGGTCAAATCGGCCGATAAACTGTTTGAGGATGTTACACCCCCCTTTATCGGGACATGCTCCCACATAGTCCCAACGTGCATCTAGGATTCCATTCCAGTCCCCCACTAAAAGCAAGGAGCGGGACGTTCCCAGAAAAGTCTCTAGACGTTTGAAGAAGTCTGGCCGCGGTGTCCCGGATGGGGCATATGCGGCCACCAGCCTGAAGGCTCCACCTTCACTACCGTCAACGTCTAGGACCACCAGTCGACCCTCCGGGTCCAGATGTACCATCTGTGTTACGAGGCCCAGGTGTTTCTGCAGCAAAACGGCAAGCCCCGCCCTCACCCCCCGGCTGACAGAGAGATGCGTAGATCTCAAAGTCATCGAAGATGGGGTAGATAGATAGATAGAGAAAGATAGATAGATATATCAGGAAACACCTGGGCCTCGTAACACAGACGGTACATCTGGACCCGGAGGGTCGACTGGTGGTCCTAGACGTTGACGGTAGTCAGGCTGGTGACCGCATATGCCCCATCCGGGACACCGCGGCCAGACTTCTTCAAATGTCTAGAGACTTTTCTGATAGATAGATAGAGAGAGAGAGAGAGAAAGATAGATAGAGAGAGAGAGAGAAAGATAGATAGATAGATAGAGAGAGAAAGATAGATAGATAGAGAGAGAGAGAGAATTTGGTTAAGTTTACTGCCATTTTCTGTTCAATGTCTCACAGCAGAAAAAGTCTTGGAGAATTTCCAATCAACTTTCATTCCGTTCTTTTTTATTTTATCACTTTATTGTTATTATCAGTTATTATTATTATTATTATTGTTATCCCTAATTCTAGCGTATTTTCAAAACAAAAAAACAAAATCCTTTCCTTCCTCCTTCTTTCGAAACTCCCGCTTACTCGCCCCCCCCACCCGCTACTTCGAAGGCATGGGGCGGTCAAACGCCTAACACACACAACCATCATGCGGCCACCCTCCCCCCTCTCTCTCTCTCTCTATATATATATATATGATAGGAATTCACTTCGCCAAATTTCGTTGCTTTGCTGTCTACCCCACGATATTCATGTAACGTAATGTACATATTTTCCTTCATCTCTACCTCCACAAATCCTAATTCCCCATTTCCTAATTCTAGCGTATTTTCAAAACAATCCATATTTCGTATCAAGTCCAAATAGCCAATCTATCGCTAAAACAATCTACATTTTTTGTATTTATTAATTGTTAAATACGAAAGTTTTTGGTCGTATTGAACAGAACAAATTTTGTATTTTTGTTAATCGCTTGTTAAATGCAAGGACCCCATTCAATCATTACCTTCTATCTAGCTACCCAACACCCCTCCCTCCCGCCCCCATGCACCTCCATTGCTATTACGTGGACCAATCATAAGCCAGAGCCCCCACGCATCACCAGTATTATTAGGCGGACCAATCAGAAGCCAGAGGCCTATACTATCGCTTGCCTGGTTGCCTTTCGATATATGATGGATGGATGGACTGCGGAATCCTGGAGAGTGGAGGAGAGAGAGAGAAAAATCTGGACGCTCAGCGACAATGCCAAAGATAAAGACAAATTCACCTCTTGGACGAGAATGCGAGCACTCCTCATTGTTTCGACCGCGGACGGCTAACATAACCCCATCGCCCCCCGCCCCCCACCGCCCCCAACCCCCAAACGCAATCCAAAACTTCAGAGTTGGTACCATAAATGTAGGCACCTTAAAGGGTCGCGCTAATGAGGTTGTAGAAATGCTTGAACGTAAGGAGGTCGATGTTTGTTGTATTCAAGAGACCAGGTGGAGGGGTGGGTCTGCTAGGTTCATTGAGGGTAAAAAACGATGTTATAAGCTTTTCTGGGTGGGAAACGACGATGGGCTGGGTGGAGTAGGAATCATGGTAGCAGAAAAGTGGGCAGATAAGATAATAGACGTAAATAGAGTGAACGACAGAATAATTAAAATACGACTTGTCCTCAATAGAACAGGACGAGACGTACTCGACAGCAGAAGAGGACTATCCTCAGGAGAAAAATATGGAAGCTAAAGGACCCCACAGCCAGAAATAAATTTAAAAGCATATTACTTGATGCTTTCGACAGTAAGGAAGAACATTTAGAGTCGGACAATATAGAGGGACAGTGGGAATTTCTGAAAGCAAACCTGCTGTTGGCGACAGACGAAGTCTGTGGCTGGAGCAGGCCTGTAGGCAGGAGGAGAGTAACATGGTGGTGGAACAGTAAGGTGGAGAGGTCAATTAAGGCCAAAAAGCAGGCTTGGAAAGTATGGCGGGATGGGGGAAGTAGAGAAGACCATCAAGTGGCCAGGAGGGAAGCTAGGAGACAAGTGTACTTAGCAAGAAGGGAAGCTGAGGAAAGAAAGTTCAAGCATGTTCTACAACGCGATGACCAAAAACGTGAGGTGTTCAGGATTGCTAGGCAATGCGTCAAGGAAAACCGTGATATTGTCGGGGAGAAGTGTGTACTAAACGACGATGGCACACTTGCCATCACCGACGCTGATAAGAAGGTAGCTTGGAAGTGTCACTATGAAAGGCTACTAAATGAGGAGAATAAATGGGAGAAAGACAGTCTCCCCCATATCGACCCAATAGAGGGACCAGCAGTGTTAGTCGAGGGGAGTATAATAAGTAAGGCAATCAAGGATATGAAGACGGGTAAGGCGGCTGGGCCTTCGGAAATAGTTGCTGAGATGCTGAAGGCATCTGGCACGGTGGGACACACCATGGTCACCCACATAGTTAACCAAGTCGTACAGAATGGGGTTGTTCCGAAGGACTGGCATAGCAGCATCATCGTTAACTGTTATAAGGGTAAAGGAGACGCCCTAGATAGGAGTAACTATAGAGGCATTAAATTAATCGACCAGGTCATGAAGGTCACGGAAAAAGTAATAGCGCAACTAATCAGAGAGAGAATTGACCTAGATGAAATGCAGTTCGGGTTTGTGTCAGGCAAAAGTACCACAGACGCTCTTTTCATAGTACGACAACTACAGGAGAAGTACCTAGCTAAAGGTAAACCCCTCTACTTAGCTTTTATCGACTTGGAGAAAGCCTTCGACAGAGTCCCCCGCTCCATTATCTGGTGGGCTCTTAGAAAATTAGGCGTTGACGAATGGCTTGTGAGGGCTATACAAGCCATGTATAAAGAAACAGTCAGCAAGGTTAGAATTAACAACGAATATAGTGAAGAGTTTAGCGTAAAAGTTGGCGTCCATCAGGGCTCTGTTCTCAGCCCACTACTATTTATTATTGCCCTTCAGGCTATAACAGAGGAGTTCAAGACAGGCTGCCCATGGGAACTCCTATACGCAGACGACCTGACACTCATAGCGGAATCAATGGCCGAGCTAGAGAAGAAATTCCAAACATGGAAGCACGGCCTAGAGTCAAAAGGACTTAAAATTAACCTGGCTAAGACCAAAGTACTAGTTTGTAGGAAAGAAAACAAGGCGGCGGTCCCTTCTGGGAAATGGTCGTGCTCGGTGTGTAGGAAAGGCGTAGGTAGAAACTCCATTTTATGTCCTAAATGCAAAGTATGGGTGCATAAAAGATGTAGTGGGATCACAGGTAAGCTAACTAAGAACATAGATTTTACATGTGGCCGGTGTTCTGGTGCAATAAGTAGCAGCAAGTGCCCACAAAATACTAGCTCTTCCAATTGCGCAGAGGGTTCTATAGAAATAGTGGACAGCTTCCGTTACCTGGGCGATAAAATCAGCAGTGGGAGAGGGTGCTCTGAAAGTACTGTAGCTAGAGTCAGAACTGGTTGGAAAAAGTTCAGAGAGCTTATACCACTATTAGCTGCTAAAGGGTTCTCCCTAAAAATGAAAGGCAGGTTGTACGATGCCTGCATACGAACAGCAATGCTGCATGGCAGTGAGACCTGGGCATTGTGTGCAGAGGATATACGCAGACTAGAGAGGAACGCAGCTTGCATGCTCCGCTGGATGTGTAACAGTAATATACGTGAACGGCAAAGCATAAACGAACTAAGGAAAAAATTAGAGATAAGAGGGATCAGATGTTGTTTACTCGAGAGAAGGCTACGTTGGTATGGACACGTGATGCGCATGAAAGTCGATAGCTGTATAACAAAGTGCAGGGCAATAAAGATAGACGGTAGTCACGGAATAGGCAGACCTAGAAAAACCTGGGACGAGCTGATAAACTCCGACATCACACACTTACACCTCTCCAAGACAATGTCACTGGACCGAGACCTTTGGCGGTACTCAGTAACAGAGAAGACCCGCCTTACCTAAATATATAGTAAAACCTACTCCAGCCAGTAGGCATCTCTAACAAAATACACCCCGTCCCACCCCCACCACCCCCACCCCATCCACACCACCCCGTTCTATGTAAGGTTATGTTGGTGCCGCACCATCGAGGCCGAAACA
The DNA here is from genome assembly GCA_964016885.1 of Eledone cirrhosa. NCBI lineage: Eukaryota > Metazoa > Mollusca > Cephalopoda > Octopoda > Eledonidae > Eledone > Eledone cirrhosa. The sequence goes on from OZ024742.1 coordinate 221,441,078, forward strand.
AATGAGATCGTGTAGGTGTCACGACAAAAAAACACACAGTCCACGCTGTAATGTGGCTGTGTAGGCAACACGGTAAAAACCTCCCAGACCCACACTGTAAATGTGGTTGGTGTTAGGAAGGGCATCCAACTGTAGAAAACCTGCCAGACAGTCCTATGCGAGCAAGACAATCACTCTTGCCTCAAGTGGGACTACCCCCGTCCAAACCCATGCAAGCGTGGAACACGGACGTTAAACGTTGATGATGATGATGATGATGATGATTATGATTATTATTAACATCACCATCACTATTCCTCACCCATTGCTGTAAGCCATTGTTTTGTCACTTCAATGTAATGAGATCTAAATTACTTCAAAACTAAAAAGAAAAAAAATATTCTTTCTCTTTGTTTTTTAAATATATTCTGATAAATTGAAACTGAGTAGAATTTCGCTGGAGAGCAGAATAAGAGAATGTCTGAATAATTTATATCCATTTATTTGCTAAAGTTGCTTATGCAATTTAAAACAACAACAGCAAAAAAGAAAATAACCCACCAACAAACAACAACTTTATTTTACATAATATTTTTTCCATGCAATAATTGGTTGGTAGGATGGTGCTGCAAATTTTCAATGTTCGGCATAAACTGTTTGAAAAGGTGTTGTTTTCAGTCATAGAGCAGCTCGGAACAACTAGGTGAAGCATTCTAGTAATATCTGCTTTCTTCAGCTGACATATATACAGTGTTATTATATCACATAATATAAAACATTACATGAATATATTACATAATATAACATACACATATATATTATATAATATATCACATATACATTACATAATATAAGGTATCATATTTTTTTTTCATTTTATGTCTGTTTGCAAGGGTGGGTATCATATTATATAATAAATCACATATACATTATATAATATATCACATATTTATGTATAAATTCGAGCAATTTCCATCCATCACATAATGTCTGTGCATGTGTGTAAAAGCAAGGAAGAGAATGGTGAAAAAACTATAGAAAAACAGCTGCTGGCGTTCCATTTGTTATGTTGTGTGTGAGTGTATGTGTATGCCTGTGTGAATGTATGTGTGTCTTTATGTGAATGTATGTGTGTTTGTATGAATGTATGTGTATGTGTGAATGCATGTCTGTGAGTGTGTATTTTTGTGTGTCTGTGGTTGTTGCGCGTATATATGTATATACTCATCATCATCATCGTTTAACGTCCATCTTCCACACTAGCATGGGTCAGATGGATTTGTCCCATTTGAGGCAAGTTGGGTTGGGTGGCCATGTCTCGCTTGTATAGGACGGTTTCTGGCTGTTTTTTTACAGCTGGATGCCCTTCCGAATGCCAACCACATTTACAGCATATGCTGGGTGCTTTTTGCCATGTCTCCTACATGACCACTTTACAGCATGGACTGGGTGCTTTTTGTCGTGACACCTACATGGCCACCTTACAGTGTGGACTTGGTGCTTTTTGTCGTGACACCTACACGGCCACCTTACAGCGTGGACTGGGTGCTTTTTGTCGTGACACCTACACGACCACCTTACAGTGTAGACTTGGTGCTTTTTGTTGTGACGCCTACACGACCACCTTACAGTGTGGACTGGGTGCTTTTTGTCGTGACACCTACATGACCACCTTACAGTGTGGACTGGATACATATAAATATATGCACACACACATATACACATACGTGTCAGCGTGTTGAAAAAATTCTAGTATTATATAATATAATGTATCACATTTACATTACACAATATAACATATCACATACATATTATATAATAGATCTTCTGTCACTTTTGATGATGAACATTCAGTTGTTTGATCAGTTGAATGTTCAAACTCATAAATTAACATGTAAGTGGTAGAGTATTCCACAGATATCAGCATGACACAATATGTGACAAGGCTGGATCTTGTGGGCTTCCAAACAGTTTCTGTCTACCCAATTTCACTCTCAAGCCTTGCGTAGACCTACTAATAATGATTCTGCCAGTCCACTACCCTAGACTGGTAATTTATTCATTGACCCTTGGAGGTAAAAGAAGAAGCTAACTTCAGCAGCGTTTGATGTCAAAACACTGAATACATTTCATCCAAAACTCTAGTTAGTTAGGTTGGCCAGGATGCTTATGTCCTTTTTCCACACCTCTTTGCCCACCATTGCCATCTTCAATTCCAGGATAGATTCCAGACCAGTATCATGCTTCAGGTTGTCAAATAATGACATGATGTCCACCACAGATTTATGTCCATCATTGGCATCTTCTGTTCCTGGTTAGATTCCAGGCCAGTATCCTGCTTCAGGTTGTCAATGTATGTGACATGATGTCCACCACAGCATTCTACTCCCTGCTGTGATTCCAACAGAATCAGCTTTAACACTTTCTCTTCTGGATCTCCTATATAATGTCATGAGATACTGTTGGCATTCTCTAATTTTCTCACATACTTGGGAGGGGTGGTGGAGGTTTCCATACAGATATTCATTAGTCTTGTACTGCAAACACCACATTAAATGAATATTTTGTTGAAATGATAATTAACTCTTTTCATACCAAACCACTCCTGCTTTAACAGTACAAAGCTGCTTATCTTAACCCTTTAGCATTTAAACCAGCTGTATCCACCAGAATTCCCTCACCTCTTTCTGTTCACACCGGCTGTAATTGGCCACTCATACTTATGTTAAGGTATTGTTCTCAAAATGTATAATATCTGAATCTCAGATTCGATATTATGTGAGATAAAGGGTTACCTTGAAAATACAATAGTAAATATAGTGTAATGTAAATACTAAAGGCTTAAAGTGTTTATATTTATCTAAAAATCTTTTATAATTTAATGCAAAAACCTTTAAGTTTTGCTTCAAACAGCAAATAACTAACAAGAAAGTTAGTTATATTACTAAACACTTCCAAATTCTTGATTATTTTCTGAATAATATCAAAATGATAAGCAGAGGTAAGGGCTAAAACAAGTTCAATAGCACTTACCAATAATTGTTTGCCATCTTCATTAAGTAAGACACTCTCCAAGGTCTGTTGTGTGTAAATCCCTTCGTCCAGCTCCTCCAGAAATCTGAGGAGAACAACAGGAGATCCGTTCTTTGAGAAACAATTGTTTTTATCATTTAAAAAATACATATATTTCCATTGTTATATAACTTTTGTTCAATAAAGACAGAAATATAGCCATATCTCAATTACCATTCCTTCTTGAATGGTGTTGGTAATAGCAGAATGGGTCAGTTTATAAAATAGATGTAAAAGAATTTTACATCTAATTTTAACCAGGAATTTTACATCAAATTTTAACCAGGATCAACATTATATCTATTGTACTATATATAGTTTTTTAGGATTATTATTACTACCCCCGCTCACTGTTTAATGTCTATTTTCCATGCTTTCTTGTGTTAGATGGGTTGTCATGTGCTGAGGCTGGACAAGTCCGGTGACCATGTCTTGCTCATATGTTCCATTTTTGGTTTGGTTTTTATGGTTGGATGCCTTTCCTGGTGTCAACCACTTTACAACATTTACCCGGAGCCTGTTTTATATAGCTGGATGCTGTTTCTGACACCTACCACTTTACAGCATGGGTTGGGTGCATTTTTATTATGGCATCATCACTGGGGAGGCATCATTAGTGTGTATGATACTGCTAGGGGAAAGAAAGTGTTGGGTCATAGGAGTGGCCTTGATATATATATATATATAGAATAAGGTTCTACACAGTTTCATCTTCCTTCATGAGGTAATGTTCATAGCAGAAGACCTGGGATGAGGTGATAAAAGCCGACCTTACCCAATTGCACCTCTCAAAAGCGATGACACATGACCGTGACCTCTGGCGTCGCGCAGTAATACAGAATACCCGACGCCCCCACGGGTACAAGCCGAAGCTGAAGCATACAGACAATATGCCCCCACACCCTCCCACTGCAAGGTGGTTGTGGAGGTGCCACGGCAAAAAAGCACCCAGCCCACACAGTAAAGTGAACGTGTAGGCACCACGGAAAAAGCACCCAGCACTCACTGTAAATGAGGTTGGTGTTAGGAAGGGCATCCAGCTGTAGAAATCAAGCCAAAATCAGTTCCCGTATGAGCAAGGTATGGTCAGCCGACCGGACACTGCCCACAACAGGACAACCCATCTAACCCATGCTAGCGTGGAAGAACGGATGTAAAATGGTGATGATGATGATATACACACACATGTACTACCTATATATATATATATATATATATATATATATATATAGCAGAATGGCCCGGCGTTGCTCGGGATTTGCTCTAGGGTTCCTATATATTTGATATATATTTATCCTTATCGAGTCTCGTGAAATAAACACGTTTGTTTATATTTTGTTATTATGTATGCAAAAATATCTGTACACGAATATATATATATATATATATATATATAACAGTACATAGAAGTACAGAATACCTCGGCCCTGGGATGGTGTCTACATTTTGTGCTTATAAAAAAATTTGTCGTAGATTACCAGGGTTTTTTCTGTGCAAAGAAAATCAATACTTTATCGCGAAATAAATACTTTTGTTTATATTTTGTTATTGTGTATGCAAAAATATCTGTACACAAATATATAATTATATATGTACAATGATATTAAATAAATGGAAACTATATTCATAAAACCATATTTATTCTATTATATATATTTCAAGGGTACCAAAATTTTGGTACGCTATCATCAGATAAAATACAAAATGTTTTATAAATATTTGACATAACCAAGGATAATATACCTTAATAGTTCAAGTTATCCTTGGAGAGTGAAAGGAAGAGAGAAAAGAGTCAGATATTTCAAATTATTAAGATGAGTATGCAAATGAGGTTTATGTTGAATGCTCTGAAACTGTTGAGTGCTCTGAATCAGTTATAAACATTTATATTTGTTGATTTACCAACAAATTGAATATCCCTTCATGCCTCTCTAGTAACATTGTCTACAAATGTAAGGTTGAAACACCCACGTCCCGTAAGGCCTTCATAGGGTTAACCGCCAATAGATTCAAGCAGCGTCTTTACATGCATACCCATTCTTTTCTTAACCCTTTAAGAAGGAATATGACGTTACTTTCAGCTTATATCTGGAGTCTAAAAGACAACCACACCCAATATAAGTTACACTGGGAGATCCTAGCTAGGGCTATATCGTATAACGGAAATAAAAGACCATGTAACCTCTGCGCTGCTGAGGCCCTGGAAATACCACATCTTAAACAAAAAATCTGAGGCAATTTCGGCTTGTAAACATAAATTGCACAAAACTTTCCTGTATTACAGCCCCACATTATACCCTAACGGATAGTACGAACTATACGCGGATATTTTACGTCTAGATGTGGTAGCTATATATATATTATGTTTATACCATTACTTATTTGTATAGGTAAGTATATATTACCTGTATGTTTTGTGAAGGTACGTATACTTTCTTGTACGTATATTTGATTGTATATGTTATGGCGTATATATTATATATTCTGGTACATATGCTTTTGGTTATGTGTATACGTGAGTTTTGCGTCTGTGTGAGTATGCGGGTTCGTACGTATGTAGGGTGTGTGTATATGTGTACTTTGTGTTTTGGTTGACGTATGTCTCCGAACATATGTATATTTACATGTAGGTATGTGTGTGCGCTTGTTATATACGTATTTATTTATTTATATACGTTTATTTAATTATATGTATACATGCACACACACACACATATATATATATATATATATATTTTTTAATATATATTTTAATGTGTATTTGGTGTATACATTCGTATGCGTGCGGGTACAGGCGTTGCGTGGGTTCTGTATGTGTATACGGGGTTTTTTTTTTTTTTGTGTACGTGCGTGTATTTGTATACCTATGGCGAGTGTTTTCGCGTATGCTTGTGTATGTACGTTTATGTATGCGTGTATGGATTTATTTAATTTCAATTACCTCTGTATTTTATTTACTTTATTCTTAACTCTGAAGCCGAGAATCATTCGGTGTCCTAGTTAGAATTTTAGTCTACGATTTCAGTTATACCATTTACGTGGTTTTGTCTTTGCATGCAATTGTTCTCCCCGCTCCACATGACGTATTTTCTTCGTTTTTTCCGTTCATTGCCAGAGAACGTCTCTATGAACCACCTAATAGAATATTAGTCTATGACTTCTTTTATACCATAAACGTGGTTTTGTCTTTGCATGTAATTGTTTTTCACCGCTCCAAATAATGACGTATTATATTCTTTTTTTCCTGTTCTTTGCCAGGGAACGTTTCCACGAACCAAAGTATCGTCTTCCTGTCTTCCTCCTGTTGCAACGTTTTTTTGAAATATTCACTTCTGCGTTCACAGATTGACTTTGTTAGTTTCAGAAGATCCCGTTAAGGGTGAAAGCAGCGATTCTTTGCTTAAACTTTAATCTGTTATTTTAATAAATATTTGCTCTATGTTTCTTATATATTTGATATATATTAATCCTTATCGAGCCCTCTTTGGATTTTAGTCTTCAAATTTATTACAATATATATATATATGGAGGCACATGGCTTAGTGGTTAGAGCATTGGCCTTGCAATCGAAAGGTTGTGAGTTCAATTCTCAAACCGGGCGATGTGTTGTTTCCTTGAGCAAGACACTTTATTTCACATTGCTCCAGTTTACTCAGCTGTAGAAATGAGATGATAGGGACTGGGGTCCATATATCATTCCACTGTAAAGTGGACGTGTAGGTGCCACGGCAAAAAAGCACCCAGCACTCACTGTAAATGAGGTTGGTGTTAGGAAGGGCATCCAGCTGTAGAAATCAAGCCAAAATCAGTTCCCGTCCCACCCTTGCAAGCAGGGAAAAAGCGGACGTAAAATGAAATGATGAAATGAAATGATGATATATATATATCTTTTACCTGTTTCAGCCATCTGGCTGAGGCCATGCTGGGGCACCGCCCTTGTATATATATTAATATATATATATATATTAAAATAACAGATTAAAGTTTAAGCAAAGAATCGCTGCTTTCACCCTTAACAGGATCTTTTGAAACTAAAAAAAATCGATCTGTGAACGCAGAAGTAAATATTTCGAAAAACGTTACACACTATATATATATAGATACACACACTATATATACATATATATACACACACACAGCGACATCATAATGTCATTATGCAGACAGCCAGACATACAGCCAGATATTATAAGGGCGCAACGTTATATCTATGTATCTATCTAAAAAGAGAAAGACTAGGAATTATAGAGAGAGACCGCTAAATCACCTAATGCGGTCCTTAAGGCATTGAAAATTTGAAATTATTTTTGCTCAAAACGCTCACAGGACCATAAGTATTACATGTGTAAAGTTTGAAAACAATCGGTTGGGTGGTTCTCGAGTCTTAGTGAGCAGATAGACAGACATTCTCTGTGTTAGATATATATATTATAAAATGAAGTATGTGTGTGTCTGTGTATTACCTATAGGGGCCTACATCTTACGACCGATTTTCATGAAACTTTACAGGCTCATAGATTAGTCATCAGGGAGTGTTTTCTATATATCAGCGTATCGTTTTTTTTTTATTCCGGAGAAATTCTGCAGATAAAAATCGATAGGGGGGGTCACCTTTTTTTAGGTATCGAAAAATAAGATTTTTGGCTCTAGCTCCCACATTTTGCCACCAATTTCTTTCAAATTTTAAAGCAAAATAAAATTTATCATTGCACATCCTGTAATGGCTTCATATTTTGCATTTGTTGTTCAGGGACGGCGTGGCAGCCGCTTAAATATTCAAAAATACCACTTTTAGACTCAAATTTCACTTTGTTCAAATTTTACACTACGCTAGATCTGATTATTTCACGTCTTAAAGTGGCTTTACATTTTGGAATTTTTGTTCAGGAACGGCGTGGCAGCCGCTTAAATATTCGAAAATACCACCTTTTCGGCTCTAGCTCACACATTTACCCACCGATTTCATTCAAATTCGAAACTCCCTCCCCCAGCATGCCCCTTCGTCAGTCACCCGCATTTCTCAGTGATAGAGGTCATCACCACCCTCCCCCGCATGGCCTGTGGCTGGCCATAGATGAGTCATCGAGAAGCAGTCGCTAACATCAACACCTTTTCATCAAAGCAGATATTATTTTACCTACCCAGGCAACGCTGGTATATATATGTAAAAGGTAAACAGAAATAACAACACAATCTGTATAGTATATGGAAGGAATATATTAGGTTAACACTTGAAATAGCAGGAAGAGGGTTTTAACATTTTGGACGCTAGGCCTTCATCAGAAGAAAGACATGTAATGCATATGGATGATGATTTTGATGTGAATATATGCTAGTAGTTTCAAGTGAAAGGAAATAAGGGAAGAGGAAGACCAAGGCAGTGGTAGTGAAAGCTGACCCTAGTATGCTGTCCTGAAGACAGTTGTTTTTGTTATATATTTACACACACATGCACACTTATATATATATATATATATATATATATATATACATACACACACACACACACACACATACACATATATATATATATATATATATATATATATATATAAATTTCATTTCATTGCTTGCTGTCCCACGAAATTCATGTAAACGTAATGTACAGACTTCATCTCTCTCTCTCTCTCTCCTAGCGTATTTTCAAAACAATCCATATTTCGTATCAAGTCCAAATAGCCAATCTATCGCTAAAACAAACTACATTTTCTGTTTCTATTAACTGCTAAATACGTAGGTTTTTGGACGTATTTAACAGAACAAATTTTGTATTTTTGTTAATCGCTTGTTAAATGCATGGACCCCACTCAATCATTACCTTCTTGCTAGCTACCCAACACCATTGCTATTACGTGGACCAATCATAAAACAGAGCCCCCACGCATCACCAGTATTATTACGCGGACCAATCAGAAACCAGAGGCCTATACTATCGCTTGCCTGGTTGCCTTTCGATATACGATATATGATGGATGGATGGACTGCGGAATCCTGGAGAGTGGAGGTGAGAGAGAAAAATCTGGACGCTCAGCGACAATGCCAAAGATAAAGACAAATTCACCCCTTGGACGAGAATGCGAGCACTCCTCATTGTTTCGACCGCGGACGGCTAACATAACCCCATCGCCCCCCGCCCCTCACCGCCCCCAACCCCCAAACGCAATCCAAAACTTCAGAGTTGGTACCATAAATGTAGGCACCCTAAAGGGTCGCGCTAACGAGGTTGTAGAAATGCTTGAACGTAAGGAGGTCGATGTTTGTTGTATTCAAGAGACCAGGTGGAGGGGTGGGTCTGCTAGGTTCATTGAGGGTAAAAAACGATGTTATAAGCTTTTCTGGGTGGGAAACGACGATGGGCTGGGTGGAGTAGGAATCATGGTAGCAGAAAAGTGGGCAGATAAGATAATAGACGTAAATAGAGTGAACGACAGAATAATTAAAATACGACTTGTCCTCAATAGAACTACGGTGACAGTAATATCTGCGTACGCACCCCAATCCGGACTGCCCGGCACTATAAAAGACAGATTCTATGAGACACTGATGCTAACTACCTCCCAAATATCCGACAGTGACTATATAATTATCGCAGGCGACCTAAATGGTCACGTTGGACAACATTGTGACGGCTACGACGAAATCCATGGAGGCTATGGGTTTGGTACTAGAAATGAGGAAGGCTCCAGAATCCTGGAATTCTGTGATGCAAATAACCTAACTATCTGTAACACTAACTTCAAAAAACGTGACAATCACCTGATCACCTATAGATCCGGGGAACACACAAGCCAGGTAGATTATATCCTTACCAGAAGACGTGACAGAGTGTCTGTTGTTAACACTAAATCCCTCCCCCATGAAGAATGCACCTCCCAACATAGACTGATAATTAGCGACCTCATAGTCAGGACGAGACGTACTCGACAACAGAAGAGGACTATCCTCAGGAGGAAAATATGGAAGCTAAAGGACCCCACAGCCAGGAATAAATTTCAAAGCATATTACTTGATGCTTTCGACAGTAAGGAAGAACATTTAGAGTCGGACAATATAGAGGGAGAGTGGGAATTTCTGAAAGCAAACCTGCTGTTGGCGACAGACGAGGTCTGTGGCTGGAGCAGGCCTGTAGGCAGGAGGAGAGTAACATGGTGGTGGAACAGTAAGGTGGAGGGGTCAATTAAGGCCAAAAAGCAGGCTTGGAAAGTATGGCGGGATGGGGGAAGTAGAGAGGACTATCAAGTGGCCAGGAGGGAAGCTAGGAGACAAGTGTACTTAGCAAGAAGGGAAGCTGAGGAAAGAAAGTTCAAGCATGTTCTACAACGCGATGACCAAAAACGTGAGGTGTTCAGGATTGCTAGGCAATGCGTCAAGGAAAACCGTGATATTGTCGGGGAGAAGTGTGTACTAAACGACGATGGCACACTTGCCATCACCGACGCTGATAAGAAGGTAGCTTGGAAGTGTCACTATGAAAGGCTTCTAAATGAGGAGAATAATTGGGAGAAAGGCAGTCTCCCCCATATCGACCCAATAGAGGGACCAGCAGTGTTAGTCGAGGGGAGTATAATAAGTAAGGCAATCAAGGATATGAAGACTGGTAAGGCGGCTGGGCCTTCGGAAATAGTTGCTGAGATGCTGAAGGCATCTGGCACGGTGGGACACACCATGGTCACCCGCATAGTTAACCAAGTCGTACAGAATGGGGTTGTTCCGAAGGACTGGCATAGCAGCATCATCGTTAACTGTTATAAGGGTAAAGGAGACGCCCTAGATAGGAGTAACTATAGAGGCATTAAATTAATCGACCAGGTCATGAAGGTCACGGAAAGAGTAATAGCGCAACTAATCAGAGAGAGAATTGACCTAGATGAAATGCAGTTCGGGTTTGTGTCAGGCAAAAGTACCACAGACGCTCTTTTCATAGTACGACAACTACAGGAGAAGTACCTAGCTAAAGGTAAACCCCTCTACTTAGCTTTTGTCGACTTGGAGAAAGCCTTCGACAGAGTCCCCCGCTCCATTATCTGGTGGGCTCTTAGAAAACTAGGCGTTGACGAATGGCTTGTGAGGGCTATACAAGCCATGTATAAAGAAACAGTCAGCAAGGTTAGAATTAACAACGAATATAGTGAAGAGTTTAGCGTAAAAGTTGGCGTCCATCAGGGCTCTGTTCTCAGTCCACTACTATTTATTATTGCCCTTCAGGCTATAACAGAGGAGTTCAAGACAGGCTGCCCATGGGAACTCCTATACGCAGACGACCTGACACTCATAGCGGAATCAATGGCCGAGCTAGAGAAGAAATTCCAAACATGGAAGCACGGCCTAGAGTCAAAAGGACTTAAAATTAACCTGGCTAAGACCAAAGTACTAGTTTGTAGGAAAGAAAACAAGGCGGCGGTCCCTTCTGGGAAATGGTCGTGCTCGGTGTGTAGGAAAGGCGTAGGTAGAAACTCCATTTTATGTCCTAAATGCAAAGTATGGGTGCATAAAAGATGTAGTGGGATCACAGGTAAGCTAACTAAGAACATAGATTTTACATGTGGCCGGTGCTCTGGTGCAATAAGTAGCAGCAAGTGCCCACAAACTACTAGCTCTTTCAATTGCGCAGAGGGTTCTATAGAAATAGTGGACAGCTTCCGTTACCTGGGCGATAAAATCAGCAGTGGGGGAGGGTGCTCTGAAAGTACTGTAGCTAGAGTCAGAACTGGTTGGAAAAAGTTCAGAGAGCTTATACCACTATTAGCTGCTAAAGGGTTCTCACTAAAAATGAAAGGCAGGTTGTACGATGCCTGCATACGAACAGCAATGCTGCATGGCAGTGAGACCTGGGCATTGTGTGCAGAGGATATACGCAGACTAGAGAGGAACGAAGCTTGCATGCTCCGCTGGATGTGTAACAGTAATATACGTGAACGGCAAAGCATAAACGAACTAAGGAAAAAATTAGAGATAAGAGGGATCAGATGTTGTTTACTCGAGAGAAGGCTACGTTGGTATGGACACGTGATGCGCATGAAAGTCGATAGCTGTATAACAAGTGCAGGGCAATAAAGATAGACGGTAGTCACGGAATAGGCAGACCTAGAAAAACCTGGGACGAGCTGATAAACTCCGACATCACACACTTACACCTCTCCAAGACAATGTCACTGGACCGAGACCTTTGGCGGTACTCAGTAACAGAGAAGACCCGCCTTACCTAAATATATAGTAAAACCTACTCCAGCCAGTAGGCATCTCTAACAAAATACACCCCGTCCCACCACCACCACCCCCACCCGATCCACACCACCCCGTTCTATGTAAAGTTATGTTGGTGCCGCGCCATCGAGGCCAAAACAAATGAGATCGTGTAGGTGTCACGACAAAAAACACACAGTCCACGCTGTAATGTGGCCGTGTAGGCAACACGGTAAAAACCTCCCAGACCCACACTGTAAATGTGGTTGGTGTTAGGAAGGGCATCCAACTGTAGAAAACCTGCCAGACAGTCCTATGCGAGCAAGACAATCACTCTTGCCTCAAGTGGGACTACCCCCGTCCAAACCCATGCAAGCGTGGAACACGGACGTTAAACGTTGATGATGATGATGATGATGATGATATATATATATATATATATATATATGGAGGCACATGGCTTAGTGGTTAGAGCATTGGGCTTGCAATCAAAAGGTTGTGAGTTCAATTCTCAGACCGGGTGATGTGTTGTTTCCTTGAGCAAGAGACTTTATTTCACATTGCTCCAGTTTACTCAGCTGTAGAAATGAGATGATAGGGACTGGGGTCCCTATCATTCCACTGTAAAGTGGTCGTGGAGGTGCCATGGCAAAAAATGCACCCAGCACTCACTGTAAATGAGGTTGGTGTTAGGAAGGGCATCCAGCTGTAGAAATCAAGGCAGCATCAGTTCCTGTCCCACCCTTGCAAGCAGGGAAAAGCGGACGTAAAATGAAATATATATATATATATATATATATATATATATACAATGATATTAAATAAATGGAAACTATATTTATAAAACCATATTTATTCTATTATATATATTTCAAGGGTACCAACAATTTTGGTACGCTATCATCAGATAAAATACAAAATGTTTTATAAATATTTGACATGACCAAGGATAATATACCTTAACGGTTCAAGTTATCCCTGGAAAGTCGAGTGCTCTGAATCAGTTATAAACATCTATGTTGGATTTCCAACAAATTAAATATCTCCTCTATATATATATATATTATCATCATCATCATCGTTTAACGTCTATCTTCTACGCTAGCATGGGTTAGATGGGAATTGTCCCATTTGAGGTAAGATTGGTCGGGTGACCGTGTCTCACTCGTATAGGACTATCTGGCAGGTTTTCTACGGTTGGATGCCCTCCCTAACACCAATATATATATATATATTTATCCTATTTTTCCTTGGTTGCTTACTTGCATGTTCCATTGTCCTGTCCCCCCACGATGGGATCTGTTCACCTGTTTTTTCTCTCTTTTTTCTCTTTCTTCCTCTCTCCTCACCACCTTTCCCCCTTTGTTTCTTCTTCCTCTTTTCCTTCTTTTTCCTTCCCTATTTTATTTTTCTTTCTCTTTTTTTCTCTTCTTTTCCTCCTGGCCTTTTGATTAAGAAAAGGCCTTGGGCACACCGCTGATTGCCTATAGATGTCCTGTAAATAAGCGCCGAAACATCTTGATTGCGGATTACAGCTGATGAACGATTCTCTTCTTTTCTTCTCGTTTCTTCCATACCTCCCTCCTAAACCTTGTTTATAGTAACCACACAGCTCCTTTCATTTCTTATCCTTATATATATATATATAATTATAATTATATATATATAATTATATGTATATATCTAAACTATAATAAAGTAAGGATTGCGGGACTGCGTCCAGAATATACATTTTTATCCTGCTTGTAAAATAAGTTGGATTACTTTGAATAAATAATTGTTTCTACTTTAGGCACAAGGCCAGCAAATACCCAGTGCATTACTGGTACTTTATTTTATCGACCCCGTAAGGATGAAAGGCAAAGTCAACCTCGGCGGGATTTGAACTCAGATCGTAAAGGGACGTAACTATGCTGGAAAGCATGGCGTCCGACTCATGAATATTACATAACTTATCTACCCAATTTCGTAAACAAAAATAATTTCGTAAAAATAAATAATTTCAAATTGACTTCTTTTCGGCACCACCACCACTTCGTCGGCACTACCGCCACCAACACTTCAATCTAAACTATAATAATATATATAGAGAGAGTTTATGATGAGAGAGATTATACACATACTTTCACACATACTTTCACACAAATATACATACATTCACACATACTTTCACACAAATATACATACATTCACACATACTTTCACACAAACATACATACATTCACACAAGCATACATACTTTCACACAAATATACATACTTTCACACAAACATACATACATTCACACATATACTTTCACACAAACATACATACATTCACACATATACATTTACACAAACACACACATACAGTCATGATAGCGTTCGGTTTAATTGGAGATGGGAGGGTATACTTTCACACAAATATACATACATTCACACAAATATACATACATTCACAAACATACATACATTCACACATACATTTACACAAACATACATACATTCACACATACATTTACACAAACACACACATACAGTCATGATAGCGCTCGGTTTAATTGGAAATGGGAGGGTAAAACAAGTATAACATTTTATTTATTTATTAACTCTTTTTTTAAAAAACTCATTTAATGTAATGGTTACAGAACGAAAACACTAACAAATATAATCTAAACTATAATAAAGTAAGGAGTCCAGGACTGCATCTAAAATATAATTTGTTATCCTGTTTGTAAAATAAGTTGCATTACTTTCAATAAATAATTGTTTCTACTTTTGGCACAAGGCCAGCAATTACCCAGTGTATTACTGGTACTTTATTTTATCGACCCCCGTAAGGATGAAAGGCAAAGTTAACCTCGGCGGGATTTGAACTCAGAACGTAAAGGGACGTAACTATGCTAGAAAGCATGGCGTCCAACCCTCTACTGATACTGCCAATTCACTGCCCTTTCACCGTTTCAATAAATAATTCTTTCTACGTTAGGCACAAGGCCAGCAAATACCCAGTGTATTACTGGTACTTTATTTTATCGACCCCGTAAGGATGAAAGGCAAAGTTAACCTCGGCGGGATTTGAACTCAGATCGTAAAGGGACGTAACTATGCTGGAAAGCATGGCGTCCGACCCTCTACTGATACTGCCAATCCACCGCACCGTTTCAATAAATAATGAATGAATATTACATAATTTATCTACTAAAATTCGTAACACATGATTAAACGTATATTTCAATACTTCCAGTATATATTTTAGAGAGAGAGAGTGAAAGAGAAAGATGAAGTGATTATTTATTTTTTTGTTTTAACATATATTTATTTCTAAGATTTCACCGTAGAGATAACATATATTTATACATACATGACAGAGAGTGAATATGGGACGCAGAAAACATTTCTCATCTAAATCCCAATGCATGGCAGCAGACGCACAATGACAAAGAGAGAAGAGGGCAAATCAATCAAACAATAATCGCTCTACAACATCCCAACAAATTTCTACAAATATAATTCAGTTAACACACCAACAACAACTTGCAACAAATACACCAAACGTTCAGAGAGGAAGGAACAGGTCAATTGAAAGTCTGGCAAAGAATCCTACAGATGAACCTTTCCAAGAGCAAACTGTTCTTTCCATAATGCCACAACATAATGCAGGGAGCCTCTGTTAGTCCGCACTGCAAAGCTTATTGCTGGCCGCATGAACCCAAATCTCTGTGCTGCTTCCAGGGAAAAGTGAAACTCCCTCAACTTCCTCCTCCTCCACCAAATATACTGAAATATTTCACTATCACTCAAGCAGGAAATTCTTTTCTCCATAAGATACAGGCATATAACAATGTGCTTGCCTTAGCTTCAATTGGTTGCAAAGAGATTAAAGCACCAGGATTTAGTTCCACATTTAAGATCCAAGGTAAGATTTGTCATATTATTGGATCACTACTTCCAAGTGATGCTTCACCCAAGTTTGTGCAGCTTTACTTCTATGATACAGATCATGAGCTTCAGAATTGCTTGCATCATGCTAATTTAGATGCTGCTGTCCTGCAGGACCTGCAAGAAGACTTGCACTACTGCAACACCTATATAAGAAGCTTCAAGGCAGTAATTGAAATGTCAGTCTCTGAAAATGTGAATATTGTCCTACATGCTGACAAAGTAAAACCCACTGATTTTCATTGTCGCACATATAATCTTCCCATGGCATCTGAGATTGCTGTTATTCAACCTGTTACAGCATTAGGTCTTTTGGATGTCATCATTCATAAAAGAGATGGTGCTCTTCAGAGGATTCATCAGTTGCACTGTTCTTATGATCCTCTGCATTATGTGCTACTGTTTCCTTGGGGGGATGATGGGTTTCAGGTTGGTTTGAAAAGGATTGACAACAACCACACACTCACACCCACTTGTTTCTACTGTTATCGGTTTCAGGTTAGGCCAGGTGACTATAACATTATCATGAAGAGCAGGCGGCTGATGCAGCAATATGCTGTAGATGCCCAGGCAAAAATAGAACATTGTCGCCTCAAATGGGCCCGCAACAATCAAACCATGATACGAGCTGAAAAGTATGAGGGTTTGTATGATGCTGCGGCTGAAGGAGATTCAGTAAATGCAGGCCGGAGAATTGTTCTTCCTCCTTCAATCTATGGTTCACTCCGCTACTACAGTGAGTGCTTTCAGAATTCGATGACTGTGGTTTGACACATGGGAAAGCCATCTTATTTCATCACGGTAACAACTAACCCTAACTGGGATGAAATAAAAAATAGTTTGCATCCTGGTGAAGAACCTAGATACTGTCCTGATATTTGTGCAAGAGTTTTCAAGATCAAGTATGACAGCATCATGGATGACATACTGAAAAGAAATGTCCTAGGAAAAGTTGTGGCTCATTCTGCTACAATAGAGTGGCAGAAACGAGGCCTCACTCATGCTCACATTCTGCTGATAATGGCTGAAAATAGGAAACACAAAACTGCTGATGCCATTGATCAGGTAGTGTACTGTGAGATTCCTGATAAAGAGACCAATCCAATTCTGCATAAGATCATCACATCCTGCAACATTCATGGCCCATGTGGACAAGCTAATATGATGTGCCAATGTATGGAAGGGCTAGGACAAGAACGCCATTGCTCAAAAAGTTATCCCAAGTCATTCAGACAAACCACATTTGTTGCCGAAAATTCCTTTCTGGAGTATAGAAGAAGGGATAGACAGCATGGTGGTCACACCCATACAATCCAACTTAAAGGTAAAGAAATTACTGTTGATAATCGTTGGATTGTTCCATACAACCCTTTCCTCTCATTGAGATATCAGTGCCACATCAATTGTGAGGTTGTCCACAGTTTCAAGGCTGTTAAGTACTTATATAAGTACATCACGAAAGGATCAGACAAGATCACTTTCACTATTAAGGATGATCAAGGAAATTGTGTCCATGCCCAAAATGAGATTGAAACCTATATCAATGCATGGTACATCTCAGCCAGTGAAGCATTCTGGAGAATCTATAAATTTCCATTACATCATCGAAAACCGCCAGTTGAAAAGTTGCCTTGCCATTTACCTGGGGAACAAATGGTTGTGTATGAGCGAGGGCAGGAAGAAAGTGTCATTTCTAGGGGACAGCCAATGACTAACTTGACGGAATATTTTCAACTGAATAGAGATCTACTGGCACAAAACATATTGTATATTGATATTCCTAAATATTTCACTTGGACAAACAAAAAATGGCAAAGAAGAAAAAAGGGACATCTGGATGATGATCAACAATTTATGAGTGAATCTCTTGGACGCATTCCAACAGTATCTCTCAGTAGACATAAATCTGAATTATATTACCTCAGAATGATCCTACATCACAAGGCTGGGTCAACTTCATACAAAGAATTGAGGACAATTGCAAGAGTTGAATTTTCAACATTCCAAGAAGCATGCAGGAAACTTGGTCTGTTAGATGAAGATGTAGCAAAAGACAAAGCTATGGAAGAGGTCTCATCCATTACGCTTGGTTCTCAGCTGCGAGAGATCTTCTGCACCATTTTATTGTACAGCATGCCAAATGACCCTCTGCAGTTCTGGGAGAAATGGAAGAATTGTCTTGCAGAGGATATCATGCATGAATGTCGTGAGCAAGTCATGTCCATGCAAACTGTGCACAACTATGGACTTCCTCGGCCAGATCCAACTATTGTTGCCATACCAGAAATCAACAGGGTTCTTATGACAGAAACTGATTTCAATACACACCAACTGCAAGCAAACATAAATGAACTTCTGCCAACATTGAATCCTGAGCAACTGGTTATTTTTCACAGAGTAATCACCTCTGTAAATGAAAATGAAGGCAGAATTTTCTGCTTGAATGCAAGTGCAGGTACAGGAAAGACCTATGTCATAAACATCCTATTGGATTACCTCCGATCTAAAACATAAATTGCACTTGCCACTACCATATCTGGAATAGCAGCCACTTTGCTTCACAAAGGTAGAACTCTTCATTCCAAGTGACTGCTGAATCAACTTGCTTCTTCACAAAGAGGGATGACACAGGCAAACTTATGCAGCAAGCTGACCTGCTAATCATTGATGAAATAGGTATGGGACATAAGCATATCTTTGAATGTCTTGACAGGAGCTTAAAAGATGTTCGAAATTGCAAAAAGCCATTTGGTAGTCTAACAGTATTACTATCTGGTGACTGGAAGCAAATTCTTCCAGTTGTACGTCATGGTGCTAGACCACAAATAGTTGAGGCAACCATCAAGAGATCCTATCTCTGGGACTATGTGGAAACCATGGAGATGACAACCAATCAACGGTTAATTAATACAGAGGATTCTGATGAAAGACAGTTTGCAAACTACCTTCTTGATGTGGGAAATGGTAACATTCCAACTGTTCCAACTGTAGGTGCATTCACAATAAAAACAAATTAAAAACAAACATATACATGAGATGTGCATATACAAATATATATACATAAATATACACACACACACACACACACACACACACACACACACACACAACACATATATATACATGCATAGATACTCATACACACGTATAAAAACACACACTCATATGCATGTGTGCATACATATATATATATATAAAATAATCATACGTACATGGAGGCACATGGCTTAGTGGTTAGAGCATTGGCCTTGCAATCGAAAGGTTGTGAGTTCAATTCTCAGACCGGGTGATGTGTTGTTTTCTTGAGCAAGACACTTTATTTCACATTGCTCCAGTTTACTCAGCTAGAGATGATAGGGACTGGGGTCCATATCATTCCACTGCAAAGTGGTCGTGCAGGTGACATGGCAAAAAAGCACCCAGCACTCACTGTAAATGAGGTTGGTGTTAGGAAGGGCATCCAGCTGTAAAAATCAAGCCAAAATCAGTTCCCGTCCCACCCTTGCAAGCAGGGAAAAAGCGGACGTAAAATGAAATGATGATGAAATGATGACATACGCACATACACATGCTTGCAAAAATAAATATACACATACACAACCACACACACATACGTATATAAAAACATGCATACAACCATATTACACACGCATCCACATACATACACATAAGGGTCTACAAAAAAGAGCATAGGTCCATAACTTACGTACATACGTAAACAAATGCGGGCCCTAGGCCATAAAAAAGTTGGATTTTCTTTGCTCATGGTATGAAGAAGAGACTGACTAATACATAATTACAATTTCAAGGAAATCGGTCTGACGTAAAACCCCCTAAAAAGCTGGAAAAAAAGCAGTTTTTCACCTAGGGGATCAAAAAGTTGAATTTTGTTATGTACATAACACTCCCTGAAATATAAGTAATACACATGTAAAGTTTGAAAAAGATCGGTTGGGTATTTCTTGGGTTTCACACACACATACATACATCCTTCCTCAGTTTTATATATATACATAGGACCCGTCCCACCCTTGCAAGCAGGGAAAAACGGACGTATAATGATGATGATGATATTGATTAAAATAACTGATTAAAGTTTAAGCAAAGAATCGTTGCTTTCACCCTGAATGGGATCTTCTGAAACTAAAAACATCAATCTGTGAACGCAGAAGTAAATATTTTGAAAAACGTTGCAGCTGAAGGAAAACAGGAAGACGATACTTTGGTTCGTGAAGATGCTCCCTGGCAATGAATGGATAATAGCGAACATTATACATCATCAATGTTCGTCAGAATGTCGTAATGCAGACAGCCAGGCATACAGACAGATATTATAAGAGCGCGACGGAGATGGATAACCAGCGCCTAACACCCCTTTAACAACAGAAAATTGAAAAATAAAAGCTGCAGTTAATATCTTTAGACCGCAAGGAATATATAAATGCAAGTTTGAAGTCAATCGGAGTGGAAATGTGGATTTGTATAGACTTTGCAAAAATGAGGACACACACACACAGACAACATCAGTTTTATATATCATCATCATCATCATCATCATCATCATCATTTTACGTCCGCTCTTCCCTGCTTGCAAGGGTGGGACGGGTCTTATTCAGCACAGCATCTCTCCACTTGTCACGGTCCTTCATCATCTCCACTGTGAGCTTCAGCGATCTGAGGTCTGTTCTCACCACCTCCGCCCATGTTTTTCGTGGTCTACCTCTATCACGTCTTCCTTCAACTGGCATTTCCTGGCACTTCTTCCCTCATCGGTCATCCTCCATGCGCATCACATGTCCATACCACCTCAGTCTCCTCTCCCGTACACTACATTCTATCCCTCTCAGACACAGTTTCTCTCTCAACACATTCATGCTGGGTTGTTCACGCACATTGACACTGTACATCCAATGGAGCATGCTTGCCTCATTTCTCTCCAGCCATCGCATATCTTCTGCAGTTGCTGCCCATGTCTCACGACCATGCAGCATCGCGCTCCTCACACAGGCATCATATAAAAGCAGTCTTTCTCATCTTTGCCTAGGCCTGCTTGGGGAGCATAGGCAGAGATGATTGTCAGTAGTCTCCTGCCTACAACTAATCTAAGCTTAATTATTCGATTACTAACTCGAACTACCTCTATTGTCTTATTGATCCATCTCTCAGCCAGGAAAATGCCTACTCCCCCTAACCCATCTTCCTTACCTACCCAGAAAAGCTTACAGCTAAGATGTTTGCCTACGACTAGTCTCGCAGAGGCACCTCTCCATCTCACCTCTTGCACGCAGCACACATCCACATGCCTTCTCTCCAGCATCTTTGCTATTTCAGCAGATCTACCTCTGAGAGTGCCAACATTAAGTGTTGCAACTCTGAGATGCGACGTCTTCATATTTTGTTGTTATATATATATATATATATATATATATATATATATATGTGTGTGTATAATATATATATTATACACACACACACACACATATATATATATATATATATATATATATATATATATGCGCAGTGTGACAAGAAGCTTGCTTCCCGACCACATATTTCCGGGTTCAGTCCCATTTTCCAGGCTGACCAAAGCCCTGTGAGTGGATTTGATAGACCAAAACTAAAAGAAGCCCGCTGTATATATGTCTGTGTGTGTCTTTGTGTTTGTGTTTTCCCTCTCACCAATGCTTGTTGGTTTGTTGACGTCCCCATAACTTACCAAAGTGATGCTCCAGCATGGGTGTAGTCCAGAGACAGAAAAAAAGTAAAGTATATATGTGTGTGTGCGTGTGTGTGTAGAAGAGGGGTCTCAAACTCAAGGTCACAAAAGGGCCATTACGTCTTGGAGGAGAGGCACAGTGAGCCAAACGTGGTGGTGGGTGAAGATTTTCACCAGTTATAATCATTTCTACTATAGGAACAAGGCATAAAATTTGGGGTTTAGGGTTCAGTCGATTAGATCGATTCTAGTACACAACTGGTACTTAATTCATTGACTCCAAAAGGACGAAAGGCAAAGTTGAGATCGGCAGAATTTGAACTCAGAACGTAAAAACGGAAGAAGTACCATTAAGCATTTCGGCAGATGTGCTAACGATTCCACCAACTCACTGCCTTATTTTCACCAGTTATAATGCACTATGAAATATTGGTTCTACCACGAGCCACAGAAAAGTAGTTCGCGGGCCGCATGTTTGAGCCCCCTTTTGGAGATAGATAGATAGATAGATAGACGTCTAACAAACACACACACACATTTCTTAAACTATCTGTCCCTCCCTCTTTCTCTCTTCATTTATATATATATATATATGGCGTTGTTATTTGGCATTGTTGAAAAAAGCAGTGGCCTTTGACCTGGCAATAAAAACTGGAGACAAAATTCTTTCTGTACCAAAACCAAGGCACACACACACACAGAAGTTTGTGTGTGTGTATGTATATGTGTGTGTATATATATATATATGTGTGTGTGTGTGTGTGGGTGCGTGCATGTTTATGGGTGTGTGTGTGTGTGTGTGTGGTGTATCTATCTCTGTATATATATAAGGAATATAGATGTTTCTTTCTCACTGTCACCAAGCTTCTCAATTCATTCGTTGCAACTAAGTATTTTATTTTGCAAGGTACTATTTCCCCTTAGTTTGTGATTCCAGAGAAAGCTAAGAAATTCTTCATATTTTGCATCTTTTGTATTTTGACTTTACAGTTTGAATTGTAGAATTGTCTAACTACTCAAAATATTACAACAGCTAACAGTGAAATATAGAATTAAAAAAAAAAGAAGCTTTTTTGACTGAGATCAAGTCTTTGAGAACATTCACGTCTATTTTTCAAAAATATATAATTTGAAATAGTTTGCTTTTGTTTTGGACTGAAACTTTTTTGTATTTAATTTGTACGAGTATTTTTTAAAGATTCTAACACAACTTGATTTGGCCCAGTAATCAACTGATATCTACGGGTATCCGGCCTGATTATTTCTATGTCCCCGCACATATATACACACATGTATACATGTACATACATATATACATAGGTATATACATATTTACACATTTTTAGATGGCCGTTGACTCTTATGAATTCTTCCGCCCTTTGAGCGGTTTTGTTTTTTGTCTTGCAGGGTGTCTAAAATCACCCTCCTCACCAAGGAAACTTGGTGGGGGTCGCCAGTTTAGTTGCTGACGGCCCAACCATGCGACAGGTTTTGCTGGTTTACATGTTACCAGTAGCACTCAAGTGACCTGACACATATACACACACACACATATATATATACACACATACACATACATATATATAAATGTATATAAAGTTGGCGTCCATCAGGGCTCTGTTCTCAGCCCCTTACTATTTATTATTGCCCTTCAGGCTATAACAGAGGAGTTCAAGACCGGCTGCCCATGGGAACTCCTATACGCAGACGACCTGACACTCATAGCGGAATCAATGGCCGAGCTAGAGAAGAAATTCCAAACATGGAAGCACGGCCTAGAATCAAAAGGACTTAAAATTAACCTGGCTAAGACTAAAGTTCTAGTTTGTAGGAAAGAAAATAAGGCGGCGGTCCCTTCTGGGAAATGGTCGTGCTCGGTGTGTAGGAAAGGCGTAGGTAGAAACTCCATTTTATGTCCTAAATGCAAAGTATGGGTGCATAAAAGATGTAGTGGGATCACAGGCAAGCTAACTAAGAACATAGATTTTACATGTGGCCAGTGCTCTGGTGCAATAAGTAGCAGCAAGTGCCCACAAAATACTAGCTCTTTCAATTGCGCAGAGGGTTCTATAGAAATAGTGGACAGCTTCCGTTACCTGGGTGATAAAATCAGCAGTGGGGGAGGGTGTTCTGAAAGTACAGTAGCTAGAGTCAGAACTGGTTGGAAAAAGTTCAGAGAGCTTATACCACTATTAGCTGCTAAAGGGTTCTCCCTAAAAATGAAAGGCAGGTTGTACGATGCCTGCATACGAACAGCAATGTTGCATGGCAGTGAGACCTGGGCATTGTGTGCAGAGGATATACGCAGACTAGAGAGGAACGAAGCTTGCATGCTCCGCTGGATGTGTAACAGTAATATACGTGAACGGCAAAGCATAAACGAACTAAGGAAAAAATTAGAAATAAGAGGGATCAGATGTTGTTTACTCGAGAGAAGGCTACGTTGGTATGGACACGTGATGCGCATGAAAGTCGATAGCTGCATAACAAAGTGCAGGGCAATAAAGATAGACGGTAGCCACGGAATAGGCAGACCTAGAAAAACCTGGGATGAGCTGATAAACTCCGACCTCACACACTTACACCTCTCCAAGACAATGTCACTGGACCGAGACCTTTGGCGGTACTCAGTAACAGAGAAGACCCGCCTTACCTAAATACATAGTAAAACCTACTACAGCCAGTAGGCATCTCTAACAAAATACACCCCCGTCCCACCACCACCACCCCCACCCCAGCCACACCACCCCGTTCTATGTAAAGTTATGTTGGTGCCACACCATCCAGGCCGAAACAAATGAGATTGTGTAGGTGTCCCGACAAAAAAACACACAGTCCACGCTGTAATGTGGCCGTGTAGGCAACACGGTAAAAACCTCCCAGACCCACACTGTAAATGTGGTTGGTGTTAGGAAGGGCATCCAACTGTAGAAAACCTGCCAGACAGTCCTATGCGAGCAAGACAATCACTCTTGCCTCAAGTGGGACTAGCCCCGTCCAAACCCACGCAAGCGTGGAACACGGACGTTAAACGTTGATGATGATGATGATGATATACAAAATGTAGTTTGCTTGAAGCATTGTATATAATATATAACATTGAAAGAGATAGAAGGCTAAACAATGAAAAATGTAAGTTACCTGGTAATTTTTCTTCTTCTTGTTGTTGTCCTTTTATCTGTCCAATATTTTGGGACCTAAAAGTCCCTTCTTCAGGGTTTAGGGAACTTTCAGTGTATAATATTCCATAGAAAGACTACATCACCTACAACCTAACCAACTTAAACTCAACAGATATGCCTTTAGCCTTGACGTTGTCTCCGTCTACATGACAGTACCCGCTCATCCAGCAGTCAACCTAGTGACTGACTTCATCATTTCATACATGTACAGCTTCAACGTCACTCCACAAGACATACATCAGCTTCTATCTGTCATCATAGAAAATACATATTTCACTTTCTACCACCACACATACAAACAAACAACAGGCCTACCCATGGGGTCCAGTCTTTGAGGCCTTCTAGCCATCACCTATATGAACCAACTGGAACGTTGAGCACTCAACACCTGCCGCTCCTGTGTTTTCTTCACACGATACATAGATGATATACTCATCCTATGGAGGCACTTGGCTTAGTGGTTAGAGCATTGGTCTTGCAATCGAAAGGTTGTGAGTTCAAATCTCAGACCAGGTGATGTGTTGTTTCCTTGAGCAAGACACTTTATTCCACATTGCTCCAGTTTACTCAGCTGTAGAAATGAGATGATAGGGACTGGGGTCCATATCATTCCACTGTAAAGTGGTCGTGGAGGTGCCACGGCTAAAAAGCACCCAGCACTCACTGTAAATGAGGTTGGTGTTAGGAAGGGCATCCAGCTGTAGAAATCGAGCCAGAATCAGTTCCCGTCCCACCCTTGCAAGCAGGGAAAAAGCGGACGTAAAATGAAACGATGATGTTGATGATGATCCTCACATCATCCCGTGAAGAGGCTGACATAATATCTACGGCATTTTCAAACACAGATAACAACATACGATTTACCACAGAACACCCCAATAAAAATGCTTCCTTGTTTCTGCTGGACTTCCAACTTGGAGTAACAGAAGAAGGTGCTATATACACCAACTTCTATAGGAAAGCTGCCAGCAGAGAACTGTTTGTGCATTATAGATCAGCCCTTCCTCTTGGTGCTAAAACCCGATACATAAGAAATGAACTTACGCATATCTGGACAGAGCAAGACAGAGGACCAGATCACTCACACTACACACTTCATAGACGTACTGAAGACGAACGGATACCCAATATTCACAATGAGTTGACTTAATAATCAAAGGTGCCGCAGCCATAAGACCTCCACTGACACCTGCTTCATGAAATTACCACATTTCAGCGAAAGCATAACCACAGCTATCCGCAAAGAAGGACTGGAATATACAATTAGCACACTCCGGCCCTTCACTGCGTGGATACCTGTCTAAAAAGCAATCCAGAGAAAACAACAATCAATGCTTACTGACTAACTGCCCTATCCGCAATATCAGTATGTGCCAGCGGACACATGTGGGATACTGGATTGAATGTAACAAATGTAAGAAGTTCTACATTGGTAGCACGACTCAAGCACTCTACACTTGGATTAAAGAACACCTCAAAACACATACATCCTCATTAAAAAAACACATTGACAAATGTAAAAACATCAACTAACATATTACTGTTACTATTAAAGCCAGTGATAGAAATGTGCTTGACATAAAAAGACACACCCACAGACACACAAACTAACATCTCATACAAAAAAGAAAATTGATTTCCCCGAAATACTATATTGGCAATTGACATCATTCACGTGGAAAGTGGAATAACCATAAAAAAACGCTTGAAAACGACTTAGAAAAAAATTTAAATCAAAATCAAAATTTAATCCCAAATAGAGGAAATTGAAACATTATCCACCGAAAGTTCCTTAAAGAAGGGTCTTTTAGGTCCCGAAATATTGGACAGATAAAAGAAGAAGAACAACAACAACAACGAAAAAAAAACCAAAAAACTAAGATTACCAGGTAACTTTTACTTTTTGTTACCTCATCTTACAGTCCATTTTGCATTGTTTATCCTATCTCTTTCAACGATATATATATATATATATATATATATATATATATATATATATATATATATATATATATATATACATACATGTAATGTAGGAGGTGAGTTTTATTGTAGCACAATAAAGCAATGCAAATATCGGATAAGTAGCACTCTACAGTTTGTAGGACTGGAGTATAAATAATATAAGATCAAAAGATGGCTAAAAGAGTTCCAAGTATTTTATTATGCGCATTTCAAAAACAAATATCATCATGAGATGATATCTGCGTTTTCATCAGATAAAATAGGGATACATGATATCATCTCATGATCATATTTGTTTTTGAAATGCACATAATAAAATACTTGGAACTCTTTTAACCATCTTTTGATCTTATATTATATATACATGTATATACACAGGGCGGTGCCCCAGTATGGCATCAGTCGGATGGCTGGAATAGGTAAAGGAGTATACATACATACATACATATATATATGTCCCACCCTTGCAAGAAGGGAAAAGCGGACATAAAAATGATGATGACACACATATATAAGTGTGTGTATCCTGGGCTCAATCGGGGGTACCCACAGTGAGTAAGGTACTCAATACATAGCAGAGTATAAATTTAAAAAATAGAAATGGTTTCTATAGGACTAGAACTGTTTCATTCAAAGGAAATCATCAGGAAAGCCCTGATGATTTCCTTTGAATGAAACAGTTCTAGTCCTGTAGAAGATATTTCTATATTAAAAAAAAATATATATATATATATATATGAACACACACACACATATGATGTAGACATTGTCAGTTTCCACAATATGAGGAAATAGAGAGTTCCTAAACAAGGTCTCAAAAAAGTACACTAGTACTAAGTATGTATGTGTGTATATATACACCTGTATATATACAGGTGTTGGTGGTGGTGGTGGGGTATTGGTGGTGGGGTGTTGGAGGTGTTGGTGGTGGGGTGTTGGATGTGGTGGTGGTGGGGTGTTGGAAGTGGTGGTGGGGTGTTGGAGGTGGTGGTGGTGGTGGGGTGATGGAGTGTTAGTAGAGGCTGTGGTGGTGGTGGTGGTGGGGTGTTGGAGGCATTGGTGTTGGTGGTGGGGTATTGGAAGCCGTGTGGTGTTGGTGGTGGAGTGATGGAGTGTTGGAGTGATGGAGTGTTGGTAGAGGCTGTGGTGGTGTGGTGGGATGTTGTAGGCAGTGGTGGTAGTGGTGGTGGTGTTAGTATGACACCGCACTAGATAGATGATACCTGCTTGGCTGGCTGCCTGCTTTCTAGGTTGTCTATCATATCTGTTGTGTTGTAGCAAGTGGGGGGATGGGGGGGGGGGGCAGGGTGCAGTAACGAGGGGAGAGGGTAGGCAGAGGTTACGGAAAAGTGAAATTTAAAACTAGAGGGTGGTGGTTGTGGTGATGGTGGGGGGTTGGTTGTTTTGGTGGGAGTGGTTGTAGGGTGGTTTTGGTATCAGTGGTGGTGGAGTGGTTTTGGTGGTGGGGTGGTTTTGGTGGCAATGATGTGAGAGAAGGAGTAGAGGGGAGAGTTGGCTTTCTAAGCGTCTAGGAATGAACACTTGTATATCGATAATTGAATATTTAAACAGAATGTATATTATATATATGTGTGTCTAGGAATGAATGTGTATATATGTATAAGTGTGTGTACATGTATGTATGTGTGTATATATATATATATATATATATATATATGTGTGTGTGTGTGTGTTTAAGTCTTTTTTTTTACTTTTTAGTCAGGGAGGGAATGGTAGTACCCATGACTCGTTTTTAGGGACTCTGAGGTTGGTGGGAGAGAGATGAGTAGGGGGCAGGATCTCATCCTCAGACGTTGAGTGCTGACTCAAGTACTTACAACAGAGTGAACTCTGCTAAAGACAGCACACGACAGGGTGACAGATTGTCTACTACCCACAGTAGAGATGACACCCCAAAAACTAGATGATGTATGGCTGGGTGACAGATTGTCTACTACCCACAGTAGAGATGACACCCCAAGAACTAGATGATGGTGTATGGCTGGGTGACAGATTGTCTACTACCCACAGTAGAGATGACACCCCAAGGACCAGATGATGGTGTATGGCTGGGTGACAGATTGTCTACTACCCACAGTAGAGATGACACCCCAAGAACTAGATGATGGTGTATGGGTGGGTGACAGATTGTCTACTACCCACAGTAGAGATGACACCCCAAGGACCAGATGATGGTGTATGGCTGGGTGACAGATTGTCTACTACCCTCAATAGAGATGACACCCCAAGGACCAGATGATGGTGTATGGGTGGGTGACAGATTGTCTACTACCCACAGTAGAGATGACACCCCAAGAACTAGATGATGGTGTATGGGTGGGTGACAGATTGTCTACTACCCACAGTAGAGATGACACCCCAAGGACCAGATGATGGTGTATGGCTGGGTGACAGATTGTCTACTACCCTCAATAGAGATGACACCCCAAAAACTAGATGATGGTGTATGGGTGGGTGACAGATTGTCTACTACCCACAGTAGAGATGACACCCCAAAAACTAGATGATGGTGTATGGGTGGGTGACAGATTGTCTACTACCCACAGTAGAGATGACACCCCAAGAACCAGATGATGGTGTATGGCTGGGTGACAGATTGTCTACTACCCTCAATAGAGATGACACCCCAAGAACCAGATGATGGTGTATGGCTGGGTGACAGATTGTCTACTACCCTCAATAGAGATGACACCCCAAGAACCAGATGATGGTGTATGGCTGGGTGACAGATTGTCTACTACCCTCAATAGAGATGACACCCCAAGAACCAGATGATGGTGTATGGCTGGGTGACAGATTGTCTACTACCCTCAATAGAGATGACACCCCAAGGACCAGATGATGGTGTATGGCTGGGTGACAAATTGTCTACTACCCACAGTAGAGATGACACCCCAAAAACTAGATGATGGTGTATGGGTGGGTGACAGATTGTCTACTACCCACAGTAGAGATGACACCCCAAAAACTAGATGATGGTGTATGGGTGGGTGACAGATTGTCTACTACCCACAGTAGAGATGACACCCCAAGGACCAGATGATGGTGTATGGCTGGGTGACAGATTGTCTACTACCCTCAATAGAGATGACACCCCAAGGACCAGATGATGGTGTATGGCTGGGTGACAAATTGTCTACTACCCACAGTAGAGATGACACCCCAAAAACTAGATGATGGTGTATGGGTGGGTGACAGATTGTCTACTACCCACAGTAGAGATGACACCCCAAAAACTAGATGATGGTGTATGGGTGGGTGACAGATTGTCTACTACCCACAGTAGAGATGACACCCCAAGGACCAGATGATGGTGTATGGCTGGGTGACAGATTGTCTACTACCCTCAATAGAGATGACACCCCAAAAACTAGATGATGGTGTATGGCTGGGTGACAGATTGTCTACTACCCACAGTAGAGATGACACCCCAAGAACCAGATGATGGTGTATGGCTGGGTGACAGATTGTCTACTACCCTCAATAGAGATGACACCCCAAGGACCAGATGATGGTGTATGGCTGGGTGACAGATTGTCTACTACCCTCAATAGAGATGACACCCCAAGGACCAGATGATGGTGTATGGCTGGGTGACAAATTGTCTACTACCCACAGTAGAGATGACACCCCAAAAACTAGATGATGGTGTATGGGTGGGTGACAGATTGTCTACTACCCACAGTAGAGATGACACCCCAAAAACTAGATGATGGTGTATGGGTGGGTGACAGATTGTCTACTACCCACAGTAGAGATGACACCCCAAGGACCAGATGATGGTGTATGGCTGGGTGACAGATTGTCTACTACCCTCAATAGAGATGACACCCCAAGAACCAGATGATGGTGTATGGCTGGGTGACAGATTGTCTACTACCCACAGTAGAGATGACACCCCAAGGACCAGATGATGGTGTATAGCTGGGTGACAGATTGTCTACTACCCTCAATAGAGATGACACCCCAAGAACCAGATGATGGTGTATGGCTGGGTGACAGATTGTCTACTACCCACAGTAGAGATGACACCCCAAGGACCAGATGATGGTGTATAGCTGGGTGACAGATTGTCTACTACCCTCAATAGAGATGACACCCCAAGAACCAGATGATGGTGTATGGCTGGGTGACAGATTGTCTACTACCCACAGTAGAGATGACACCCCAAGGACCAGATGATGGTGTATGGCTGGGTGACAGATTGTCTACTACCCACAGTAGAGATGACACCCCAAGAACCAGATGATGGTGTATGGCTAGGTGACAGATTGTCTACTACCCTCAATAGAGATGACACCCCAAAAACTAGATGTCGGTGTATGGCTGGGTGACAGATTGTCTACTACCCACAGTAGAGATGACACCCCAAGAACCAGATGATGGTGTATGGCTGGGTGACAGATTGTCTACTACCCTCATTAGAGATGACACCCCAAGAACCAGATGATGGTGTATGGCTGGGTGACAGATTGTCTACTACCCACAGTAGAGATGACACCCCAAGAACCAGATGATGGTGTATGGCTGGGTTACAGATTGTCTACTACCCTCAATAGAGATGACACCCCAAGAACCAGATGATGGTGTATGGCTGGGTGACAGATTGTCTACTATCCACAGTAGAGATGACACCCCAAAAACTAGATGATGGTGTATGGGTGGGTGACAGATTGTCTACTACCCACAGTAGAGATGACACCCCAAGGACCAGATGATGGTGTATGGCTGGGTGACAGATTGTCTACTACCCACAGTAGAGATGACACCCCAAGAACCAGATGATGGTGTATGGCTGGGTGACAGATTGTCTACTACCCTCAATAGAGATGACACCCCAAGAACCAGATGATGGTGTATGGCTGGGTGACAGATTGTCTACTACCCACAGTAGAGATGACACCCCAAAAACTAGATGATGGTGTATGGGTGGGTGACAGATTGTCTACTACCCACAGTAGAGATGACACCCCAAAAACTAGATGATGGTGTATGGGTGGGTGACAGATTGTCTACTACCCACAGTAGAGATGACACCCCAAGGACCAGATGATGGTGTATGGCTGGGTGACAGATTGTCTACTACCCACAGTAGAGATGACACCCCCAAAACTAGATGATGGTGTATGGCTGGGTGACAGATTGTCTACTACCCACAGTAGAGATGACACCCCAAGAACCAGATGATGGTGTATGGCTGGGTGACAGATTGTCTACTACCCTCAATAGAGATGACACCCCAAGAACCAGATGATGGTGTATGGCTGGGTGACAGATTGTCTACTACCCACAGTAGAGATGACACCCCAAAAACTAGATGATGGTGTATGGGTGGGTGACAGATTGTCTACTACCCACAGTAGAGATGACACCCCAAGGACCAGATGATGGTGTATGGCTGGGTGACAGATTGTCTACTACCCACAGTAGAGATGACACCCCAAGAACCAGATGATGGTGTATGGCTGGGTGACAGATTGTCTACTACCCACAGTAGAGATGACACCCCAAGGACCAGATGATGGTGTATGGCTGGGTGACAGATTGTCTACTACCCACAGTAGAGATGACACCCCAAGAACCAGATGATGGTGTATGGCTGGGTGACAGATTGTCTACTACCCTCAATAGAGATGACACCCCAAGAACCAGATGATGGTGTATGGCTGGGTGACAGATTGTCTACTACCCTCAATAGAGATGACACCCCAAGAACCAGATGATGGTGTATGGCTGGGTGACAGATTGTCTACTACCCACAGTAGAGATGACACCCCAAGAACCAGATGATGGTGTATGGCTGGGTGACAGATTGTCTACTACCCTCAATAGAGATGACACCCCAAGAACCAGATGATGGTGTATGGCTGGGTGACAGATTGTCTACTACCCACAGTAGAGATGACACCCCAAGAACCAGATGATGGTGTATGGCTGGGTGACAGATTGTCTACTACCCTCAATAGAGATGACACCCCAAGAACCAGATGATGGTGTATGGCTGGGTGACAGATTGTCTACTACCCACAGTAGAGATGACACCCCAAGGACCAGATGATGGTGTATGGCTGGGTGACAGATTGTCTACTACCCACAGTAGAGATGACACCCCAAGAACCAGATGATGGTGTATGGCTGGGTGACAGATTGTCTACTACCCTCAATAGAGATGACACCCCAAGAACCAGATGATGGTGTATGGCTGGGTGACAGATTGTCTACTACCCTCAATAGAGATGACACCCCAAGGACCAGATGATGGTGTATGGCTGGGTGACAGATTGTCTACTACCCTCAATAGAGATGACACCCCAAGGACCAGATGATGGTGTATGGCTGGGTGACATATTGTCTACTACCCTCAATAGAGATGACACCCCAAGGACCAGATGATGGTGTATGGCTGGGTGACAGATTGTCTACTACCCTCAATAGAGATGACACCCCAAGAACCAGATGATGGTGTATGGCTGGGTGACAGATTGTCTACTACCCACAGTAGAGATGACACCCCAAGAACCAGATGATGGTGTATGGCTGGGTGACAGATTGTCTACTACCCTCAATAGAGATGACACCCCAAGAACCAGATGATGGTGTATGGCTGGGTGACAGATTGTCTACTACCCTCAATAGAGATGACACCCCAAGAACCAGATGATGGTGTATGGCTGGGTGACAGATTGTCTACTACCCTCAATAGAGATGACACCCCAAGGACCAGATGATGGTGTATGGCTGGGTGACAGATTGTCTACTACCCTCAATAGAGATGACACCCCAAGAACCAGATGATGGTGTATGGCTGGGTGACAGATTGTCTACTACCCACAGTAGAGATGACACCCCAAAAACTAGATGATGGTGTATGGCTGGGTGACAGATTGTCTACTACCCTCAATAGAGATGACACCCCAAGGACCAGATGATGGTGTATGGCTGGGTGACAGATTGTCTACTACCCTCAATAGAGATGACACCCCAAGAACCAGATGATGGTGTATGGCTGGGTGACAGATTGTCTACTACCCTCAATAGAGATGACACCCCAAGAACCAGATGATGGTGTATGGCTGGGTGACAGATTGTCTACTACCCTCAATAGAGATGACACTCCAAGAACCAGATGATGGTGTATGGCTGGGTGACAGATTGTCTACTACCCTCAATAGAGATGACACCCCAAGGACCAGATGATGGTGTATGGCTGGGTGACAGATTGTCTACTACCCTCAATAGAGATGACACCCCAAGAACCAGATGATGGTGTATGGCTGGGTGACAGATTGTCTACTACACACAGTAGAGATGACACCCCAAGAACCAGATGATGGTGTATGGCTGGGTGACAGATTGTCTACTACCCTCAATAGAGATGACACCCCAAGAACCAGATGATGGTGTATGGCTGGGTGACAGATTGTCTACTACCCTCAATAGAGATGACACCCCAAGGACCAGATGATGGTGTATGGCTGGGTGACAGATTGTCTACTACCCTCAATAGAGATGACACCCCAAGGACCAGATGATGGTGTATGGCTGGGTGACAGATTGTCTACTACCCTCAATAGAGATGACACCCCAAGAACCAGATGATGGTGTATGGCTGGGTGACAGATTGTCTACTACCCACAGTAGAGATGACACCCCAAAAACTAGATGATGGTGTATGGCTGGGTGACAGATTGTCTACTACCCTCAATAGAGATGACACCCCAAGGACCAGATGATGGTGTATGGCTGGGTGACAGATTGTCTACTACCCTCAATAGAGATGACACCCCAAGAACCAGATGATGGTGTATGGCTGGGTGACAGATTGTCTACTACCCACAGTAGAGATGACACCCCAAAAACT
This sequence comes from Eledone cirrhosa, assembly GCA_964016885.1. Classification (NCBI taxonomy): domain Eukaryota; kingdom Metazoa; phylum Mollusca; class Cephalopoda; order Octopoda; family Eledonidae; genus Eledone; species Eledone cirrhosa. The sequence goes on from OZ024742.1 coordinate 221,475,977, forward strand.
AGATGATGGTGTATGGCTGGGTGACAGATTGTCTACTACCCTCAATAGAGATGACACCCCAAGGACCAGATGATGGTGTATGGCTGGGTGACAGATTGTCTACTACCCTCAATAGAGATGACACCCCAAGAACCAGATGATGGTGTATGGCTGGGTGACAGATTGTCTACTACCCACAGTAGAGATGACACCCCAAAAACTAGATGATGGTGTATGGCTGGGTGACAGATTGTCTACTACCCTCAATAGAGATGACACCCCAAGGACCAGATGATGGTGTATGGCTGGGTGACAGATTGTCTACTACCCTCAATAGAGATGACACCCCAAGAACCAGATGATGGTGTATGGCTGGGTGACAGATTGTCTACTACCCTCAATAGAGATGACACCCCAAGGACCAGATGATGGTGTATGGCTGGGTGACAGATTGTCTACTACCCTCAATAGAGATGACACCCCCAGAACCAGATGATGGTGTATGGCTGGGTGACAGATTGTCTACTACCCTCAATAGAGATGACACCCCAAGGACCAGATGATGGTGTATGGCTGGGTGACAGATTGTCTACTACCCTCAATAGAGATGACACCCCAAGGACCAGATGATGGTGTATGGCTGGGTGACAGATTGTCTACTACCCTCAATAGAGATGACACCCCAAGAACCAGATGATGGTGTATGGCTGGGTGACAGATTGTCTACTACCCACAGTAGAGATGACACCCCAAAAACTAGATGATGGTGTATGGCTGGGTGACAGATTGTCTACTACCCTCAATAGAGATGACACCCCAAGGACCAGATGATGGTGTATGGCTGGGTGACAGATTGTCTACTACCCACAGTAGAGATGACACCCCAAAAACTAGATGATGGTGTATGGCTGGGTGACAGATTGTCTACTACCCTCAATAGAGATGACACCCCAAGGACCAGATGATGGTGTATGGCTGGGTGACAGATTGTCTACTACCCTCAATAGAGATGACACCCCAAGAACCAGATGATGGTGTATGGCTGGGTGACAGATTGTCTACTACCCTCAATAGAGATGACACCCCAAGAACCAGATGATGGTGTATGGCTGGGTGACAGATTGTCTACTACCCTCAATAGAGATGACACCCCAAGAACCAGATGATGGTGTATGGCTGGGTGACAGATTGTCTACTACCCACAATAGAGATGACACCCCAAGAACCAGATGATGGTGTATGGCTGGGTGACAGATTGTCTACTACCCAGAGTAGAGATGACACCCCAAGGACCAGATGATGGTGTATGGGTGGGTGACAGATTGTCTACTACCCACAGTAGAGATGACACCCCAAGGACCAGATGATCGTGTATGGGTGGGTGACAGATTGTCTACTACCCACAGTAGAGATGACACCCCAAGGACCAGATGATCGTGTATGGGTGGGTGACAGATTGTCTACTACCCTCAATAGAGATGACACCCCAAGAACCAGATCATTGTGTATGGCTGGGTGTTAAATTAAGTCAGCTACCCTCAGTAGTGAAGACACCCAAGGGCCAGAGGTGGTGAGGGCTGATCTCAAATCACTGAGACTCACAGAGGAGATGAAGGAATGTGGCGAGCATAAATCACACACACATACATACAATGCATACATACACTTGCATGTAAAATCCACTTACATATACGTTATATTCACAAGCACACATACAGCTGCTTCACTATATACACATACACACACACATTCCCATGTATATCATCATCATCATCATCATCATTTTACGTTCGCTTTTCCCTGCTTGCAAGGGTGGGATGGGTCTTATTCAGCACAGCATCTCTCCACTTGTCACGGTCCTTCGTCATCTCCACCGTGAGCTTCAACGATTTGAGGTCTGTTCTCACCACCTCCGCCCATGTTTTTCGTGGTCTACCTCTACCACGTCTTCCTTCAATTGGTATTTCCTGTCACTTCTTCACCCATCGGTCATCCTCCATGCACATCACATGTCCATACCTCCTCAGTCTCCTCCCCCGTACACTACATTCTATCCCTCTCAGACACAGTTTCTCTCTCAACACATTCATGGTGGGTCGTTCACGCACATTTACACTGCACATCCAACGGAGCATGCTTGCCTCATTTCTCTCCAGCCGTCGCATATCCTCTGCAGTTGCTGCCCATGTCTCACTACCATGCAGCATCGCGCTCCTCACACAGGCATCATACAACCGTATATCTGGTTTAGAATTTGGACACCGTATCCCTGCATGTTGTAATTGCAACTAAAAGGGTTAGTGTCATGAAGGGCTGTAAAACATTGCCTTAAAAAACCCTTTCCAACACATGCCAACATGGAAATGTCAATATATGTGATGATGATGATGATGATGAGGATAAGGTTAAAGTTACTAAACCAAGACTATATAACGTTTTTTAATCTATTGAATTAGAAAATCTTTTGAGAAATATGTTTTAGTGACTGAAAAAACCAGAACATGTTGGTGCAGGAAGCTGATCAATAGGACAGTACCGAACAGCAATGTTGATTGGTCAGTGGTCAGCAGTCTAGTATTCTGGTCAGTGGTGCTCTTTTTGTAAGTATTGGGTTTGGAAAGTCCTTATAATGGCCATCTGTGCTTTGGCCTTTTGCCAGATAGAGTAAAGAGTTCTGTTCAATTGCTTCATGATATTATAGTATTAAACACTGAGACCTGTGTGCATGTGTGTGTATATGTGTATATATTGTGAGTATATGGGTATATATATGTGTGTATTGTGTATCTGTGCATGTGTAATATATATCAACATTATTTACGGCCCTTTCCATTCTGAGTTCAAATGTCGCCGAGGTCAACTTTGCCTTTCATCCTTACGGGGTCGATAAAATAAAGTACCAGTAATGTACTGGGTAATTGCTTGCCTTGTGCCAAAAGTAGAAACAATTATTTTTATGCCTGTTTTTTCCATGCTTCCGTGGGTCATCACCATCATCATCATCATTGTCACTGTTTAACGTCCATTTTTCCATACTAGCATGGGTTTGATGAGTTCTCCCATTGTGAGACAAGCCAGAACAGATGACCGTGTCTTGCTCATATAGAACTGATTCTGGCTTGGTTTCTATTTGTATTGTATGTATGTATGTTAATGTCAGGCCACTCTTCAGTGCTACTGGTAACATGTAACCCAGTACAACCTGTACATGGTTGGGTCGTCAGCGATAAACCGGCAACCCCACCATGCTTGGACACCCTGCGGGATGAAATACAAAGCCCGTCAAAGGGCGGAGTAACTCAGGAGAGTCAACGGCCATCCAATAAAGTTTTTTTTTTGTGGAGCGAGAGACCCCTTGTCTTCATTAAGACATCTTTCTAGGAGAAGGTCACTCTGATATAAAACGTGCAGCTTTGTTTGAATATAATGATATAGTCCAGTTCTTATTTTGGGGCAAATACATTTGATGTTCGGAGTGGGATTGGCCCTGTGCAAAGCTTTTCCTCACTTAAAAAAGTTTCAAGCACAGACATCGCTTGGTATGTGACATTTTTTGCAATGCATGGTATTGCTGGCCATAGACAAGTCCCTAGAAGGACTAAAACGCCATGCCCATGATGTTCATGCTAAAGTACCAAGCGATAGCATTACTCAAATCAAGTTGCAGCCATCATGTATGTATGTACGAATATATGTATCACTACCATCATCAATGCTTACATTCCCTTAATACCAAGCTGTATATTTTAAAATGTTCATCATCATCATCACCACCACCACCACCATTTAACACCTTGCTAGTAATGGTTGGCTGGGTCATCACAGACCAAGTCAGTACTTAATCAGAGCCACTAAACTTTCAGCTCAGCTGGTGAGTTGCATATCACTTTACATTCCGACATGCTTCAGTGTGCTAGGTGCATTTTATCATGGCACCAATACTAGCAAGTTGCATTGACACAACGTTTTTTGGTAAGTTTTCTTTTGCTGGGTGCCCTTCCCATAACTAACCAGCCTACTAAAAGCCTACTATCATAATTCTATGAGAGAACCTTTGTTTCAATTATGTATCAAACAGTAGCTTAATAATTAAAATGCTAGTTATACAAGTGACTGAAATGGGGTTCCTCCAAAGGGGGTCTTTGGAGTAACGTTACTTGATAGAGTGCGTATCTCGGAGATCAGAGAGTCACTCCAGGTAGAGCCGCTACTTCTCTGAACTGAGAGATCACAGCTTTGATACTATGGGCATGGTGTTAGAATGTCTTAGGAAAGAATCGTTGGACAGATTTCACAGGAAAAAACCAGCCGGCAGGAGACAGCAGGGGTAGACCGCCAGCAAGATGGTTAGATAACATCCAGCAATGTGGCTGGTCTCACTTGGGGATCCAACCGGATTAGTTGGAAATGGTTACTTCTGACAGGACCCGCTGGAAGGAGTGTTTGAGGACTCTGCCCCCACGATCTTTTTAGAAATAAGTGGGCAAAGAAAAAGAAAAGAAGTTATTTTACTAAATTCTTCTAAATTCTTGATTATTTTCCAGATTAACTGGGACTTATATAATTATAAAAGGGATAAAGAAACAAAAGGTAAAATAAACAAACCTGTTGAAATCTGAGACATATTTGTGAATACAGGAAAATGCTTGATAGAATCGTGTGAGAATTTCAATGTGGTTTTCTTTGAATTCATCATCAAGATCTTGTAGGTCCTAAATAAATGAGATAGACAGAAAAATATTCATCATCAAGATCTCATAGGTCCTTAATAAATGAGATAGACAGAAAAATAAACATCCACTATTGAGATCTTGTATGTATGTTTGGACCTGTAACTCCTGATGGAGTCAGAGGGGCACTGTGTTAACATACAGTGCCTCTTGAGTGCTTTAAACCTGGCAGAGTCCATCCTCTCTCTAGGTCTGAACATAACCAATTTCTTTCAAAGAATGAGATAGATAGATAGATAGATAGATAGATAGATAGATAGATAGAGAGTAATAGATAGGAAGTGTGAAAGAGATATGTAGGAAGAATTGAACCCAGTAGTGGACTGGTATATTTTTTTTTATTGACCTCGATAGGATGAAAGGCAAAGTTGACCTTGGTGGGATTTGAACTGAGAGCACAGACAGCTGAAACGAATATCACAAAGCATTCTATCCAACATTTTAATGACATTGCCAATTTTCTGCCTTCTGAGATTTTCTGTAGGTCATTAATAAATGAGAGTCAGAAAAATGAAACAGTTTGATGAACTGGTAAAAGATGTGGAGAGTCACAAGAATGGAGGGTGATAATAAAAAAAAAAGAGAAATATAAAGATGGTACTGTATGTAATAGTTGGTATATTATATATAAGAAGTGTTTTAAGGCCATTTTCTCTATTAAAGAAATTGTAGCCATGTGGGCTTCATATTGATCATGGGAAGGGGATAAAGATAATATTGTATATATTGGAAGTTATATATATATATATATATATATATACAACATCCAGTCCGAAACAAATGAGGTTGTGTAGGTGTCACGACAAAAAAAACACACAGTCCACGCTGTAATGTGGCCGTGTAGGTAACACGGTAAAAACCTCCCAGTCCACACTGTAAACGTGGTTGGTGTTAGGAAGGGCACCCAGCCGTAGAAAACCCGCCAGACAGTCCTGAGCAAGACAACCAATCTTGCCTCAAGTGCGACAATTCCCGTCCAGACCCATGCTAGCGTGGAAAATGGACGTTAAACGATGATGATGATGATATATATATATATATATATACGGAGTTCCGGAGAGTTGAAGAGAGAAAAATCTGGACGCTCAGCGACAATGCCAAAGTTAAAGCAAAGTTAAAGACAATCACACCTCGTGGACGAGAATGCGAGCATGCCTCTTTGTTTCGGCCGCGGATGGCTAACATAACCCCATCTCCCCCCGCTCCCCACCTTTCCAACCCCCCAAACGCAATCCAAAACTTCAGATTTGGTACCTTGAATGTAGGCACGTTAAAGGGTCGCTCTAACGAGGTTGTAGAAATGCTTGAACGTAAGGAGGTCGATGTTTGTTGTATTCAAGAGACCAGTTGGAGGGGTGGATCTGCTAGATACATTGTGGGTAGAAAACGATGCTATAAGCTTTTCTGGGTGGGAAACGACAATGGGCTGGGTGGAGTAGGAATCATGGTAGCAGAAAAGTGGGCAGATAAGATAATAGACGTAAATAGAGTGAACGACAGAATAATTAAAATACGACTTGTCCTCAATAGAACTACGGTGACAGTAATATCCGCGTACGCACCCCAATCCGGACTGCCCAGCACTATAAAAGACAGATTCTATGAGACACTGATGCTCACTACCTCCCAAATAACCGACAATGACTATATAATTATTGCAGGCGACCTAAACGGTCACGTTGGACAACATTGTGACGGCTACGACGAAATCCATGGAGGCTATGGGTTTGGTACTAGAAATGAGGAAGGCTCCAGAATCCTGGAATCCTGTGACGCAAATAACCTAACTGTCTGTAACACTAACTTCAAAAAACGAGACAATCACTTGATCACCTACAGATCAGGGGAACATACTAGCCAGGTAGATTATATCCTTACCAGAAGACGTGACAAAGTGACTGTCGTAAACACTAAATCCCTCCCCCATGAAGAATGCACTTCCCAACATAGACTGATAATTAGCGACCTAATAGATAGGACAAGTAGTACTAGACAACAGAAGAGGACTATCCTCAGGAGAAAAATATGGAAGCTAAAGGACCCCACAGCCAAAAATAAATTCCAAAGCATATTACTTGATGCTTTCGACAGTGAGGAAGAGCAATTAGAGACGTACAAGGTAGAGGAACAGTGGGAATTCCTGAAAGCAAACCTGCTGACGGCGGCAGACGAAGTTTGTGGCTGGAGCAGGCCTGTAGGCAGGAGGAGAGTAACATGGTGGTGGAACAGTAAGGTGGAGGGGTCAATTAAGGCCATAAAGCAGGGTTGGAAAGTATGGCGGGATGGGGGAAGCAGAGAAGACTATCAAGTGGCCAGGAGGGAAGCTAGGAGACAAGTGTACTTCGCAAGAAGGGAAGCAGAGGAAAGAAAGTTCAAGCATGTTCTACAACGTGAGGACCAAAAATGTGAGGTGTTCAGGATTGCTAGGCAATGTGTCAAGGAAAACAGTGATATTGTCGGGGAGAAGTGTGTACTTAACGATGACGGCGTACTTGCCATCACCGACGCCGATAAGAAGGTAGCTTGGAAGTGTCACTATGAAAGGCTACTAAATGAGGAGAATAAATGGGAGAAAGACAGTCTCCCCCACATCGACCCAATAGAGGGACCAGCAGTGTTAGTCGAGGGGAGTATAATAAGTAAGGCAATCAAAGATATGAAGACAGGCAAGGCGGCTGGCCCTTCAGAAATAGTTGCCGAGATGCTGAAGGCATCTGGTACGGTGGGACACACCATGGTCACCCGGATAGTCAACCAAGTCATACAGAATGGGGTTGTTCCGAAGGACTGGCGTAGCAGCATTATCGTTAACTGTTATAAGGGTAAAGGAGATGCCCTAGATAGGAGTAACTATAGAGGCATTAAATTATTCGACCAGGTCATGAAGGTCACGGAAAAAGTAATAGCGCAACTAATCAGAGAGCGAATTGATCTAGATGAAATGCAGTTCGGGTTTGTGTCAGGAAAAAGTACCACAGACGCTCTTTTCATTGTACGACAACTACAGGAGAAGTACCTAGCTAAAAGTAAACCCCTATACTTAGCTTTCGTCGACTTGGAGAAGGCCTTCGACAGAGTCCCCCGTTCCATTATCTGGTGGGCTCTTAGAAAACTAGGTGTTGATGAATGGCTTGTGAGAGCTATACAAGCCATGTATAAAGAAACAGTCAGCAAGGTTAGAATTAACAACGAATATAGTGAAGAGTTTAGTGTAAAAGTTGGTGTTCATCAGGGCTCTGTTCTTAGCCCCCTACTATTTATTATTGCCCTCCAGGCTATAACAGTGGAGTTCAAGACCGGCTGCCCATGGGAACTCCTATACGCAGATGATCTAACGCTCATAGCTGAATCAATGGCCGAGCTAGAGAAGAAATTCCAAACATGGAAGCACGGCCTAGAATCAAAAGGCCTTAAAATTAACCTGGCTAAGACTAAAGTTCTAGTTTGTAAGAAAGAAAATAAGGCGGCGGTCCCCTCCGGGAAGTGGCCATGCGCAGAGTGTAGGAAAGGCGTAGGTAGAAATTCCATTTTGTGTCCCAAATGCAAAGTTTGGGTGCATAAAAGATGTAGTGTGATCACAGGTAAGCTAACTAAGAACATAGATTTTACATGTGGCCGGTGTTCTTGGGCAATAAGTAGCAGCAAGTGCCCACAAAATACTAGCTCTTTCAACTGCGCAGAGGGTTCTATAGAAATAGTGGACAGCTTCCGTTACCTGGGTGACAAAATCAGCAGTGGGGGAGGGTGCTCTGAAAGTACAGTAGCTAGAGTCAGAACTGGGTGGAAAAAGTTCAGAGAGCTTATACCACTATTAGCCGCTAAAGGGTTCTCCCTAAAAATGAAAGGCAGGCTGTACGATGCCTGCATACGAACAGCAATGTTGCATGGCAGTGAGACCTGGGCATTGTGTGCAGAGGATATACGCAGACTAGAGAGAAACGAAGCTTGCATGCTCCGCTGGATGTGTAATAGTAATATACGTGAACGACAAAGCATAAACGAACTAAGGAAAAAATTAGAAATAAGAGGGATCAGATGTTGTTTACTAGAGAGAAGGCTACGTTGGTATCGTCACGTGATGCGCATGAAGGACGATAGCTGTATAACAAAGTGCAGGGCAATAAAGATAGACGGTAGCCACGGAATAGGCAGACCCAGAAAAACCTGGGACGAGCTGATAAACTCCGACCTCACACACTTACACCTCACCAAGACAATGTCACTGGACTGAGACCTTTGGCGGTACTCAGTAATAGAGAAGACCCGCCTTACCTAAATACAAAGTAAAACCTACTACAGTCAGTAGGCATCTCTAACAAAATACACCCCCGTCCCACCACCACCACCCCATCCACACCGCCCCTTCTATGTAAAGTTATGTTGGTGCCACACCATCCAGGCCGAAACAAATGAGATCGTGTAGGTGTCACGACAAAAAAACACACAGTCCACGCTGTAATGTGGCCGTGTAGGCAACACGGTAAAAACCTCCCAGACCCACACTGTAAATGTGGTTGGTGTTAGGAAGGGCATCCAACTGTAGAAAACCTGCCAGACAGTCCTATGCGAGCAAGACAATCACTCTTGCCTCAAGTGGGACTAGCCCCGTCCAAACCCACGCAAGCGTGGAACACGGACGTTAAACGTTGATGATGATGATGATGATGATATATAATTGCTTCTTTGATTCTGTAACTGTCAATTTTGATAGCTGGTTCTTCTGTTGGGCCAGCTGGGGACAGTCTTTTGTCATCTTACCCATCTTCTACATTCATTTAACCTTTTGTAGAAACATTTCCAGAACCTTTTTTTTGGGGGGGGCATCAGTGATACTAAGTGCACCAGTGTCATTTTGTACACACATTTCCCCAACAACATCCATGTTATTATGGACACACTGCTTAGCAATGCAGAACGCCTCATGTCTCTGGTCCTTATGTTGCAAGACACTGCCAAACCTACTGCTTTCAGCTACTTTCCCTGCTATGTGTACCCATTGTCTAGCTTCTCTTTTAGCTGCATAATATTGATCTTTGCTACCCCATTTCTCCAGTTTCTCCATGCCTGTTTCATCATCCATAGCGCTGTTCCACCACCAGGTCATTCTGTATGGCTGGTGCTTTTCTTCAACCACAAATCTCCTCATTAGCCTGCAGTAGGTTGTCTCATAGAAACTTCCAATTGCCCCCTCTGTCATATGTATCTAACATCTCCTCCCTTTTGCCATATCCATCATGTAAAGCATTTCTAAACCTTCATTTAACAGAGAGGTCCTCTAGATTCCATACTCTCCTTCTTCATATTTTCCTGTCTGTCTTGATCCATTTTGTGCTTATTCTGATATCACTAATAACTAACTTACATTGTATGATGCAGTCTTCTCTGGGGAAGGACTTATCATTCATAATCATCTGGCTGTCATATTTTTTTAACAAAGAGTCAATCTGGTTTGTGTATTCACCTGATTGGGAGGTGATCAGGAGGCTGGCTGATTTCTTGAAATTAATGTTGTAAATATTAAGTTCATTCACATTACAGAATTCTAGGAGTCTAACCCTTTCTTTATTTCTCACACCATAACCATATCCACCAAACACTCCAGTGTATCCATCCTGGTGCTGCCCTACATACCCATTGACATCACTAGTGAGGATAATGAGGTCTCTGTCATGAGATTGTCTGTAGAAGTTCCTATTAGCGGCAGTCCTTTTGTTTCTTACTTAGTCCTGTTTGCTGTGCATAGCTAGAGATAACTCATCATTCTTTTGCCTATGACTATTCTGAGCTTGATAATTATGTCATTTAATCTAACTACCCTGATTACTTTATCCATTTTTCAGCTACTACAATGCCTACTCCTTTTACCCCATCATCATTTCCAGTCTAGAAAAGCTTATATTTACAGTTTGCCTGTGACGAGTCTTGCTGAGGCACCCCACTCCTTTTCACCTCTTAAACATAGTATACATTCATTTGTCTCCTCCTCCCAAATAACTCAACAATTTATCCAGTCTACCTTTCAGAGTGCCCACATTGAGCGTAGCACTGTTACCAAACAGTGGTGATTAGGCCATCCTTTGATAGGGCAGTATCTCTCTTGATGAACGTCGAAGGGTTCTCATACATGGCTAAGTTAGCCCTCCGCTCACTAATATGCACAGCACTAACAACAATAAAATTAAGCCTTAGTTTATTTGTTAACATATTTCTAATGAAATACATTGCCTAAATCTTTTTAATAATTTTGAAAAAAATGTAAAAAATTAGGAGGGATTTAGTAATAAACTTTCTAATTAATAAGGTACTCTTTGGGGATACCAACACCTTGTGAATGAAATTTGACAGATGGAAACTCTGCAGTAGTGTGTGTGTGTGTATTTATGCCCTTTAACTTAGAGATTCAACAAAAAATGACTAGACTTGCAAAAATATAAAGATAATTAAGTTCTGGGGTCAATATGAACAACTAAATCCTTTCAAGGCAATGTCCCAGCATGACTACAGTCCAATGACGAGTAAAAGAATAAAAGAATAAAAGAATACTTACAGGCCTGTTGTCAATTTTGGTGTCAAACTGTTCCGTGTTCTTGAAGTAACTGAAATCTGAGAGGATCTCTCCATATTTTGCCTGATCCTGACGGTTATCCTGGCGGAACACAGGGGGTATATAGTCAGACAGTCGTAGCAACTCAGCTATAATAGCATTACCTCTTGATGTCAGATGAATCAAATTTTGGCCACATTGGTTATTTTCAGCTAGAAATTCTGTCATGTTGACTTTGGTATGGATATAGCAGTAACCAGGGCTCTAAAACACTTTCTACTGGGATCTAGTAAAGAAAGTAAAATATAGAAATAAATAAAATAAAAAGAAAACAAGAAATACATAGTTACTCTCGAGCCTCGAATAATCGTCCCCACAATCGCTTATTAATTTTTCAGATTTTTTCCAACACCCACCAGTTTATTAATTTTTCAGATTTTGATGACGACTTTCTGCCCCTTTTTATTCTGCATTTTTTTTTTTTTTTCGAACACATACTGTCTGAAAACTGCCCCTATTTCTGTGATAAACACTGTTTGTTTGTTTAAAAGTATTTATCTTCTCCAGGTTCCAATTGTCAAGGTTTGTTCCCTTCCAAACCCCCTTTGGGAGTCTTGGGATATGCATTCTTTGTGCATCCATCCCACACCTCCAAGGACAGGTCACAGGCTGATCGCCAGTTTCTACGGCATGAAATAGAGACTGCAATGTAAAAGTGTTTATAGCTAAAAAAAACCCAAAACAAATGTCATAATAATTTTATGTAAGGTTCTTTGTTAAGTTATATTCCACACACACACACACCAGCTAGTAAAGATTTCTACTATAGGCACAAGGCCAGTAATTCTTTGGACAGGGCAAGTCGATTAAATCAACCCCAGTGCGTTACTGGAACTTTATTTTATTGACTCTGTTAAGGATGAAAGGCAATGCTAACCTTGGTGGGATTTGAACTCAAGATCTAAAGGGCCATACCAGCTAATAATGAGAAAGTTAGTTATATTATTAAACCCTTCCAAATTCTTGATTATTTAAAAAAAAATGTCTTCATTAGAAATATGGTAAAGTAAGAGTTAATTATATCATCACCCATTCTCTCTCTCTCTCTCTCTCTCTCTCTCTCTCTCTCTATATATATATATATATATATATATATAGTAAAAAATTGAACAGGAACAAAACGGAGAGGCAGTACGAACAAAGGTTTATTAGTTTTACGCTCTTGAGAGTGGGGTAGTATATATATTCTTTTCATTTGCACATTGATAATAAATGCGATGGTGTGAGGTGTTAGAAAACATAAAAATAAAAAATAAAAAAATAAAAAAATATATATATATATATATATCAGAGATGAAAAGGATGCAAATCTATCATTCAAACTGTGTTGATTGATCACTGGCTTTCAAATGGAAATCAGAGAATGGTGGAGTGGGTGGGGTGGGGGTGCAAATTATCATTAATTCAAGTATCTCTTTCCCCCTTCTCCCCTCTCACTCTCTCTATATGTATATATGTATATATATATATATATATATATATATATATATATATATATATATATATATATATATATATGTGTACATATGCACTATCTCTATTTTTCTCACTGTATTCACATTTTCTACATACACCCTCTCTTTTTCTCATGCACACACATGTATTTACATATACACACATAAATAATGTACATATATTTATACATGTATATGCATATAAGCCATGTCTAGGAGATTAATGACCATATTTTATACATATTCATACCAATATGTTCTGCCATCAATACATACATATAAATATACACACACTCACATACACATGTGCATATATAAACACATACATATACACAAACACATACATGTGCATATATAAATACACACACACACACACACTCACACATAAATATACACAGGCACACTCACACATAAACACATGCAATGTAAGGTAATTCAAGAGATTTTTCCTAATTATTATATCCCTTTTTCATTAAAAAACTGTAATATAATGACATACTGTTAATTTGATACAATGAGCAGTCGTAAATATATATATATATATATGTATGTATAATGTGTGTGTGTGTATATATATATATTATAGTAATGTATTTTTTGACAGAGAAACAAAGAAAATATTTCTCATAGGATATTATATAACATAACTTACATATTTTCTGTTTCAGTTTTTTTTTCTTCAGTTTTTATCATGTATAAAATTTATAAAAATTAAATCAGACTGTTGGTTTTAAGTATTAAAATTTACATATTGAATCTCAATATTTTTACAATATGTCATTAAAGTAATGTTTTATAATTACAACCATATATTATATAACGATGAACATTTTTTTTTTTGTAAGTTGATTGTTATGGATATTGATGTAATGGAGGAAAATGAAAATTAAAAATCTCTATATGGAGGCCCTTGAAAAAATGGTAATAGCCCCTGCTCAAATGGAAAATTTAGACCCCCTAAATCTGGTATTAGACCCAGATCAAATGTGAACTGTAGGAGGCCCCCTAAAGCTGGTATTAGGCTCAGGCAAGATGTGAAAAGTAGGCCTCCGAAACTAGTCAGCCCAGACTAAATGTGAAATATAGGCCTCCGAAGTAGACATTAACCCAGTCCAGGGGTGAAATGTAAGCCCACACTTCTCATCTCAAAGCCAGTTTTAAGCCCAGGCCAGATGTGAAATGTAGGTCCCCAAAACTAGCATTGGCCCAGGCCAGATGTGAAGTGTAGGTCCCCAAAGCTAGTATTGGTTCAGTCAAGATGTGAAATGTATTTTAGTAATCAGTACTAAATACATATGATTTATATAAGGGTTACAAATATCTGGCCACATATAGAATATGTGACTTGTTACTGCTTCGTTAAAGAATGTACAGAAAAAGCAGAGTTGCCTCCCTTATATCTGGAAATCTAATTCAAATAGAATTGAAGACAGCCTAGTTGTGAAAGTGTTAACATCAATGTAAGCTGCACACTTTCTTTAGTTATAATAATCCAAGAGAAGTTAATGGATATTTGATATTTAAATATAAGTTAAACAAATGGTTACCACAAAATATTAAATTATAGGTTTTATGTAAATCTACTTGCTTCAGTAAATTTTATAACAGACACAATTATATTAGGGAATGGTTTGTATCCCACTGTGTGACACTTTGGGTAAATATCCTCGACTATAGGCACTGGTTGACTAATGCTTTGTGAGTGAATCTGGTAGACAGAAACTGTAAGAAAGCCTATATATATAAATATATGAATGATGATCGATGGGTAAAGACGTGCCAGGAAATGTCAGTAGAAGGAATCCGCAGTAGAGGTAGACCAAGAAAGACCTGGGCAGAGGTGGTGAGAGCTGACCTGAAATCGATGATACTTATAGAGGAAAAGACAAAGGACTGCAGCAAGTGGAGAGATGCTGAGCTGAGAAGGACACGTCCAACCCATGCAAGCATGGAAAAACGGACTTAAAAAACGATGATGATATATATATATGTGTGTGTGTGTTGGTGCCACAACAAAATGCACTAAGTTCATCCTGTAAACATTAAACAGAGGTGATGATATATATATATATATATATATATATATATATACAACACCCTTGTTAGCAGGAAAAATGTATGTTAAATGATGATGATGATGATAGAGCTTTCCCTGTAGTTGACTTGTACATAAAATATGTAATTATATATTTCTGACAAGGGGCCAATTACATTTTGTCCACACGTCAAAAGTAGAGAGGGTTAATGCCACTTAATTTTAAAATAAAGCTGCTTGCAGCATATCTGGTGTGTGTGTGTTAGAGAGAGAGAGAGAGAGAGAGAGAGAGAGAGTATGGAAACTTACACTCCAATAACAATAACATATCTGGTATGTGTGTGAGAGAGAGAGAGAGGAGGAGAGTGAGATAGAGGGAGAGATGAGAAGACTTATAAACCCACAGCAGCAATAATAGCAACAACAAAACAACCATAGAAAACAATATTGGTTTCTGATTTAGGGGAAAGTCGATTAAATCGACCCCAGTGCATGACTGGTATTTTATTTTATCGACCCCCATAAGGATGAAAGGCAAAGTTAACCTCAGTGGGATTGGAACTCAGAACGCAAAGGGGCGTAACTCTTTGCCACGAAGGAGGGTGTTCGACGCTCTACTGATTCTGCCAATCTGCCGCCCTATCTTTTAAAACAATAATAAGAACAAAGAACAATTAAGTATTTACATTTAGTGAAAGGAAAGTGATATTTTCTTACATGTATTGTAAGTTGTGTCACTAGGTTAATTCTATGTATTTTAATGTTGTTGTTGTTGTTGTTGCATGTGTACAGAAATACATACGTGTGTGCAGAACAGATATACATAGGCCTTTATGTACAGTTCCCATGACTTTCGGAAACATTTTTTCACGCTCAGAGTTGCTGAAGCATGGAACAAACTACCTGCATCAGTTGTTAGCTGTCGAGACACTGCATCCTTCAAGGCCTCCATGCTTCCTGAGATCCGCCAACACTACAGCTAACACATACACACATGTACTTCCCTGACATTTGTGTATTATTCTATGTACTATATTGACGAGTTGTAGTGCACCTGAGCACTTTACACAATAATTTCATTATTATTATTATTATTATAATATGCATTTCTTAAATATATAGTATCATAAATATACCTTTGTATGTATGTATGTATATATATATTTGAATTATATATATATATACATATATACATATTCACATATATACATATTCACATAATATATACAATATACACATATATATATATTGTATGTCTGTATATATGTATATCATCTCTATTACTCTCAATGTTTCTTTTTTTTTGAAGCAGTATTCTTTGGCTAATGCCCTTCATATATATATATATATATATATATATATATACATATACATATATATATATATATATAGAGAGAGAGAGATGTATATGCATATGTATGCATTCATTACATGTGCATAAGTATGTATGAATGTATATACACGCACACACACACACACACACATGCATACATACAACTTTACACACACAAATATATATATACTTTACACACACATGTATTTCTAGAGAATGTATGCAAGGTTTTTATTTCATCTTCCATTAAATTTAGAGTAATTCCCGCTCTCTCTCTCTCTTGTTCCTACTCTCACTCCCCTCTGACACATAGTCTCTTTATCTTCATGTAAGAGTATTTTTGTTTGGTGCAGCAATATTTATCTTTCTCTCACTCCCTTATCATTTATCTATCTATCTATCTAGCTACATATCTAGATATCCATCCACCTATCTATCTATCTATCTATCTATCTGTCCGAGGTGCGTGCGAGACGAAGAAACCGTCGCGCACGCATTCATACACTGCCCGGGCGTCACTGACCTGTGGGGCTATGTAGAACGACTATTGTCGCGGGTGGGACCAATCCAGTTGACCACCGAGTCCATTGTCATGATCAAACCGCCACCCTCCTTCAAAAACGAAGGAGAGGCGGTTTTCCTTTGTGTGATAGCTATGGCGAAAGAGGTTGTATGGTGGACAAGGTTGAAAGGGCTGAGGTCAGACACCTTTCTTTCCGGCCAACAACTGATTCTTTTTTTCAAATACCACTTTGGAAGAAGAATCAGGATGGAGAGAGAGGTGCTGTACCCCAGCAAGTTTTATGAAAGGTGGGTGAAAGTGGCGAGAATGGCCCGAGTGAATGGGCCTTCTCTCTATATCAGCCTGTAGGTTGAGGAAAAGGAGGAGGAGAGGAAAGGAGTACAAACTCTTCGTACTCCTGGAGATGAGGGTTGCACATTTTTTTTCGGGGGTATGTGTTACCCATATGAACTGTCTCCCTCTATTGGGGAAAATCGACTAACTTTTTAAATTCCATTTGTGATAATATTTTACACGTTTTTATTGTATGTAAACTTCCCCCTTTGTATTTGTCCCCTTCTTTTGTGCCCCTGTGGCTAATAAAGAAACATATCTATCTATCTATCTATCTATCTATCTATCCATCTATCTATTTAGCTAGCTATATATCTATCCATCTATCTATCTAGCTAGCTATATATCAATCTATCTATCTAGCTATATATCTATTTACCTATCTATCTCTCTCTCTCTCTATATATATATATTGTTATCTAATTCTATAAATTGTGCTATTTTTCTTTTTTCTTCTCTTTCTCTGCACTGTATATATATATATATATATATATTTATATATATATATCATCATCATCATCATCATCATCAACGTTTAACGTCCGTGTTCCACGCTTGCATGGGTTTGGACGGGGCTAGTCCCACTTGAGGCAAGAGTGATTGTCTTGCTTGCATAGGACTGTCTGGCAGGTTTTCTACAGTTGGATGCCCTTCCTAACACCAACCACATTTACAGTGTGGGTCTGGGAGGTTTTTACCGTGTTGCCTACACGGCCACATTACAGCGTGGACTGTGTGTTTTTTTGTCGTGACACCTACACGATCTCATTTGTTTCGGCCTGGATGGCGCGGCACCAACATAACTTTACATAGAACGGGGTGGTGTGGATGGGGTGGGGGTGGTGGTGGTGGGACGGGGTGTATTTTGTTAGAGATGCCTACTGGCTGGAGTAGGTTTTACTATATATTTAGGTAAGGCGGGTCTTCTCTGTTACTGAGTACCGCCAAAGGTCTCGGTCCAGTGACATTGTCTTGGAGAGGTGTAAGTGTGTGAGGTCGGAGTTTATCAGCTCGTCCCAGGTTTTTCTAGGTCTGCCTATTCCGTGGCTACCGTCTATCTTTATTGCCCTGCACTTTGTTATACAGCTATCGACTTTCATGCGCATCACGTGTCCATACCAACGTAGCCTTCTCTCGAGTAAACAACATCTGATCCCTCTTATCTCTAATTTTTTCCTTAGTTCGTTTATGCTTTGCCGTTCACGTATATTACTGTTACACATCCAGCGGAGCATGCAAGCTTCGTTTCTCTCTAGTCTGCGTATATCCTCTGCACACAATGCCCAGGTCTCACTGCCATGCAACATTGCTGTTCGTATGCAGGCATCGTACAACCTGCCTTTCATTTTTAGGGAGAACCCTTTAGCAGCTAATAGTGGTATAAGCTCTCTGAACTTTTTCCAACCAGTTCTGACTCTAGCTACTGTACTTTCAGAGCACCCTCCCCCACTGCTGATTTTATCGCCCAGGTAACGGAAGCTGTCCACTATTTCTATAGAACCCTCTGCGCAATTGAAAGAGCTAGTATTTTGTGGGCACTTGCTGCTACTTATTGCACCAGAACACCGGCCACATGTAAAATCTATGTTCTTAGTTAGCTTACCTGTGATCCCACTACATCTTTTATGCACCCATACTTTGCATTTAGGACATAAAATGGAGTTTCTACCTACGCCTTTCCTACACACCGAGCACGACCATTTCCCAGAAGGGACCGCCGCCTTGTTTTCTTTCCTACAAACTAGAACTTTGGTCTTAGCCAGGTTAATTTTAAGTCCTTTTGACTCTAGGCCGTGCTTCCATGTTTGGAATTTCTTCTCTAGCTCGGCCATTGATTCTGCTATGAGTGTCAGGTCGTCTGCGTATAGGAGTTCCCATGGGCAGCCTGTCTTGAACTCCTCTGTTATAGCCTGAAGGGCAATAATAAATAGTAGTGGGCTGAGAACAGAGCCCTGATGGACGCCAACTTTTACGCTAAACTCTTCACTATATTCGTTGTTAATTCTAACCTTGCTGACTGTTTCTTTATACATGGCTTGTATAGCCCTCACAAGCCATTCGTCAACACCTAGTTTTCTAAGAGCCCACCAGATAATGGAGCGGGGGACTCTGTCGAAGGCTTTCTCCAAGTCGACAAAAGCTAAGTAGAGGGGTTTACCTTTAGCTAGGTACTTCTCCTGTAGTTGTCGTACTATGAAAAGAGCGTCTGTGGTACTTTTGCCTGACACAAACCCGAATTGCATTTCATCTAGGTCAATTCTCTCTCTGATTAGTTGCGCTATTACTTTTTCCGTGACCTTCATGACCTGGTCGATTAATTTAATGCCTCTATAGTTACTCCTATCTAGGGCGTCTCCTTTACCCTTATAACAGTTAACGATGATGCTGCTATGCCAGTCCTTCGGAACAACCCCATTCTGTATGACTTGGTTAACTATGCGGGTGACCATGGTGTGTCCCACCGTGCCAGATGCCTTCAGCATCTCAGCAACTATTTCCGAAGGCCCAGCCGCCTTACCCGTCTTCATATCCTTGATTGCCTTACTTATTATACTCCCCTCGACTAACACTGCTGGTCCCTCTATTGGGTCGATATGGGGGAGACTGTCTTTCTCCCATTTATTCTCCTCATTTAGTAGCCTTTCATAGTGACACTTCCAAGCTACCTTCTTATCAGCGTCGGTGATGGCAAGTATGCCATCATCGTTAAGTACACACTTCTCCCCGACAATATCACGGTTTTCGTTGACGCATTGCCTAGCAATCCTGAACACCTCACGTTTTTGGTCATCGCGTTGTAGAACATGCTTGAACTTTCTTTCCTCAGCTTCCCTTCTTGCTAAGTACACTTCTCTCCTAGCTTCCCTCCTGGCCACTTGATAGTCTTCTCTACTTCCCCCATCCCGCCATACTTTCCAAGCCTGCTTTTTGGCCTTAATTGACCCCTCCACCTTACTGTTCCACCACCATGTTACTCTCCTCCTGCCTACAGGCCTGCTCCAGCCACAGACTTCGTCTGTCGCCAACAGCAGGTTTGCTTTCAGAAATTCCCACTGTCCCTCTATATTGTCCGACTCTAAATGTTCTTCCTTACTGTTGAAAGCATCAAGTAATATGCTTTGAAATTTATTTCTGGCTGTGGGGTCCTTTAGCTTCCATATTTTTCTCCTGAGGATAGTCCTCTTCTGCTGTCGAGTACGTCTCGTCCTGACTATGAGGTCGCTAATTATCAGTCTATGTTGGGAGGTGCATTCTTCATGGGGGAGGGATTTAGTGTTTACAACAGACACTCAGTCACGTCTTCTGGTAAGGATATAATCTACCTGGCTTGTGTGTTCCCCGGATCTATAGGTGATCAGGTGATTGTCACGTTTTTTGAAGTTAGTGTTACAGATAGTTAGGTTATTTGCATCACAGAATTCCAGGATTCTGGAGCCTTCCTCATTTCTAGTACCAAACCCATAGCCTCCATGGATTTTGTCGTAGCCGTCACAATGTTGTCCAACGTGACCATTTAGGTCGCCTGCAATAATTATATAGTCACTGTCGGATATTTGGGAGGTAGTGAGCATCAGTGTCTCATAGAATCTGTCTTTTATAATGCAGGGCAGTCCGGATTGGGGTGCGTACGCAGATATTACTGTCACCGTAGTTCTATTGAGGACAAGTCGTATTTTAATTATTCTGTCGTTCACTCTATTTACGTCTATTATCTTATCTGCCCACTTTTCTGCTACCATGATTCCTACTCCACCCAGCCCATCGTCGTTTCCCACCCAGAAAAGCTTATAACATCGTTTTTTACCCTCAATGAATCTAGCAGACCCACCCCTCCACCTGGTCTCTTGAATACAACAAACATCGACCTCCTTACGTTCAAGCATTTCTACAACCTCGTTAACGCGACCCTTTAGGGTGCCTACATTTATGGTACCAACTCTGAAGTTTTGGCTTGCGTTTGGAGGGTGGGGGCGGTGGGGGGCGGGGGGATAATAATAATAATAATAATAGTTTCTACTTTTGGCACAAGGCCAGCAATTATCCCAGTGCATTGCTGGTGCTTTATTTCATCAATCCCGTAAGGATGAAAGGCAAAGTTAACCTCAGTGGATTTGAACTCAGAACATAAAGGGCCATAACTCAATGCTGCAAAGCATGGTGTCTGACACTCTACTGATAAAATGCTTGGTTAGGGTTCAGAAAAACATCTGGTTGGGGAGGCCATGCCAAAACAAAATGTATGAATTAGATGTGGTTCCCTGGCTGGTTTAGTCTCAGAGCATGACAGCCCATCTAGCTGAGACAGGCAAGAGAACTGGATGTTTAACCATGATTAGGATGTACTTCACCTTCCACACTCATGATACACCTTTCTTGTCCAACCCAGTCCACTCTGTATGGTGATAGTGTCGGTGCCATGACAAAAAAGTACCCAGTCTACCTTGTAAGGTGGTCATACATGGTGCCATGAGGAAAAGCACACTCTCTACCTTGTAAGGTGGTTGCACTGGTGCCTTGAAGAAAAGTACCCAGCCAATCCTGGAAAGTGGTAATAGTGATGCCTTGATAAAGCTCCTAGTAAATGCTGTAATGTGGTTGGCATTAGGAAAGGCAACTCAAACTACATTTATATGAGTTATCATACCTGGCTAGTCTCGTAACGTGACAACTCGTCTAACCCATGCAAGCATAGAAAATAGATGTATGATGATGATGACAGATGGTGACTTGAAGGTGGAATGGGGGGCAGCAAACAACTATAGCATGTAGCTAACAGAGAAGCTAGACAAGAGATCTACATGGCACAAGAAAAACTGGAAACAACAGGAAATTTGACAATATCCTGTGACTTGAAGATCAGAGGCATGTGGTGTCAGTAAGAATCAAGATGTTGAGGAAAGTCCACATTGATGACCAGATGTTGTTATGAGAAGTTTATAATGTGGAGAATGAATGGAAGGAAGAGGGACTACCCCAACTACCCCTAATTGATTCAACAGAGAGGTTGGCTAGTTAATAGTTATAAGGTTGAAGAAGCAATTAGGGAGATGAAAAATGGTGAAGCTGCTGAACCATTGTAGATAGAGATTCTTCCAGCATTACTTTGGCATATAAAGTGAAGACAATGCTTCACTAATGACATCATATCAAGGCCAAGATAATCAAATTAATATCATTTATTCCCGCAATGTTTAAATATTTATACTAAACCTTTTAATAGTCATAGCATTAAGTATGTTAACACTAACTTAACAATAAAACCTTGATTCAAGCTATTCCTACGTATAGAAATAGAGAGAAAGTGACGTTCAAACGAGTATCTTCCACCTCCTACTAACTCACCCTGCGCCTCTGGCTCCTGGCCGACAGAATAGTCGATACATTACCCTGGAGGACGGCAAGGGAAACGTGCTGGAACAGCCACTCCACATTGTGGGGCTGACACCTATGGGTGACCAACTCTGCTCTGATAGCAGTGAATAGGGGTGTGGCCTGTGGGCCAAGAATGCTGCAAGTCTCCACAGGCTCTACCACAAACCTATCAGAGAGCGGCTGATACTTGGATTGGTTGCCCTCTTTGGCTTGGCAGGCAGCAGAGCCTGGGCTGATAGCCGAATGCACCTGGTTGCCACTAGTGTAGGTGTAGATAGTTGCTGAGATATTAAAAGCATTTGGTGAAGAAGGAGTCAAGCTAGTCACTCAAGAATACATGATGTCATACCCAATGACTGAAATAGCAGTATAACAATTAATTGTTCAATCTAGAAAGGAGTAACTACATAATGTGGATGCAGATATGACTGAATGGTTAAGAAGTCCACTTCATATCATTGAAGCTGCAAGTTCCATATCACTGCCTGGCACCATGGGAAAATGCTTTGACCATATTTAGAACACACCCACATATATATATATATATATCATCATGTCTGGGAGATCAGTGGCTCTGCTTTAGAACTGACTTGGTTTATATGGAGCTATCTAACTGTTGTTAGCAGGGAAATCAAATGTGATGATAATGATGATTATTATTAAATATATATATGCAATTTTTTTTTACTTCCGTTGTCACTCTTGTCTTCATAATAACAGTGACTATATTTCTATTATTTTCAGAATAATTGATTATGAATAATTTTGAACCTCCAAATTTGTGGAAGAGACACGTAGTTCTTCTTGGAATCTGCGCCGGGAGGACAAATAAGACCAGAAGATCAACTCCCAGAACAACAGGTGGCTCGCTGTCTCATCCAAAGACGTGCCCAGAGTCATGCAGACAAAGTTTCCAGCGACAGCATTGGTCTTAGGTGTCGTCAGCAGTCAAGGTGACATCATGCCACCTCACTTCTTCCCTGAGGGCCTCAAGCTGAACACCGATGGCTACATCCGCATTCTGAGCGAGGTAGTAAAGCCCTGGATTGACCAGGTAGCTGCAGGTAGGCCGTACGTGCGGCAGCAAGACTCAGCGGCCTGCCATACCAGCCAAAAGACCCAAGCCTGGCTGTCAGAGAACTTCGTCGACCACACTTCACCTGACATCTGGCCTCCCAGCTCGCCTGACTGCAACCCCCTCGACTTCTTCATGTGGGGCGCAGTGGAACGAGACACCAACAGATCTAGCTGCAACATAAAAGACGATTTGAAGGCCAGGATCACAAGTGCCTTTAGGGGCCTAAGTCGGGGGACAGTGACGAAGGTCTGTAGCCAGTTCTGAGGCCGTCATCAAAGTCAATGGCGGGTTTATCGAGTGAGATCGAAAGAACAAGTCATAAAGACAAACTGACCCAAGTTTGATAAATAAATCTTAAAAAATAAAACTACTGTGTTATTTTCTCCTAGACAGTAATCTTGCGAACAAATATCGCCCGCACCCTATATATATACATATATATGTATATATATATATATATATATACTGTATCATCATCATCATCATCATCATCGTTTAACGTCCGTGTTCCACGCTTGCATGGGTTTGGACGGGGGTTTTGCTCGCATAGGACTGTCTGGCAGGTTTTCTACAGTTGGATGCCCTTCCTAACACCAACCACATTTACAGTGTGGGTCTGGGAGGTTTTTACCGTGTTGCCTACACGGCCACATTACAGCGTGGACTGTGTGTTTTTTTGTCGTGACACCTACACGATCTCATTTGTTTCGGCCTGGATGGTGTGGCACCAACATAACTTTACATAGAGGGGGCGGTGTGGATGGGGTGGGGGTGTATTTTGTTAGAGAAGCCTACTGACTGTAGTAGGTTTTACTATATATTTAGGTAAGGCGGGTCTTCTCTATTACTGAGTACCGCCAAAGGTCTCGGTCCAGTGACATTGTCTTGGTGAGGTGTAACTGTGTGAGGTCGGAGTTTATCAGCTCGTCCCAGGTTTTTCTGGGTCTGCCTATTCCGTGGCTACCGTCTATCTTTATTGCCCTGCACTTTGTTATACAGCTATCGTCCTTCATGCGCATCACGTGACCATACCAACGTAGCCTTCTCTCTAGTAAACAACATCTGATCCCTCTTATTTCTAATTTTTTCCTTAGTTCGTTTATGCTTTGCCGTTCACGTATATTACTGTTACACATCCAGTGGAGCATGCAAGCTTCGTTTCTCTCTAGTCTGCGTATATCCTCTGCACAGAATGCCCAGGTCTCACTGCCATGCAACATTGCTGTTCGTATGCAGGCATCGTACAACCTGCCTTTCATTTTTAGGGAGAACCCTTTAGCGGCTAATAGTGGTATAAGCTCTCTAAATATATATATATATATATATATATATATATATATATATAATATATATCAGTTCTAAATATGGTCAAAGCAATTGCCCATGATGCCAGGTAGTGAGATGGAACTTGTGGCCTCATGGACGTGAAGTGAACTTCTTAACCATTCAGTCATGTCTGCATCCAAATTCATATCATCATCATCATCATCATCATAAAAATTGCCTTTCCATGCTTGCCCCCAGCCATCACTTTCCAACACAGCATCTTTCCACCTATCATATTCCTTTGTCATCTCCTCAGGTTCAGCCTTCACCAGTTCTGCCCTGGTCTTCCTTGGTCATGCTCTTCCACAGCTCCCTTCTTGGAACTCCTAGCACTTCCTCACCACCTAACAGTCACCATCAATACATATCTCATGTCTGTACCAGTGTAATCTTTTCTCCATAGTGTGGAAGATAGACGTTAAATGACGATGAAACTATATCCGATTCCTCTTATGTTCTGTTTTTTTTTTTCAACTCATCTGTGGTTTATCGTTTATGCAATCTGTTACACATGCATCATTTCTTTCTAACCTTCTCACATCCCCTACATTCAAAATACATGTCTCACAACCAGACAACATATACATGTCTCACAACCTCTACATTCAATATACATGTCTTACATCCTCTACATTCAATATACATATCTCACAACCAGACAACCTTGCATTTCATATGCAGACATCATATATATGTCTACACTATTAGTATAACTACTAAAAAAACAACAAAATTATTCATGATTTACAGATTGTAGAAAACAGACTATTAACTGTCAATTATGAAATATGTCAACTATTAACAAGTCAAACACCAAGGAAGCAAGACAACAACAACAATAGATGATGAAGTAGCAATTTAGGTGGCTTAATTAAGTGTCAATGTATAATAAGTAGTGAACTTTCTATTTTGTTATTATTGATACATTAACAAGATATTCATCTCAACTCCATCATCTACACAAACTCTCGGGTCTTAAATAAGCACGCCCCCCCCCCCCCCCCCACTTATTAATTTTTCAGATTATTTCCAAAACTCACCACTTATTAAATTTTGCTAATCTATCTCCGGCAAAATGTTACCGATTATACATGAGAAAAAAGTACATTACCAGAAGTCCCATACGTTATACAATAAATAGAATGAGTAGGGAGGGGTACAATATGTAAAATAAACTTCAGGTTTTAAATAAATCAAGGGAGACAACCTAAAATATAACTGATTCGCCTCTGTTATTTTGGACGTGAGAGTCACTTTGCTCCCACTCTACAACATATACACACATTTGAATTGTTCAAACAAATAGTCATCAATGATGTGAATGAATATGGTAGAGCTGGTGTCACAGTACAGTAGTAGTGTTGGTGTCACAGTACAGTAGTAGTGCTGGTGTCACAGTACAGTAGTAGTGTTGTTACCATAGTACAGTAGTAGTGCTGGTGTCACAGTACAGTGGTAGTGCTGGTGTCACAGTACAGTAGTAGTGCTGGTGTCACAGAACAGTGGTAGTGCTGGTGTCACAATACAGTAGTAGTGCTGGTGTCACAGTACAGTAGTAGTGCTGGGGTCACAGTACAGTAGTAGTGTTGGTGTCACAGTAAAGTAAGTAGTAGTGTTGGTGTCACAGTACAGTAGTAGTGTTGGTGTCACAGTACAGTAGTAGTGCTGGTGCCACAGTACAGTAGTAGTGTTGGTGTCACAGTATAGTAGTAGTGTTGGTTCCACAGTACAGGAGTAGTGTTGGTGCCACAGTACAGTAGTAGTGTTGGTGGCATAGTACAGTAGTAGTGTTGGTTCCACAGTACAGGAGTAGTGTTGGTGGCACAGTACAGTAGTAGTGTTGGTGTCACAGTACAGTAGTAGTGTTGGTGCCACAGTACAGTAGTAGTGCTGGTGCCACAGTATAGTAGTAGTGTTGGTGCCACAGTACAGTAGTAGTGTTGGTGGCACAGTATAGTAGTAGTGTTGGTTCCACAGTACAGGAGTAGTGTTGGTGTCACAGTACAGTAGTAGTGTTGGTGTCACAGTATAGTAGTAGTGTTGGTGCCACAGTACAGTAGTAGTGTTGGTGGCACAGTACAGTAGTAGTGTTGGTGTCACAGTACAGTAGTAGTGTTGGTGCCACAGTACAGTAGTAGTGTTGGTGTCACAGTATAGTAGTAGTGTTGGTGGCACAGTACAGGAGTAGTGTTGGTGCCACAGTACAGTAGTAGTGTTGGTGGCACAGTATAGTAGTAGTGTTGGTTCCACAGTACAGTAGTAGTGTTGGTGCCACAGTACAGTAGTAGTGTTGGTGGCACAGTATAGTAGTAGTGTTGGTTCCACAGTACAGGAGTAGTGTTGGTGCCACAGTACAGTAGTAGTGTTGGTGGCACAGTATAGTAGTAGTGTTGGTTCCACAGTACAGGAGTAGTGTTGGTGCCACAGTACAGTAGTAGTGTTGGTGGCACAGTACAGTAGTAGTGTTGGTGTCACAGTACAGTAGTAGTGTTGGTGTCACAGTACAGTAGTAGTGTTGGTGTCATAGTAAAGTAAGTAGTAGTGTTGGTGTCACAGTACAGTAGTAGTGCTGGTGTCACAGTACAGTAGTAGTGCTGGTGTCACAGTACAGTAGTAGTGTTGGTGTCACAGTACAGTAGTAGTGTTGTTACCATAGTACAGTAGTAGTGCTGGTGTCACAGTACAGTGGTAGTGCTGGTGTCACAGTACAGTAGTAGTGCTGGTGTCACAGAACAGTGGTAGTGCTGGTGTCACAATACACTAGTAGTGCTGGTGTCACAGTACAGTAGTAGTGCTGGTGTCACAGTACAGTAGTAGTGTTGGTGTCACAGTAAAGTAAGTAGTAGTGTTGGTGTCACAGTACAGTAGTAGTGTTGGTGTCACAGTAGAGTAGTAGTGTTGTTACCATAGTACAGTAGTAGTGCTGGTGTCACAGTACAGTGGTAGTGCTGGTGTCACAGTACAGTAGTAGTGCTGGTGTCACAGAACAGTGGTAGTGCTGGTGTCACAATACAGTAGTAGTGCTGGTGTCACAGTACAGTAGTAGTGCTGGTGTCACAGTACAGTAGTAGTGTTGGTGTCACAGTAAAGTAAGTAGTAGTGTTGGTGTCACAGTACAGTAGTAGTGTTGGTGTCACAGTACAGTAGTAGTGCTGGTGTCACAGTACAGTAGTAGTGTTGGTGTCACAGTATAGTAGTAGTGTTGGTGTCATAGTAAAGTAAGTAGTAGTGTTGGTGTCACAGTACAGTAGTAGTGCTGGTGTCACAGTACAGTAGTAGTGCTGGTGCCACAGTACAGTAGTAGTGTTGGTGTCACAGTATAGTAGTAGTGTTGGTGTCATAGTACAGTAGTAGTGCTGGTGTCACAGTACAGTGGTAGTGCTGGTGTCACAGTACAGTAGTAGTGCTGGTGTCACAGTACAGTAGTAGTGTTGGTGCCACAGTACAGTAGTAGTGTTGGTGTCACAGTACAGTAGTAGTACTGGTGCCACAGTACAGTAGTAGTGCTGGTCCCACAGTACAGTAGTAGTGTTGGTGCCACAGTACAGTGGTAGTGCTGGTGTCACAGTACAGTGGTAGTGCTGGTGCCACAGTACAGTAGTAGTGTTGGTGCCACAGTACAGTAGTAGTGCTGGTGCCACAGTACAGTAGTAGTGCTGGTGCCACAGTATAGTAGTAGTGCTGGTGCCACAGTATAGTAGTAGTGTTGGTGCCACAGTACAGTAGTAGTGCTGGTGCCACAGTACAGTAGTAGTGCTGGTGCCACAGTACAGTAGTAGTGTTGGTGTCACAGTACAGTAGTAGTGTTGGTGCCACAGTACAGTAGTAGTGCTGGTGCCACAGTACAGTAGTAGTGTTGGTGCCACAGTACAGTAGTAGTGTTGGTGCCACAGTACAGTAGTAGTGTTGGTGCCACAGTACAGTAGTAGTGCTGGTGTCACAGTACAGTGGTAGTGCTGGTGTCACAGTACAGTAGTAGTGTTGGTGCCACAGTACAGTAGTAGTGCTGGTGTCACAGTACAGTGGTAGTGCTGGTGTCACAGTACAGTAGTAGTGTTGGTGCCACAGTACAGTAGTAGTGCTGGTGTCACAGTACAGTAGTAGTGCTGGTGCCACAGTACAGTAGTAGTGTTGGTGTCACAGTACAGTAGTAGTGCTGGTGCCACAGTACAGTAGTAGTGTTGGTGCCACAGTACAGTAGTAGTGTTGGTGCCACAGTACAGTAGTAGTGTTGGTGTCACAGTACAGTAGTAGTGTTGGTGCCACAGTACAGTAGTAGTGTTGGTGCCACAGTACAGTAGTAGTGTTGGTGTCACAGTACAGTAGTAGTGTTGGTGTCACAGTACAGTAGTAGTGTTGGTGTCACAGTACAGTAGTAGTGCTGGTGCCACAGTACAGTAGTAGTGCTGGTGCCACAGTACAGTAGTAGTGTTGGTGTCACAGTACAGTAATAGTGTTGGTGCCACAGTACAGTAGTAGTGCTGGTGCCACAGTACAGTAGTAGTGCTGGTGCCACAGTACAGTAGTAGTGCTGGTGCCACAGTACAGTAGTAGTGCTGGTGTCACAGTACAGTAGTAGTGTTGGTGCCACAGTACAGTAGTAGTGTTGGTGCCACAGTACAGTAGTAGTGCTGGTGCCACAGTATAGTAGTAGTGCTGGTGCCACAGTATAGTAGTAGTGGTGGTGCCACAGTACAGCAGTAGTGCTGGTGCCACAGTACAGCAGTAGTGCTGGTGCCACAGTAAAGTGCCAACACTGCAAAATGGTAGTGCTAGTGTCAAGGTAAAAGCACCCAGTCCACTCTGTAAAGTGCTGTAGCTGGTGTCATTATAAAAGCACCCAGTCCACTCTGTAAAGTGGTATAGCTGATGCCATGATAAAAGCATCCAGCCCACTCTGTAAAGTGGTGTTGCTGATGCCATGATAAAAGCACCCAGCCCACTGTGTGGTTAAGAATTTCACTTCACAATCATGAGGTCCCAGGATGTGATCCCACTATGTGGCAGCTTGGGCAATTCTCTTTACCACAGCTTCAGGTTTACTCAAGTTTTATGAGTTGAAAATCTGTAGACAGAAACTACTTGGAAGCTCTTTCAGATTGACTGTACCAGTAGTTCAAAGATCCAACCCTGTCACACACTGTGTCTTGCAGATTCAGCTTGGGGAATTATATTAAGTGTATATATATGTTTGTGGAATACTCAACCACTTAGATGTTAATCTATGAGTTGGATTTTCACTTGATTTAACAAGTGGATACACATCAATGAAACTGGCAGAGCATCCATTACTGTTATCAGGTGAGGAAGATAGAAGATAATCCAGTACATTGTGGTTAGTAACATGAGACAGTGACTACTACTACAAATGCTTTAAAGCCATGTTTCCTACAAAAACAGGGGTTAGCCTTGAAGGCACCATGACAAGCTTCTCAATTTTGCCCCAACTCTGTATCATCCCAGCATCAGGCTTTTCTTTCCTTCTCCATTATCTTTAGCCCTGTCTTTCATTATCTCCTCTTCCTCTAACTCTTTCCACATTCCTTTCCATCACTCCTCTCATCCAGTCATTTTCATCCCTCCTCAACACATGACCCAGCCATCTTATTCTAATTCTCTTAACATCTTCTGCACTTCATTTTTTTGTCTTTTTCTCTCCTCTCTCAGTGATACTTTCCATTTCCATTCTCTCCAACCTTCTCCACTGCTCCACAATCACCATGTCTCACTCCCATAAAATATTGCCACTTCAAGCACAATTTGAACCAAAGACCATTCAAACCACTCAGTCAACACTTTAGCCAATCACCAATTGTGATATCAATTATTCTTTACTGGTTTCAGTAATTGGATCGTGGTCATACTGGGGCATTGCTTTAAAGTAGATCATATGAAACCCAGTTTTTACTTTTTGAAAATTTTGTAATTAATTTAGTGATTAATTTTCTTGAACTGCTAAGTTACAGCACATACTCACACACAGACACACACACACACACACACACACACACACACACACACACACACACACACACACACACATATATATATATATATATATAATTAGCCAGCTGTATCAATGAACTTGAGTAGCTGCCAACCAAAATGTATATAATAAATACAACTCTACAACATGTATGAGGTCACTTCATTAGTAAATGTTTGTTGTCATTTATACACTTATAAATTTACAATCCAGCATCAATATATAAATATGTTCTTGTCTGATGACCCTGTGATAAGCAGGCCAAACTCCAGAGTAACATGACTCACTGTAAAGTGGGTGTGTATGTGTCACAACAATAAGCACCCAGCACACACTGTAAATGTGGTTGGCATTAGGAAGGGCATCCACTGTAGAAAACAAGCCAAAATCAGTTCCATGTGTGTGAATCAAGGGCCTCTGGCCTGATCACTCACAAAGGGACTGCCCATCCTACCCATGCTAACATGGGAAATGGATTTTAAATGATGATGATGATGATATATATATATATTTGTCTTGCAAGGTTTTGATATGAAATCGTGTGTCGAAACAAATATTGCTATACTTGAGGAGGGTCATATTGTTATAATATTGCCAGAAATAATAACAGAACACACTCAGTGTTTGGTTGGTTTTCGCTTCTGTATCTTTTATATCTCCATAGTAAACTTATTTGGCAATCAATGTTTATCATTGATTGACCAGCGGTTAAAAATACAGATATAAATATATAAAGATATGAAGACGGGTAAGGCGGCTGGACCTTCGGAAATAGTTGCTGAGATACTGAAAGCCTCTGGAATGGTGGGACACACCATGGTCACCCGGATAGTAAACGAAGTCATACAGAATGGGGTTGTTCCGAAGAACTGGCGTAGCAGCATCATCATTAACTGTTACAAGGGGAAAGGAGATGCCCTAGATAGGAGTAACTATAGAGGCATTAAATTAATCGACCAGGTCATGAAGGTCACGGAAAAAGTAATAGTGCAACTAATCTGAGAGAGAATTGATCTAGATGAAATGCAGTTCGGGTTTGTGTCAGGCAAAAGTACCACAGATGCTCTTTTCATTGTACGACAACTACAGGAGAAGTACCTAGCTAAAAGTAAACTCCTATACTTAGCTTTTGTCGACTTGGAGAAGGCCTTCGACAGAGTCCCCCGTTCCATTATCTGGTGGGCTCTTAGAAAACTAGGTGTTGATGAATGGCTTGTGAGAGCTATACAAGCCATGTATAAAGAAACAGTCAGCAAGTTTAGAATTAACAACGAATATAGTGAAGAGTTTAGCGTAAAAGTTGGTGTTCATCAGGGCTCTGTTCTTAGCCCCCTACTATTTATTATTGCCCTTCAGGCTATAACAGTGGAGTTCAAGACCGGCTGCCCTTGGGAACTCCTATACGCAGATGATCTAATGCTCATAGCTGAATCAATGGCCGAGCTAGAGAAGAAATTCCAAACATGGAAGCACGGCCTAGAATCAAAAGGCCTTAAAATTAACCTGGCTAAGACTAAAGTTCTAGTTTGTAGGAAAGAAAATAAGGCGCCGGTCCCTTCCGGGAAATGGCCATGCTCAGTGTGTAGGAAAGGCGTAGGTAGAAACTCCATTTTATGTCCCAAATGCAAAGTATGGGTGCATAAAAGATGTAGTGGGATCACAGGTAAGCTAACTAAGAACATAGATTTTACATGTGGCTGGTGCTCTGGTGCAATAAGTAGCAGCAAGTGCCCAAAAAATACTAGCTCTTTCAATTGCGCAGAGGGTTCTATAGAAATAGTGGACAGCTTCCGTTACCTGGGTGACAAAATCAGCAGTGGGGGAGGGTGCTCTGAAAGTACAGTAGCTAGAGTCAGAACTGGATGGAAAAAGTTCAGAGAGCTTATACCACTATTAGCCGCTAAAGAGTTCTCCCTAAAAATGAAAGGCAGGCTGTATGATGCCTGCATACGAACAGCAATGTTGCATGGCAGTGAGACCTGGGCATTGTGTGCAGAGGATATACGCAGACTAGAGAGGAATGAAGCTTGCATGCTCCGCTGGATGTGTAATAGTAATATACGCAAACGGCAAAGCATAAACGAACTAAGGGAAAAATTAGAAATAAGAGGGATCAGATGTTGTTTACTCGAGAGAAGCATGGAACACGGACGTTAAACGATGATGATGATGATGATGATGATGATGATGATATATATATATGCCTGCATACGAACAGCAATGTTGCATGGCAGTGAGACCTGGGCATTGTGTGCAGAGGATATACGCAGACTAGAGAGAAACGAAGCTTGCATGCTCCGCTGGATGTGTAATAGTAATATACGTGAACGACAAAGCATAAACGAACTAAGGAAAAAATTAGAAATAAGAGGGATCAGATGTTGTTTACTAGAGAGAAGGCTACGTTGGTATGGTCACGTGATGCGCATGAAGGACGATAGCTGTATAACAAAGTGTAGGGCAATAAAGATAGACGGT
The DNA here is from genome assembly GCA_964016885.1 of Eledone cirrhosa. Lineage (NCBI taxonomy): Eukaryota > Metazoa > Mollusca > Cephalopoda > Octopoda > Eledonidae > Eledone > Eledone cirrhosa. The sequence continues at coordinate 221,509,209 of OZ024742.1, forward strand.
AGCCACGGAATAGGCAGACCCAGAAAAACCTGGGACGAGCTGATAAACTCCGACCTCACACACTTACACCTCACCAAGACAATGTCACTGGACCGAGACCTTTGGCCGTACTCAGTAATAGAGAAGACCCGCCTTACCTAAATACAAAGTAAAACCTACTACAGTCAGTAGGCATCTCTAACAAAATACACCCCCGTCCCACCACCCCCACCCCATCCACACCGCCCCCTTCTATGTAAAGTTATGTTGGTGCCACACCATCCAGGCCGAAACAAATGAGATCGTGTAGGTGTCACGACAAAAAAACACACAGTTCACGCTGTAATGTGGCCGTGTAGGCAACACGGTAAAAACCTCCCAGGCCCACACTGTAAATGTGGTTGGTGTTAGGAAGGGCATCCAACTGTAGAAAACCTGCCAGACAGTCCTATGCGAGCAAGACAATCACTCTTGCCTCAAGTGGGAAAACCCCCGTCCAAACCCATGCAAGCGTGGAACACGGACGTTAAACGATGATGATGATGATGATGATATATATATATATATATATATATATATATATATAAATGAATGGTATAGAAAGTATTGTAGCAAGAAGCCAACAGTATTCCATAATATATAAGTGACTATAGCGTCAAAATGGGAAAATAGTTAACGTAAGATGTGGGAAAAATAATTCAAACTCAATTCAAAAAGAATCAGGATATAGATTTATCCAGCCATGTTTGATATGTAAAAAAGCAAGGAGCTGGCATAAATTCTATAAGATGTACACAATGCAGATCTTGGGTACATAAGAGATGTAGTGGGTAAATTAACATGTAGGGAAAACTACATATACAGTAGATGCACAGGGAAATTTGACAGTAGAAGTCGCAGTGATAGACACATTTTTGAAATGCAGGAAGGTTCTATAGAAATGGTTGATAGCTTCCGGTACCTAGGTGATCAGATTAGCAAGGGAGCGGGGTGCTCAGAGGCCATAGTATCTAGAATAAGGACAAGTTGGAAGAAGTTTAGGGAGCTGCTTCCTCTGTTGACAAAGGGATTCTCCCTGTGTATGAAAGGCCGGTTATATGATGCCTGTGTGAGATGCGCGATGTTGCATGGTAGTGAGACATGGGCAGCAACTGCAGAGGATATGCGACGGCTGGAGAGAAATGAAGCAAGCATGGTCCGTTGGATGTGCAATGTCAATGTGCATGAACGACCAAGCATAGATGAGTTGAGAGAGAAACTGTGTATAAGAGGGATAAGTTGTAGTGTGCGGGAGAGAAGACTATGATGGTATAGTCATGTGATGCACAGTAGAAGGAAGACGCAGTAGAGGAAGACCACGAAAAACATGGGCGGAGGTGGTGAGCGCAGACCTCAGATCGCTGAAGCTCACGGTGGAGATGACAAAGGACCATGACAAGTGGAGAGATGTTGTGCTGAATAGGACTCGTCCCACCCTTGCAAGCAGGGAAAAGCGGACGTAAAATGATGATGATGATATATATATATATATTGTAAAGTGGTCATTTTGGTGTCACAACAAAAAGCATCCAGCCCACACTGTAAATGTGGTTGGCATTAGGAAGGGCATCCAAACATAGAAACCAAGCCAGAAACACTCTGACCCGATTTACCTCAAACCTGTCTAACCGATGCTAGCATGGAAAATAGACATTAAATGATGATAATGATGATATATATCTTACAAAAAGTCTAACAGATATCACAATTGGTGATTGACTATTTGGTTTCAAGAGTCATTGTATTTATGATAAGATAGAAGTAGCCATCCAGTAGTGTATCCAGAATGCAAATAGTTAACAGTTTAACCAATCAGCAGTTGGTGTGTGGTCTCTATTAACCCTTTAGCATTTATATTACTCTCTATATACTATTGTATTTTTGTGATAAGGGCTTTATCTCACATAATTATTAACATAATATTGACTCTATGAGATTTTGATGTTATTTATTTTGAGAACAATACAGTAACATCAATATGAACAGAAAGAAGTGAGAACATTCTGGCCGGATACAACTGCTTTAAATGCTAAAGGATTAACCAATCAGCAATAGAGGTGTGGTATCTATTAAAGACCTCATGTTGATTTGACATAGGGAAATGGTTGGCCCTCTGACCAGATATTCTGGCTGTCTGTTACTTAGTTTCACATTAAAAGATTAACTTTTGCTTTTTATTTTTTGTTAGATTTAAGCTGATAGAAAATATAAATTTTTAATAGCTGCTAATATTGCCTAATATGTAAAGTTGTTGATTTATGACAATAGTTTTAACATAGGTTTGACATTCTGCTTTTACTACGAACACACATTTCATTATCATCATCATTGCTATCTCAATTGACATTGTCAAAAGCATCATTGTTATCGTCATAATCATTGTCACCTATATAACCATCACCACTGCCATCAACATCATTGTTATAATCATTATTGCCACCATCATCATATTCATTTCTATGCCTGATATCCAAGTTGGCATGGTATGAAAATTTTTCGAGGCAGATTTTTACAGTAAGATGTCCTTCCTGACACAAATATTTTTACATATGGTAGTAATCTTCACACATTGAAATGCCAAATATTATATCATTTGTGTGTGTGTCTGATACACATTGACTGCCCAGTCTGCATTGTAGAGTTGTTGTGTTGGTGTCATGACAAAAAGTGTCATTATGGTGCCATGATAAAAAGCACCCAGTCCACACTGTAAATGTGGTTGGCATTAGGAAGGGCATCCAGCCATAGACACCAAGTCAGAAACAGTTCTGTATGAGCAAGACATGGTCACCTGATCTGACTTGTCTCAAACAGGACAACCCATTTAACCCATGCTACGAAGAAAATAGACATTAAACGAGGATGTGGATGATCCCGACCCCCTGTGGGTATCCAGTTTAAAATAAGTACACTGTATGTCAGTAGATTACAACAGGCACATCAAGAAAATCATCTTGTAAAAGATTTCCACTAAAGACTCCATGATCAGTATGAAGCCACAAGATTATCCCTTGCTTTACGCAGGAAAATATACTTAAAATGCTTGTTATTCTATGTGTGTATATATATCATTATCATCATCACCATTTAACCTGTTGACTGCTGCATATATTTTACACAGCTACAGTTGCTGTGCTGTTTTTTTCTTTTTCAGTAAAATGACTATTTTTTTTAAACAAACATTTATTAACAACATATATCTGAATGATTGACAAACGTTACATCAATAAACTAGTAACCCCATCTAGCTTTGAAGTTATGAGTTCAAACATGTTAGGATGAGTTATCTCGTCTACGGCATTGGAGAGGTTAATGTCTATTTTTGGACCACATGCATAAATATTAGAGAATCTATCATATATGTGTATGTGTGTGTCTGTGTGAATAGTCGAAATAAGAAATTAAAGAAGATTAAAGTTTAAATAATTTATGAAAGAACATTATATGATATGTATGAGTTCAAATCCTGCTGAGGTTAACTTTGCCTTTCATCCTTACGGGGTCGATAAAATAAAGTACCAGTAATACACTGGGTAATTGCTGGCCTTGTGCCTAACGTAGAAACAATTATATGATATGTATAGATCATCATCATCATGGTCTATAATGTCTGCTTTTCCATGTTGGCATGGGTTGGATGGGTGTCACAAATCAAGTCAGTTCTTAATCCGAGTTACTGTACTTCCAGACATACTGGGTGTCCTATCTGGCTTATATATGCTTGGGTTTTGGCAAGGTTTCTATATCTAGATGCCTTGCCTAACATCAATCACTTTACAGAGTGTACTGGGTGCATTTTATCATGGCTTTAACACTAGGGAGGTTGTTGATTATGATCATTAACTTGGCTGAAGAGCCTTCTCTAACATATGGGAGAGGGATGGGGATTTAGGATACCTTGTTTAGTCTTAGTTACCAGCCTGGCCAAAACCAGCTCTGATTCTATGAAATAAAACCACCTATTTCAAAGGTTTCTAATTTAAATTAAAACCTTCCAACATGATTTTATATAAGAACCTTATATTGAGTTACTATCTTAGTAATGAAATAATTAATAATTTTAGTAAATTCATCAAAATTCGTAATTAATTAATTAAAATAGTGTATTTCATTTGAAATACGGTCATGAAGGGGTTAGAGGGTAAAGATAGAAGGGAGATAAGACGGATGTCAAGTTATATTATGGATGCATGACATGTGGTGGGATTTAACAGGGTAATATAAGGGAGAAAGGAGGAGGATTGAGTGGAGGAGTATAGTGATGATTTGAGGTAGGGTCGTGTATAGACAAGCCAAAGGTCACATTTGTTACATGTTTGTGGCTTGTTATATAGGATGGAGGGGGGGGGGGGTAGCTATGATGAAAATAGTTATGAAATAGTGAAGGTGGGGTGTTGGGTACAGACAGGCCATGTCCCATCTGCTAAATGGTTGTGACACAGGGGCTATGTCAGATGAGGAGAAGAGAGGTCTAGCAGATAGTATAGCAGAAATGGAGGGGTTAATAGGGGCATTTGTGTCTTGGTTTATCTTGGCAGGCAGGTCTTCTCTGGTACTGTGTAGCACCAATCATTGTAGTCTTTTGTCATCTCTGTTGTGAGGTTCAGCTTCTTAAGATCAGTCTTCCCTACTTCATCCCAAGTCTTCCTTGGTCTACGCTTTCCACAGGTGCCAGCCCCTGAGATTTCTCTGTAATTCTTTATATCTCTATCATCTTCCATATGTATCACATACCTATACCATTATAGTCTCTTTCACACTACATCAGGTTCCTCTTATGTAAAGTTTTACTCTCAGTTCACTTTTGCTGTCATCCATGCAGACTAACATTATGTATCCTTTTGAGCATACTCACTACATTTCTTTCATGTCTTCACCTGTTTTCTGCAGTCAAGGTCCATGCCTCACTGTCGTAGCTTAATGGTTTACACACAGGCATCAGTGTACCCTTCGCACTGAGAGAAGCACTTTGTTGTTAGCAGAGGTAGTAACTTCTTAAACTTCTTCCAGCTCATTCTTAATCTAGCTACTATACTCTCTGAGCACTGTCCCCCATTAGGTCACTTGGGTAACAAAAGCTATAAACAACTTCAAGGAAGCTGACTGGGCAATTAAGGGAATCTTAGTGCTTATTTCACCTGTACATTTAATGTATACTAAGTCTACCTTCTCTGTTATATGTGTGTGTATATAATAGGAAAGGAAGCTGTCACTCTAAATGAATATAACTGAGCAGAGAAGACATGGGCTCCATAAGTGACTGCAAAGGCAAACAATCTGTCTAAGAGAGCAGTCATTTTGAATAAGAACTGATACAAGGTGGAGAAAAACCCTAAGTCCTGTTAGACAACCTCTCTAATGTTGATGGCATGAGAAAATACACCCAGTCCATGCTGTAATGTAGTTAATGATAGAAAGAGCCTCTAGCTAGAAAAAAAAACCTGCCAAAAATTGTCATCATCATCATCATCATCATCCAACCAATGCAAGCATGGAAAAGCGGACATAAAACGTTGATACACACACACATATATATATATATAACATCAGCTGAAAATGCACAGTTACATAAGATGGACAGCTGAATCTGTACCTCGTCAGCCATAGAAAACCTGTCAAATAAAGGGTCGGGAGGAATGTTCAACTCCCTAGTGCTGGTGTCATGATAAAATGCACACAGTAGTGTGTGGGATCCTATGTGAGTGAGTTTTGTGTTGTTAGGGCGCCTGAGCACCCAACAGAGTGTGGGAATGCATGTAAGAGAGATGCAGGCTCCTGGGCCATTCATGGGGTTAGTACCTACACTTGAGTACCAGGTCTGCTGATGACCCATCCAAGTCATGCAACCTGGGAAAGTAGATGTTAAACGATGATGATGATAATGATATAACATCATCACTATCTAACGTCTTTTTTATGTTTGAATCGGTTAGACGGCTGTCACATGTTCAGGTCTGACTGGTCAGGTGACTAGGTCCTGCTCATAAGCTTTGTTTTGGCTTGGTTATATATATATGTATATCCTGAGATGGATGGGCTCCACCAGGTTTAAAATGCCAAGAAACGACTTATGCCACCACGGCACCCCTACGACTCCATCAGGAGTTACGAGACCATACTATACTATATATATATATATATATATATATATACATGCACACACATAGACATCATTCTGAGTGCAAACCAAATTACTAAATAACACAAGGAATCAAACTGGCAGATGTATTCCGAAGTATAGTAGAGTGGTTTGTTTTGTTTTGTTTCCGATATGAAATATATTAATATATGGAGGAGGAAACAGCTGATATGACACGCCTCCTTTGTAAAGAAAACGTCTCGGCTTTATTAATATGTCTGAAAAATACATAACTTATATCTATATATCTATGAATTCATTATTTTTATTTAGTTACTATACTTTCTCGTCGTCTGTATTTAATTATCGTCGACCAATAATAATGGAATTAAATGAAGTAACTAGTTATAATAATTATTATCCTGCTGAGGTTAGGTTTGCCTTTCATCCTTAAGGTGTCGAAAAAATAAAGCACCAGCCATGCACAGGGATCAATTTAATCGACTTTTCCCTCCCCCAAAATTGCTGGCCTTGTGCCTATATAAGAAACCATTATTATCATCATCATCATCATGCCAGTTACGCTGATTAGCAGTATATGTAAACATTGAACATCGTCACCAATGTTTCGAGAGAAAATAACAACAATGAGTGTACAGAACCTATAGTAGTAATTAACATTTAACTTGTGACAAAAAACTACAAACTTGTCAGTATTTTGAGTGAGAGATTGAGGGATGTTTGAGATGTAATTTAGTTGAAGAAAGAGAAAGCGGACGGACGGACACACACACACACATCTATATATAAAGCAGGTGTGTGGTTCGGTTGTTGAGGACGGTATCATCACATTTTCTATCATGTTTAGCTTGAATGGGCGCAAGAATGAGTACTCTCTACCGTAGGAGAGTTTAATAATTTCATTAAGGTCGAGTTAGTGTACTGTTTGCTACTCTGGAGTTTCGCCTGAGTACACAGGGTCACCAGAATCTCAATGGAAGGCCCTTTCCGTTGCAACTAGCCACCAAGCTCGTTCGGTTCGAAACTAATTGAGATTATACCGTATTTATTATGTACCTAAACATGCCTTGAGTACTAACAACCTTGATTTGTGGGCTACAAGCAACCACCCCGAGAAAACGAAACTTATTCGTTTCAATAATTCAAAAAAATCAAGTTATTAAAAAAAACATTACTCTATTATTATGTTTCATTTCAAAATAGGCACTCAATCGGCATGATCATCTATATGTGTGTGTGCAGCGATTATGCAAACAAATAGGTGTTGTCGGACACGTTTGTTGTCATTTATATAGCTTTAAATCTACCACTCAACATCAATACAAACACACACACACATATATATATATATATATAATGTGCGTGAAGGCTTAACGATTATGCTGGACAAATAGGTAGGTGTTGTACATAAGACACAGTAGAGATTCACAGGTTGTTGTTTTAACAGAAAAACAACAATAGTGGCTACAGGGGTGTGTTTATTTAGTGGTTGGTAAATTATATAAAGTGACACATACTGAAAATACCAAATATGTTATGGGTTAGGTGGGAGTTAGAATAAGAAAAAAGAAATAGCTAACCGTTTGTAGATTCTTAAATACATAGAAGGAAATATATTTGATGTGGTCTGAAGTAATAGCTATCGGCCCACTTGCATTTTGGACGTCATGTGATTCACTTCGGTGAGCATATTTTAAAGTCCCCATTGAAAAATTATTCCGTTTTTTTTTTATTTGTCATTAGTTTGATCAACCGAAAGGAATGAAATGGTGTTTCGTTTTTCATTAATTTGTATTAAAATGGAAGGGCAAAAGAAGAAAAAAAAGACCGAATGAGTTATCCAGTTTGTTTTACAGGATACGATCGTGTTTTATTCAAATATATTCATATAATAATTGTTTCTACTTTAGGCACAAGGCCAGCAATTACCCAGTGCATTACTGGTACTTTATTTTATCGACCCCGTAAGGATGAAAGGCAAAGTCAACCTCGGCGGGATTTGAACTCAGATCGTAAAGGGACGTAACTATGCTGGAAAGCATGGCGTCCGACCCTCTACCGATACTGCCAATCCACATCAACCATAATAATATACCGTGTGCTTGGCCCCCGGTATTCGCGGGGGGTTACGGTCCTAGAGCACCTGCAAAGAGTGAAAAACCGCGAATATAGGACGTGGTCCATAAAAATGCCTATAAAAGTCAAAACATAGACCGGCAAATATGGTATATTGTTAATAATTTAGCGTTAAAAAGCATGAAAAAATATATGTTGCCACAAAAATATGCAGAAAAAAAATCGAGGAAGATATTTACAATTCCGCGAATATGAGGTGGTTTCCGCGAACAATTATTAGTTAGGCGCTAAGGGAAATTCCGCGAATAACCGGGACCGCGAATGCCGGGTGTATACAGTGTGTATGTATATATATATCTATCGCGGTGGATTGGCAGTATCGGTAGAGGGTTGGACGCCATGCTTTCTAGCATAGTTACGTCCCTTTACAGTCTGAGTTCAAATCTCGCCGAGGTTAACTATGCCTTTCATCCTTATGGGGTCGATAAAATAAAGTACCAGTAATGTGCTGGGTAATTGCTGGCCTTGTGCCTAAAGTAGAAACATATTTAATATAGAAGTAACTTATACAGGACTAGAACTGATTCATTCGTATGAAATCATCAAGCATTCCTCATAATTTCATAAGAATGAAACAGTTCTAGTCCTGTAGAAGCCATTTATATATATTAAATATTGATGTATTGAGTACCTTATTTACTGTGAATACCCCCGATTGAAGTCGGTATCTACACACACACACACACACACACATATATATATATATATATATATATAGTAATAATAATAAAATTGAAGACTAAAATCCAGAGAGGGCTCGATAAGGAAAATATATATCAAATATATAAGAACCGAAGAGCAAATATTTATTAAAATAACAGATTAAAGTTTAAGCAAAGAATCGCTGCTTTCACCCTTAACGGGATCTTCTGAAACTAACAAAGTCAATCTGTAAACGCAGAACTGGATATTTCAAAAAACGTTGCAACCGGAGGAAGACAGGAAGACGATACTTTGGTTCATGGTGACGTTCGCTGGCAAAGAACGGGAAAAAACGAATAATACGTCATTAATAGGAGCGGTGAAAAACAAAAACGTGCAAGGACAGAACCACGTTTATGGTATAAAAGAGGTCGTAGACTAATGTTCTCTAAGTGGTGCATAGAGACGTTCTCTGGCAATGAACGAAAAAACGAAGATAATAAGTCATATGTGGAACGTGGAGAACAATAGCGTGCAAAGACAAAACCACGTAAATGGTATAGCAGAGGTCGTAGACTAAAATTCTAACTAGGAGACCGAATGAATCTCCGCTACAGAGTTAATAACAAAGTAAATAAATACAATACAGAAGTAATAGGAACAAATAAATACATACACGCAAACAGATACGTACATACACAAGCATACACAAAACCTTACCATAGGTATACAAAACCACGCACATATAAATATGTGTATGTGTGTATGCTTGTGTACAAATAAATAAATAATTATATAAACGTATATAAGTAAATAAATACGTATATAACAAGCGCACACACATACCTACAAATAAATACAAGAAGGTTCGGAGACGTAAGTCAACTAAAACAAGAAGTACACATATACACACACCCACCATACGTACGAACCTGCATACTCACGCAGACGCAAAACTCCCAAATACACATAACCAAGCCCTAAATACCAGAATATGTAAAAATTATACGCCAAGACAGTCAAATATACGTACGAGAAGGTATACATACCTTCACAAAACATACGGGTAATATATACTTACCTATGCAAATAAGTAAAGGAATAAACAAAACATATACTTAGCTCCCACATCAAGACGTAAATATCCACGTATAGATCAGCCCGATTCCTACAATTACAGTTAGTACTAACTACAGGGTTGCACGTGTTCCTACGGCTAGGTATTTTAGCCGTTGTCCCCTATCCGGGAAATGCCTCTCTAGTAACATTGTCTACAAATGTAAGGTTGTAACACCCACGTCCCGTAGGGCCTACATAGGGTTAACCGCCAATAGTTTCAAGCAGCGTCTTTACATGCATACCCATTCTTTTCGTTACCCTCTAAGAAGGAATATGACGTCACTTTCAGCTTATATCTGGAGTCTAAAAGACAACCACACCCAATATAAGTTACACTGGGAGATCCTAGTTAGGGCTAGATCGTATTACGGAAATAAAAGACCATGTGACCTCTGCGCCGCTGAGGCCCTGGAAATACTCTACGCCACAGACCACATCTTAAACAAAAAATCTGAGGCAATTTCGGCTTGTAAACATAAATTGCACAAAACTTTCCTGTATTACAGCCCTACGTTATACCCTAACGGATAGCACGATCTATACGTGGATATTTACGTCTTGATGTGGGAGCTAAGTATATGTTTTATTTATTCCTTTACTTATTTGCATAGGTAAGTATATATTACCCGTATGTTTTGTGAAGGTATGTATACCTTCTCGTACGTATATTTGACTGTCTTGGCGTATAATTTTTACATATTCTGGTATTTAGGGCTTGGTTATGTGTATTTGGGAGTTTTGCGTCTGCGTGAGTATGCAGGTTCGTACGTATGGTGGGTGTGTGTATATGTGTACTTCTTGTTTTAGTTGACTTACGTCTCCGAACCTTCTTGTATTTATTTGTAGGTATGTGTGTGCGCTTGTTATATACGTATTTATTTACTTATATACGTTTATATAATTATTTATTTATTTGTACACAAGCATACACACATACACATATTTATATGTGCGTGGTTTTGTATACCTATGGTAAGGTTTTGTGTATGCTTGTGTATGTACGTATCTGTTTGCGTGTATGTATTTATTTGTTCCTATTACTTCTGTATTGTATTTATTTACTTTGTTATTAACTCTGTAGCGGAGATTCATTCGGTCTCCTAGTTAGAATGTTAGTCTACGACTTCTGCTATACCATTTACGTGGTTTTGTCTTTGCACGCTATTGTTCTCCACGTTCCACATATGACTTATTATCTTCGTTTTTTCGTTCATTGCCAGAGAACGTCTCTATGCACCACTTAGAGAACATTAGTCTACGACCTCTTTTATACCATAAACGTGGTTCTGTCCTTGCACGTTTTTGTTTTTCACCGCTCCTATTAATGACGTATTATTCGTTTTTTCCCGTTCTTTGCCAGCGAACGTCACCATGAACCAAAGTATCGTCTTCCTGTCTTCCTCCGGTTGCAACGTTTTTTGAAATATCCAGTTCTGCGTTTACAGATTGACTTTGTTAGTTTCAGAAGATCCCGTTAAGGGTGAAAGCAGCGATTCTTTGCTTAAACTTTAATCTGTTATTTTAATAAATATATATATATATATATATATGGAAAGTTATATTTAAATTGTTGTGTTACAACTAGTAAATATTTATAACTGATATAAAAGCACTCGACAAATATTTGGAGTATATTTACAATATTAAATAAATGGAAACTATATTTATAAAACCATATTTATTTCATTATATATATTTCAGGGATAACATATTAACAATATGCTATGCCTTCCTCAGACAAAATACAATATAAACAGTTTTATAGATAAATAGATTCGACATACCGTAACAACATCTACTTGCATTTGAGAAGGTTGATTTGGTTGTGACAAAATTGTACACAGAGAGAAAGAAAGAGAGAGAGAAAGAGAGAAAAAGAGAGAAAAAAACATATCTTTTTTTTTTTTTCTCTCTCTATATTTTTTCTCTCCCTATATAACAGCTGGTTTTCCCTCCATATATCTCCCTTACATTAATACTAGAGCTAAATAAATAAATAAATAAATAAATGTATCATTGATACGTTATTCACCAGTTGTCCCACTACCTAGCTTTCTATATATGTATCTATCTCTATTTCCTCTCTCTCTCTATATATATATCTCTTTCTGTTTCTTTACATGAAGTTCTTCTCTTTATCTATCTTTCCATCTCTCTATTTTGTTCCATGCATTTCTTCTTTTTCTTTTTCTTCCTTTTCTGTCTTTCTTTCCTTTTTTTTTCTCTCTTTTTCTCTCTTTCTCTCTCTCTTTCTTTCTCTCTGTGTACAATTTTGTCACAACCAAATCAACCTTCTCAAATGCAAGTAGATGTTGTTACGGTATGTCGAATCTATTTATCTATAAAACTGTTTATATTGTATTTTGTCTGAGGAAGGCATAGCATATTGTTAATATGTTATCCCTGAAATATATATAATGAAATAAATATGGTTTTATAAATATAGTTTCCATTTATTTAATATTGTATATATATATATATATATATATATATATATATATATATATATATATATATATATATATATATATATATATATATATATATATATATATATATATATATATATATATATATATATATATATATATATATATATATATATATATATATATATATATATATATATATATATATATATATATATATATATATATATATATATATATATATATATATATATATATATACATATGTGTGCGTTTGTGTGTGTGTGTTTGTGTGTTTGTAACTTTAAAATTTACTCATACAAATGCACCCACACTGCATTTCCTACCTCAGTCATGTTACTACAAGAAGTTCGCTTTCCAATCACAAGGTCTTGGGTTTTAACTCTACATTTGTTCTTCTAAATTGTTATTCATATATTTAACTCAGTATGTTATCTGTATGTTATTTATGTCTATAAACGAAGTATGTTATCTGTACGTTATTTATGTAATAAATGAAGCCAAATTTTAAACATTTGATTTATTTATTTTATTTTATTTTACATTACTCCGGAGTAATCAAACCAACCTGCGCACTTCGTCGAGTGTTCCAATCTGCATACTGAGGTGTTGGTATACAACCAACATATACTCAAAATTTATATATATATAGATATACTAGACCACCCATGACCCGTTGGGTCACGTTCACTTGAAAATATTTTTTTAAAATCATGTTGACGTGAAAATATTTTTTAAATAATTAAAATATAGACAGACATGTATATAATGTGAAATGAAACTGGAAGGCCCATATATATACATGTGTGTATGTATATATACAAATGTGTGTGCTTGTATATATGTATATATGTATACATATATATATATATATATATATATGAATAAAGTTAGTCCTTCATCAGTGATCTTCCAACCATCATTGGTATTTCATCGCTTTAAAGACCATATACCTCCGGTTGGTGCGAGCAACGGCTAAAAAAAGTCGTTGGGACACGTAAATAAAGGGGACAAGAGTGTAAACAACAAAAATGGTGAGCAACGAAAAGTGAGGAAGAAGAAGTCAAGTCCCAAATTTCTATGAATTTAAATTCGGTGAAAGCGTGAACGAGAGAGAATAAAGACCATCAAACCTGGTTGGAATGTAAGCAAGGAAGGAATTCCGTACAGGTCTAACGGGAGGAAGAAGGGATCTAGTCTGTGATTTCGGTGAACGTGAGTTCTGTGAAATCGTAGACGAGAGAGAGAAAAAGAACGACCTGCTAGACCAAGAGTGCGAAAGAAAAGAATTGCGCACAGGTCAAACAGGAAGAAGGAGGAGGAGGAGGGTAGTAACAGAGAATATATATATATATATATATATATATATATATATATATATATATATATATATATATATATATATATATATATATATATACATATACATATGTATATATATATATGTATAAGTATATATATATGTGTGTATGTGTGTGTATATATATATATATATATTGTTATGCTTTGGGAGGGTCATGTTGCCAATAAGAAACACACGCACCAGTTTGTGCCTCTCCTTTGTTCTGTCCTACGCCATCTTGTTGAGATGGCGTAGGACAGAACAAAGGAGAGGCACAAAAACAAAGAAAAGAATCCCCAGTCACTGAAGAGGTCACAGAATGTGTGACGAAAGAACTTTGACAATATATGAACAATCGTCTGGTTGTGGAACCAACCAACCAACCGGAAATTTATAAATTCCTAAATTTATAAATTTAATTTATAATAAATTGAAGTGAAAGCAACTGGTGCGTGTGTTTCTTATTGCAACATGACCCTGCCAAAGCATAACAATATCGGTTTCAACACACGTTTTCAGATAAAGAATCTTGCTAAACAAATTCAGAAACGAAATATATATATATATATAAAGAATTAGTATATCTACCAACATATATATACAGATGTATAGCTATGCAAGCAAATATATAGGTTTTGTCTTAGTAACTTTGTGGTTCAATGCAAGGGGATGCAGAACAATTATATGAAAAACGTAAAATAAGAAAATTATAGTAATTAGCTTACTTACTTAAATTTCACTCCAACTAATTAGTTTCTGAAAGGGAATATACATAGTCTCCAAATGGAGATCATGGAGAAACCTTTTCGTCACCAGGGAGTCATTCTCAGCTAAGATACCTGGCGATGCGCGGACACAGGGAACTTATACAAAAATATTCAGTGGATGGAAAAGAGCAAGCGGGGTCACTGAAAAAATCACTGCCTTCTTGTTCGGTAGCAAATTCAAAAGAATCAATCACGTGACATCGAGGTTAATCAGTGAGGAGTGGGTGTTAAAAAGACAGTAGCCAAGCTGTTTCCTCACTGATTAACCTCGATGTCAGGTGATTGATTCTTTTGAATTTGCTATCGAATAAGAAGGCAGTGATTTTTTCAGTGTCGCCGCTTGCTCTTTTCCATCCACTGAATATTTTTGTATAAGTTCCCTGTGTCCGCGCATCGCCAGGTATCTTAGCTGAGAATGACTCCCTGGTGACGAAAAGGTTTCTCCATGATCTCCATTTGGAGACTATGTATATTCCCTTTCAGACACTAATTAGTTGGAGTGAAATTTAAGTAAGCTAATTACTATAATTTTCTTATTTTACGTTTTTCATATAATTGTTCTGCATCCCATTGCATTGAGTCACAAAGTTACTAAGACAAAACCGATATATTTGCTTGCATATGTATACATCTGTATATATATGTTGGTAGATATACTAATTCTTTATAATTATCTCCAAATTATTTTGTTGAGCAAAAATTTGCCAAAATTACTACTATAGTTCATAGTAACAGCTTGGCTACTGTCTTTTTAACTCCTCACTGATTAACCTCGATGTCACGTGTAACTCCTCACTGATTAACCTCGATGTCACGTGATTGATTCTTTTGAATTTGCTACCGAACAAGAAGGCAGTGATTTTTTCAGTGTCTTGGAATTTAGTCCCCGCTTGCTCTTTTCCATCCACTGAATATTTTTGTATAAGTTCCCTCTATCCGCGCATCGCCAGATATCTTAGCTGAGAATGACTCACTGATGACGAAAAGGTTTCTCCATGATCTCCATTTGGAGACTATGTATATTCCCTTTCAGAAACTAATTAGTTGGAGTGAAATTTAAGTAAGTAAGCTAATTACTATAATTTTCTTATTTTACGTTTTTCATATATATACAGGTGTCTGTGATCTATATGCACTGGTCCTAGACACACACACATATGTATATATACACAACAACACCACCAGCTCTCTTCCATTCTCCTTCTCTGTCTCCTCTCACTCTCTCTATATCTCTATTTCAATCAACTCTCTCACAACCACTATCTCTTTCTCTCCACCCTTCTCTCTCTCATTTTGTGAAGGCACTTAGAAAACCCCCTATCTCGGGAACCCGTGGTCCGATTTACGCTAAAGTTGTTTTATTCCATTTGTATTCCCATTTCAAGGGCAACTTCTTTTCAAAGTATTTTCCCATTATGCACCCTTTTGGCTGTATTACATTACAGACAAGCAAGCAATCACAGACTTTTAGTAATATATATGTGTGTATGTGTGTGTGTGCGTATATATATATATATATATATATATATATATATATATATATCCTAGTATATATATATATATATATATATGTATGTATGTATGTATGTATGTATGTATGTATGTATGTATATGTATGTATATATATATATATATATTATGGAATACTGTTGGCTTTTTGCTACAATGTTTTCTATACTTTTCATTTATATATATATATATATATATATATATATATATATATATATATATATATGTATGTATGTATGTATATATATGTATATATATATATATATATATATGTATATATATATATATATATATATATATATATATATATATATATATATATATATATATATATTGTTATACTTTGGGAGGGTCATGTTGCCAATAAGAAACACACGCACCAGTTGCTTTCACTTCAGTTTATTATATATTTATAAATTTACAAATTTATAAATTTATAAATTTCTGGTTGGTTGGTTCCACAACCAGATAGTTGTTTATATATAGTCATAGTCCTTTCGTAACACACTCTGTGACCTCTTCAGTGACTGGGGATTCCTTTCTTTGTTTCTGTGCCTCTCCTTTGTTCTGTCCTACGCCATTTTGTTTCTGTGTGTGTGTTGTGTGCTCAGTCTGCGCATGCGCCACATCCGGGTGTCTGTGTGTGTTTATGTTCATTTATCTATTTGTTTATTTATTTATTTATTTACATGTTACTGGTTGGTTGTTTGTTCTATGTGTGTGTGTGTGTTTTCATTTTGTCCTTAATTGTAAGTTGTGATGTTGCTGTTCCACTCATATTTTCTATTTAATTTTGGTTGTAATTCTTTTATGTTTATTGCCTCTGTAATTTGTCTAAACATTGCATCTTTTCTGTGTGTGGATTCTATTTTTATTTCTATGTTCTCTAATTTACCCTTGTGTTCTATCTTAGCATGTTGGTAGAGTACAGATGATTCTTTATTATCTTGAAGGTCTCACCAGTGTTCATTTATCCGTTCCCCTATACTACGAGCTGTCTCACCTATGTACACTATATTTTTGTCTCTACATTGTCCTTCAGTACATCTTATGCTATACACTACATTTCTAGTTTTACAGTTAATATGGGGGCTTATTTTACAGGTTATACATTTCTTATCTATACATGAGGGTCTTTGAAAAGGGTATGTCTTGCTAATAAGTGTTTTTACGGAGGTACCTGGTCTTTCTACTATCTTAATATTGAGTTTATGTTTATTTAGGGCCCTTCTAAATTTGTAGGCTAGTTCGCCTCTAGGGGTTGTATCGATGAACATTACACTCTGGTATTTATTGCTATCATACCATGAGTTTATTCTATTAGCCTTGTTCCTAGTTCTTTCTATTCTATTCCAAAATTTGCTCCTATACAAGGGGCAGGTCCCATTTATGTCATTATTTACCATTTTTTCCCATTTGGTTCTGGCTCCTCTATACACTCTGATTCTATCTCTCTGATTGTAGCCAGAGAACTGCATACGGTGGATGAAGTGTTGTATGTGTCTCTCTAGTTCTTCGGGGTTGCACATGCGGGACACATTTTTCATCACCCGTACCAAATCCGCAATCAGTATGTTGATTTTGGTATGGTCCGAAATGGCCGAGTTTCGGTGGATCAGATGTTTGGAAGTCATGGGTTTGGCATAATGGGAATGGAGGATTTGTTTTTTGTTGTTAATGGTATCTAACCAGAGCTCTGTGTCTAGTACAGGTAATCGATGGTTGGGGTGTTTACTTGGGTAGTCTATAGTAACTCTAATGCTTTGGTGGATGGAGTTTGCTATTTGCTGGATGCTTTCCCTTGTGTTTTTCTCTAGTTCCTGACTGTTCTCTAGTGGGGGTGTCTTAACTACGATGTTTATGTCATCTACGTAGCGGGAGTACATTATCAGGGTTAAGGGGTCTTCTAATTGTTCTTTAAGTTTAAGTTTAAGTCTACTGTCCCACCATACCATGAATAAGTTAGCTATGTCGCCTGCAATGCTAACACCAATGGCTGCTCCTTCCTCTTGGGCATATGTTTTTCCATTAAATTTGAACATATGTTCCTTAAGGGTTAGTTTTATGCTGGCCCATACCGCATGTGCAATCATTTTCTTCAGTTCATCGTGGTTTTCGGGTGTCCGTATGGCTCTGGTCCACCCGTTCCATCTATCTGTGTGGGTTTTCTTGGCCATTGAGGTAATGGTAGGTGGTCTGCCTCTTGCTGGTCTTGTAGGGCACAGGTTGCTAAGGTCATATGTGTCTAGGTAACTATTACTATAGGTAAGCTTAAGTAGAGGTCCCAGCTCACTGGTATCAATCCCACGGAACTCAACCTTGCTCTCACTGATCATTTCTACGCATTTCTCCACAGCAAAATCCACGTCAATAGATGGATACAGGGACACAACATCCATACTGCCTATTATGCAGTTTGTTAGGTCCCCAGATCGGTTACCCACGCCGATTCTGCTGAGGAGGTCCTCCGTGCTGTCACATACATCTGGGGACATTTCAATGATGGGGCGTATGATCAGGGAGAGGAAGTAGGACAGTCTGTAGTTACTAGCAATGTTAGCTCCACAGACTGGCCGTGTTGGTGGTCCCGCGACAGGGTCACAGCCCGTTTTATGGTCTTTTCGAAGCCCATACAACGCCGGCACGTCATTGTTCCAGGCCTGGAAGTTGTTGGCAGTCCTTTTGTTGGGCTGCATTATATTCGTCCACATCACCATATGAGATTGAAGGGTTCTTCCGTCGTTTAAAGCTGAAAGCTTTTTTTCACGACACGCCATCATCAACACAGACGGATGACTTCACTCGTGTCAGTCACCGGCAATCACATTGGACGCCGATCTCTGGCCAGTTCAGCACCCTCGACTCCTTTGTCGATACTTTCCGGCGTCGATACTTTCCGGTGAATCGGTTCCATTTCCACCAGCATTCTTGTCGCTCTAACATCACGCGAACTGATCTCTCCGCTCTTCGCAACCTTCGGCGTCGCGATGACATTGTCATCAAACCCGCTGACAAAGGTGACGCTGTGGTGGTTTGGAGCGCTGACCTCTATAGGGCTGAGGCTCTCCACCAGCTTCACAATACCCTTTTTTACCGCCCTTTATCCACCGACCCCACTCCTGGCTACCAACAACTCGTATCCTCCACCATCCACAAGCTCATCTCCTCCTCTCACCTACCCCCCACAGCCACCAACCTTGTTGTACGCACCCCTCACACACCCACCATCTACTTCCTCCCCAAAATACACAAACAAGATAATCCCAGCCGTCCTATCGTTTCTGCATGCAACTGCCTCACCAAGATAATTTCTGAATATTTAGACACATCTTCGCCCCGTTGGTCGGCAATCTCCCCTCCCACATCCACGATACAAATCATGCCCTTAAACTCTTCAACTCCTTCTCCTACCCTCCTGGCCCCTCTCGCCTTCTCTTTAGCCTGGATATCACCTCTCTCTATACCGTCATCCCTCATGATGACGGCCTCCATGCTCTCCAACATTTTTTAGATTTACGCCCTACCCCTCACCCCAGCACTACCACCCTTCTCCGTCTAGCTGAGCTTGTTCGCACCCTCAATGGATTTTCTTTTTCGGGTGAATTTTATCAACAGGTCTCTGGGGTAGCGATGGGAAACAGAATGGGTCCAAACTATGCCAACTTGTTTGTTGGCTATGTCGAAGCCCAGATCTCCAAGTACGCTGGACCTACTCCTGAGCTATACGGTCGTTATATCGACGACTGTATCGGCACCACCTCTCAATCTCAAGAACAGCTCGACTGTTTTCTTTCTTTTGTCCAATCTTTCCATCCTGCTCTCAATGTCACCGCCTCCGTCTCCGATTCTTCTGTCGCTTTTCTAGATATCTCTCTATCTATTAATCACTCTCACCTCACCCTCTCTACTTCCCTCTACATTAAACCAACAGACTCCCAATCTTATCTCGACTTCACCTCCTCCCATCCAACCCACACCAAACACTCCATAGTCTATTCCCAATTCCTCCGTCTTCGTCGACTCGGTAGCCAGGACGACGATTTCGAAACCCATTCCCTTCGCATGGCTTATCCCCACCACCTTGTGGATATCCCCCCACCTTGATCCAAGCTGCTCTCACCCGCGCCCGTGAAACAGACCGCACCACAGCCCTCTCACCTCACACCGCCCTCCCAACACCCGTGTTCCTTTCCTTCTCAACTACCACCCCATCACCCTACCACTCCGGTGACATATCCTCCGTTCCTTCCGTATCCTCTCTTCTGACCCCGTCATTTCTCGCTTTTTTCCAAACCCACCCATTACTGCTTTTAAGCGCGCCCGAAACCTCCGCGACCTCCTGGTTCGCAGTTCTTTTTACGTCCTCTCCCACGACTCCACTCGGCTCTCATCCTTGTTCCCGTTCCGACTGCAACACTTATCCCTTTATTTCCACCCTCACCACTCTTACAGGCCCTAACCGCCATTCCTTCACCTGCACATCCACCCACGATATCTATGCCCTCCGGTGTTCCCTTTGCGGGTCTTTATATATCGGACAAACTGGACGCCGTATGGCGGACCGTTTCGCCGAAAATATGAGAGACATACGACTCGGTTTGGATACTCCTGTCGCCCGTCATTTCTGTTCTCCTGGTCAGTCTTCCCTACATGTTTCAGTCCTGGGTATCCTTTTACATCATGGATCAAAGGCCTCGCGCACCAGAACTGAACAAAGTCTGATTCACCGTCTTGGGTCCTATTCCCCTCTTGGACTCAACTCACCTCCCCAATTTCTCTAATACCCCGTCCATTATCACACCTCTAGATTCCTATCGCTTTCTCTTTGCTCATAGCTTCGTACTTACATGCACACACACTCTTTTACTCACATATACACACATATCTCTTCTTAGCTTCGTACGGACCTATAATAACACACACACACACACACACACACACACACACACAAACACACACACACACACACACATACACACACACACTCATGCTTACGCACGTGCTCAAGTATAGCGCTTTTTACAAAACGATTTTTTTCTCCATTTCAGGTAGACGCGCGCCATCATCCACTTTTCTAAAAAACAAATCATACACAAAACGCCAGCACCAACAGTTTTGCAAGAGATGTCAACATAAATGGACCTGCTATTTTTATCTAATGACATTTTTTCCAATTCCATCCTGCCCGTCCCCTTAATCTATTTTATTTCTCATTCTTTCTTCTGATGATTTAGGTTAAATTTAGCTTATATTTAGCTTAGATTTAGGTAAGATTTAGCTTATATTTAGCTTAGATTTAGGTGATATTTAGCTTATATTTAGCTTAGATTTAGGTGAGATTTAGCTTAGATTTAGCTTAGATTTAGGTGAGATATAGCTTATATTTAGCTTAGATTTAGGTGAGATTTAGCTTATATTTAGCTTCGATTTAGGTGAGATTTAGCTTATATTTAGCTTCGATTTAGGTGAGATTTAGCTTATATTTAGCTTAGATTTAGGTGAGATTTAGCATAGATTTAGCTTATATTTAGGTGAGATTTAGCTTACATTTAGCTTAGATTTAGGGTAGATTTAGCTTATATTTAGCTTATATTTAGGTGAGATTTAGCTTATATTTAGTTTAGATTGAGGTGAAATTAAGCTTACATGTAGCTTAGATTTAGGTGAGATTTAGCTTATATTTAGCTGAGATTTGGGTGAGATTTAGCTTAGATTTAGCTTAGATTTCGGTGAGATTTAAATTTGATTTAGCTTAAATTAAGGTGAGATTTAACTTATATTTAGCTTAGATTTAAGTGAGATATAGCTTAGATTTATATGAGATTTAGCTTATATTTAGTTTAGATTTAGGTGAGATTTAGCTTAGATTTAGCTTAGATTTCGGTGAGATTTAAATTTGATTTAGCTTAAATTAAGGTGAGATTTAACTTATATTTAGCTTAGATTTAAGTGAGATATAGCTTAGATTTAGATGAGATTTAGCTTATATTTAGTTTAGATTTAGGTGAGATTTAGCTTAGATTTAGATTAGATTTAGCTGAGACTTAGCTTAGATTTAGGTGAGATTTTGCTTATATTTAGCATGGAGTCAGATGAGATTTAACTTATATTTAGCCTAGATTTGGGTGAGATTTAGCTTATATTTAGGTGAGATTTAAATGAGGTTTAGCTTATATTTAGCTTAGATTTAGGTGAGATCTAGCTTAGATTTAGGTGAGATTTAGCTTATATTTAGCTTAGATTATGGTGAGATTTAGCTTATATTTAGCTTAGATTTAGGCGAGATTTAGCTTATATTTAGCTTAGATTTAGGTTAGATTTAGCTTATATTTAGATTAGATTTAGGTGAGATTTACCTTATATTTAGCTAAGATTTATGTGAGATTTAGCTTTGATTTAGCTTAGATTTAGGTGAGATTTAGGTTAGATTTAGCTTAGATTAAGGTGAGATTTAGCTTATATTTACCTTAGATTTAGGTGAGATTTAGCTAAGATTTAGCTTAGATTTAGGTGAGATTTAGCTTATATTAAGCTTAGATTTAGCTAAGATTTTGCTTAGATTTAGTTTAGATTTAGGTGAGATTTAGCTTTGATTTAGCTTTGATTTAGATGAGATTTAGCTTAGATTTAGCTAAGATTTAGGGTAGATTTAGCTTATATTTAGCTTATGTTTAGTTGAGATTTAGCTTAGATTTAGCTTATATTTAGGTGAGATTTAGCTTAGATGTAGCTTAGATTTAGGTGAGATTTAGGTGAGATTTAGTTTATATTTAGCTTAGATTTAGGTGAGATTTAGCTAAGATTTAGCTTAGATTTAGATGAGATTTAGCTTATATTTAGCTTAGATTTAGGTGATATTTAGCGTATATTTAGCTTAGATTTAGGTGAGATTTAGCTTATATTTAGCTTAGATTTTGGTGAGATTTAGCTTATATTTAGCTTAGATTTAGGTGAGATTTAGCTTATATTTATCTTAGATTTAGGTGAGATTTAGCATAGATTTAGCTTAGATTTAGGTGAGATTTAGCTTACATTTAGCTTAGATTTAGGGTAGATTTAGCTTATATTTAGCTTATATTTAGGTGAGATTTAGCTTATATTTAGTTTAGATTGAGGTGAAATTTAGCTTAGATGTAGCTTAGATTTAGGTGAGATTTAGCTTATATTTAGCTTAGATTTGGGTGATATTTAGCTTAGATTTAGCTTAGATTTAGCTTAGATTTAGGTGAGATTTAGATTTGATTTAGCTTAAATTTAGGTGAGATTTAACTTATATTTAGCTTAGATTTAAGTGAGATTTAGCTTAGATTTAGATGAGATTTAGCTTATATTTAGTTTAGATTTAGGTGAGATTTAGCGTAGATTTAGATTAGATTTAGCTGAGATTTAGCTTAGATTTAGCTTAGATTTAGATGAGATTTAGCTTATATTTAGCTTAGATTTAGGTGATATTTAGCTTATATTTAGCTTAGATTTAGGTGAGATTTAGCTTATATTTAGCTTAGATTTAGGTGAGATTTAGCTTAGATTTAGCTTAGATTTAGGTGAGATATAGTTTATATTTAGCTTTGATTTAGGTGAGATTTAGCTTATATTTAGCGTAGATTTAGGTGAGATTTAGCTTATATTTAGCTTAGATTTAGGTGAGATTTAGCTTATATTTAGCTTAGATTTAGGTGAGATTTAGCATAGATTTAGCTTAGATTTAGGTGAGATTTAGCTTACATTTAGCTTAGATTTAGGGTAGATTTAGCTTATATTTAGCTTATATTTAGGTGAGATTTAGCTTATATTTAGTTTAGATTGAGGTGAAATTTAGCTTAGATGTAGCTTAGATTTAGGTGAGATTTAGCTTATATTTAGCTTAGATTTGGGTGATATTTAGCTTAGATTTAGCTTAGATTTAGGTGAGATTTAGATTTGATTTAGCTTAAATTTAGGTGACATTTAACTTATATTTAGCTTAGATTTAAGTGAGATTTAGCTTAGATTAGATGAGATTTAGCTTATATTTAGTTTAGATTTAGCTGAGATTTAGCTTAGATTTAGCTTAGATTTAGATGAGATTTAGCTTATATTTAGCTTAGATTTATGTGATATTTAGCTTATATTTAGCTTAGATTTAGGTGAGATTTAGCTTATATTTAGCTTAGATTTAGGTGAGATTTAGCGTTGATTTAGCTTAGATTTAGGTGAGCTTTAGCTTAGATTTAGCTTAGATTTAGGTGAGATTTTGCTTATATTTAGCTTAGATTTAGGTGAGAACTAGCTTAAATTTAGCTTAGATTTAGGTGAGGTTTAGCTTTGATTTAGCTTAGATTTAGGTGAGATTTAGCTTAGATTTAGCTTAGATTTAGGTGAGATTTAGCTTAGATTTACCTTAGATTTAGGTGAGATTTAGCTTATATTTAGCATGGATTAAGATGAGATTTAGCTTATATTTAGCCTAGATTTGGGTGAGATTTAGCTTATATTTAGGTGAGATTTAAATGAGGTTTAGCTTATATTTAGCTTAGATTTAGGTGAGATCTAGCTTAGATTTAGGTGAGATTTAGCTTATATTTAGTTTAGATTATAGTGAGATTTAGCTTATATTTCGTTTAGATTTAGGTGAGATTTAGCTTATATTTAGCTTATATTTAGGCGAGATTTAGCTTATATTTAGCTTAGATTTAGGTTAGATTTAGCTTATATTTAGATTAGATTTAGCTTAGATTTAGCTTAGATTTAGGTGAGATTTAGCTTATATTTAGCTTAGATTAGCTAAGATTTTGCTTAGATTTAGCTTAGATTTAGGCGAGATTTAGCTTATATTTAGCTTAGATTTAGGTTAGATTTAGCTTATATTTAGATTAGATTTAGGTGAGATTTAGCTTATATTCAGCTTAGATTTAGGGGAGATTTAGCTTAGATTTAGCTTAGATTTAGGTGAGATTTAGCTTATATTCAGCTTAGATTTAGGTGAGATTTAGCTTATATTTAGCTTATATTTAGGTGAGATTTAGCTTATATTTAGCTTAGATTTAGGTGAGATTTAGCATAGATTTAGCTTAGATTTAGGTGAGATTTAGCTTACATTTAGCTTAGATTTAGGGTAGATTTAGCTTATATTTAGCTTATATTTAGGTGAGATTTAGCTTATATTTAGTTTAGATTTGGGTGAGATTTAGCTTAGATTTAGCTTAGATTTAGGTGAGATTTAGATTTGATATAGCTTAAATTTAGGTGAGATTTAACTTATATTTAGCTTAGATTTAAGTGAGATTTAGCTTAGATTTAGATGAGATTTAGCTTATATTTAGTTTAGATTTAGGTGAGATTTAGCTTACATTTAGATTAGATTTAGCTTAGATTTAGCTTAGATTTAGCTTAGATTTAGGTGAGATTTTGCTTATATTTAGCTTAGATTTAGGTGAGAACTAGCTTAAATTTAGCTTAGATTTAGGTAAGATTTAGCTTTGATTTAGCTTAGATTTAGCTGAGATTTAGCTTAGATTTAGCTTAGATTTAGGTGAGATTTAGCTTAGATTTACCTTAGATTTAGGTGAGATTTAGCTTATATTTAGCATGGATTAAGATGAGATTTAGCTTATATTTAGCCTAGATTTGTGTGAGATTTAGCTTATATTTAGGTGAGATTTAAATGAGGTTTAGCTTATATTTAGCTTAGATTTAGGTGAGATCTAGCTTAGATTTAGGTGAGATTTAGCTTATATTTAGTTTAGATTATGGAGAGATTTAGCTTATATCTCGTTTAGATTTAGGTGAGATTTAGCTTATATATAGCTTTGATTTAGGCGAGATTTAGCTTATATTTAGCTAGATTTAGGTTAGATTTAGCTTATATTTAGATTAGATTTAGGTGAGATTTAGCTTATATTTAGCTTAGATTTATGTGAGATTTAGCTTAGATTTAGCTAAGATTTAGGTGAGATTTAGCTTTGATTTAGCTTAGATTTAGGTGAGATTTAGCTTAGATTTAGCTTAGATGAAGGTGAGATTTAGCTTATATTTACCTTAGATTTACGTGAGATTTAGCTTAGATGTAGCTTAGATTTAGGTGAGATTTAGCTTATATTTAGCTTATATTTAGGTGAGATTTAGCGTAGATTTAGGTGAGATTTAGCTTAGAGTTAGCTTTGATTTAGGTTAGATTTAGGTGAGGTTTAGCTTATATTTAGCTTAGATTTAGGTGAGATTTAGCTAAGATTTAGCTAAGATTTAGATGAGATTTAGCTTATATTTAGCTTAGAATTAGGTGATATTTAGCTTATATTTAGCTTAGATTTAGGTGAGATTTAGCTTATATTTAGCTTAGATTTAGGTGAGATTTAGCTTAGATTTAGCTTAGATTTAGGTGAGATATAGTTTATATTTAGCTTAGATTTAGGTGAGATTTAGCTTATATTTAGCTTAGATTTAGGTGAGATTTAGCTTATATTTAGCTTAGATTTAGGTGAGATTTAGCTTATATTTAGCTTAGATTTAGGTGAGATTTAGCATAGAATTAGCTTAGATTTAGGTGAGATTTAGCTTACATTTAGCTTAGATTTAGGGTAGATTTAGCTTATATTTAGCTTATATTTAGGTGAGATTTAGCTTATATTTAGTTTAGATTGAGGTGAAATTTAGCTTAGATGTAGCTTAGATTTAGGTGAGATTTAGCTTATATTTAGCTTAGATTTGGGTGATATTTAGCTTAGATTTAGCTTAGATTTATGTGAGATTTAGATTTGATTTAGCTTAAATTTAGGTGAGATTTAACTTATATTTAGCTTAGATTTAAGTGAGATTTAGCTTAGATGAGATTTAGCTTATATTTAGTTTAGATTTAGGTGAGATTTAGCGGAGATTTAGATTAGATTTAGCTGAGATTTAGCTTAGATTTAGCTTAGATTTAGATGAGATTTAGCTTATATTTAGCTTAGATTTAGGTGATATTTAGCTCATATTTAGCTTAGATTTAGGTGAGATTTAGCTTATATTTAGCTTAGATTTAGGTGAGATTTAGCTTAGATTTAGCTTAGATTTAGGTGAGATATAGCTTATATTTAGCTTAGATTTAGGTGAGATTCAGCTTATATTTAGCTTAGATTTAGGTGAGATTTAGCTTATATTTAGCTTAGATTTAGGTGAGATTTAGCTTATATTTAGCTTAGATTTAGGTGAGATTTAGCTTACATTTAGCTTAGATTTAGGGTAGATTTAGCTTATATTTAGCTTATATTTAGGTGAGATTTAGCTTATATTTAGTTTAGATTGAGGTGAAATTTAGCTTAGATGTAGCTTAGATTTAGGTGAGATTTAGCTTATATTTATCTTAGATTTGGGTGATATTTAGCTTAGATTTAGCTTAGATTTAGGTGAGATTTAGATTTGATTTAGCTTAAATTTAGGTGAGATTTAACTTATATTTAGCTTAGATTTAAGTGACATTTAGCTTAGATTTAGATGAGATTTAGCTTATATTTAGTTTAGATTTAGGTGAGATTTAGCGTAGATTTAGATTAGATTTAGCTGAGATTTAGCTTAGATTTAGCTTAGATTTAGGTGAGATTTTGCTTATATTTAGCTTAGATTTAGGTGAGAACTAGCTTAAATTTAGCTTAGATTTAGGTGAGATTTAGCTTTGATTTAGCTTAGATTTAGGTGAGATTTAGATTAGATTTAGCTTAGATTTAGGTGAGATTTAGTTTAGATTTACCTTAGATTTAGGTGAGATTTAGCTTATATTTAGCATGGATTAAGATGAGATTTAGCTTATATTTAGCCTAGATTTGGGTGAGATTTAGCTTATATTTAGGTGAGATTTAAATGAGGTTTAGCTTATATTTAGCTTAGATTTAGGTGAGATCTAGCTTAGATTTAGGTGAGATTTAGCTTATATTTAGTTTAGATTATGGTGAGATTTAGCTTATATTTCGTTTAGATTTAGGTGAGATTTAGCTTATATTTAGCTTAGATTTAGGCGAGATTTAGCTTATATTTAGCTTAGATTTAGGTTAGATTTAGCTTATATTTAGATTAGATTTAGGTGAGATTTAGCTTATATTTAGCTTAGATTTATGTGAGATTTAGCTTAGATTTAGCTAAGATTTAGGTGAGATTTAGCTTTGATTTAGCTTAGATTTAGGTGAGATTTAGCTTAGATTTAGCTTAGATTAAGGTGAGATTTAGCTTATATTTACCTTAGATTTAGGTGAGATTTAGCTTAGATTTAGCTTAGATTTAGGTGAGATTTAGCTTATATTTAGCTTAGATTTAGCTAAGATTTTGCTTAGATTTAGTTTATATTTAGGTGAGATTTAGCTTACATTTAGCTTAGGTTTAGATGAGATTTAGCTTATATTTTGCATAGATTTAGGTGAGATTTATCTTTGATTTAGCTTAGATTTAGGTGAGATTTAGCTTATATTTAGCTTAGATTTAGGTGAGATTTAGCTTAGAAATAGCTTAGATTTAGGTGAGATTTAGCTTATATTTAGCTTAGATTTAGGTGAGATTTAACTTAGATTTAGCTTAGATTTAGGTGAGAATTAGCTTAGATTTAGCTTATATTTAGGTGAGATTTAGCTTATATTTAGCTTAGATTTAGGTGAGATTAAGCTTAGATTTAGTGAGATTTAGCTTAGATTTAGCTTTGATTTAGCTTAGATTTAGGTGAGATTTAGCTTATATTTAGCTTAGATTTAGGTGAGATTTAGCTTAGATTTAGCATGGATTTAGATGAGATTTAGCTTATATTTAACCTAGATTTGGGTGAGATTTAGCTTATATTTAGGTGAGATTTAATTGAGATTTAGCTTATATTTAGCTTAGATTTAGGTGAGATCTAGCTTAGATTAAGTTGAGATTTAGCTTATATTTAGCTCAGATTATGGTGACATTTAGCTTATATTTCGTTTAGATTTAGGTGAGATTTAGCTTATATTTAGCTTAGATTTAGGCGAGATTTAGCTTATATTTAGCTTAGATTTAGGTTAGATTTAGCATATATTTAGATTAGATTTAGGTGAGATTTAGCTCATATTCAGCTTAGATTTAGGGGAGATTTAGCTTACATTTAGCTTAGATTTAGGTGAGATTTAGCTTATAGTAAGCTTAGATTTAGCTAAGATTTTGCTTAGATTTAGTTCAGACTTAGGTGAGATTTAGCTTTGATTTAGCTTAGATTTAGGTGAGATTTAGCTTAGATTTAGCTAAGATTTAGGGTAGATTTAGCTTATATTTAGCTTATTTGTAGTTGAGATTTAGCTTAGATTTAGCTTTTATTTAGGTGAGATTTAGCTTAGATGTAGCTTAGATTTAGGTGAGATTTAGCTTATATTTAGCTTAAATTTAGGTGAGATTTAGCTTAGATTTAGGTCAGATTTAGATTAGATTTAGCTTTGATTTAGGTTAGATTTAGGTGAGATTTAGCTTATATTTAGCTTAGAATTAGGTGAGATTTAGCTAAGATTTAGCTTAGATTTAGATGATATTTAGCTTATATTTAGCTTAGATTTAGGTGATATTTAGCTTATATTTAGCTTAGATTTAGGTGAGATTTAGCTTATATTTAGCTTAGATTTAGGTGAGATTTAGCTTAGATTTAGCTTAGATTTAGGTGAGATATAGCTTATATTTAGCTTAGATTTATGTGAGATTTAGCTTAGATTTATCTAAGATTTGGGTGAGATTTAGCTTTGATTTAACTTAGATTTAGCTGAGATTTAGCTGAGATTTAGCTTAGATTAAGGTGAGATTTAGCTTATATTTACCTTAGATTTAGGTGAGATTTAGCTTAGATTTAGCTTAGATTTAGGTGAGATTTAGCTTATATTTAGCTTAGATTTAGCTAAGATTTTGCTTAGATTTAGTTTAGATTTAGGTGAGATTTAGCTTATATTTCGTTTAGATTTAGGTGAGATTTAGCTTATATTTAGCTTAGATTTAGGCGAGATTTAGCTTATATTTAGCTTAGATTTAGGTGAGATTTAGCTTATATTCAGCTTAGATTTAGGGGAGATTTAGCTTAGATTTAGCCTAGATTTAGGTGAGATTTAGCTCATATTCAGCTTAGATTTAGGTGAGATTTAGCTTATATTTAGCTTAGATTTAGGTGAGATTTAGCTTATATTTAGCTTAGATTTAGGTGAGATTTAGCATAGATTTAGCTTAGATTTAGGTGAGATTTAGCTTACATTTAGCTAGATTTAGGGTAGATTTAGCTTATATTTAGCTTATATTTAGGTGAGATTTAGCTTATATTTAGCTTAGATTTGGGTGAGATTTAGCTTAGATTTAGCTTAGATTTAGGTGAGATTTAGATTTGATTTAGCTTAAATTTAGGTGAGATTTAACTTATATTTAGCTTAGATTTAAGTGAGATTTAGCTTAGATTTAGATGAGATTTAGGTGAGATTTAGCTTAGATTTAGCTTAGATTTAGGTGAGATTTAGCTTAGATTTACCTTAGATTTAGGTGAGATTTAGCTTATATTTAGCATGGATTAAGATGAGATTTAGCTTATATTTAGCCTAGATTTGTGTGAGATTTAGCTTATATTTAGGTGAGATTTAAATGAGGTTTAGCTTATATTTAGCTTAGATTTAGGTGAGATCTAGCTTAGATTTAGGTGAGATTTAGCTTATATTTAGTTTAGATTATGGAGAGATTTAGCTTATATCTCGTTTAGATTTAGGTGAGATTTAGCTTATATATAGCTTTGATTTAGGCGAGATTTAGCTTATATTTAGCTTAGATTTAGGTTAGATTTAGCTTATATTTAGATTAGATTTAGGTGAGATTTAGCTTATATTTAGCTTAGATTTATGTGAGATTTAGCTTAGATTTAGCTAAGATTTAGGTGAGATTTAGCTTTGATTTAGCTTAGATTTAGGTGAGATTTAGCTT
>OZ024742.1:221540386-221557886 GCA_964016885.1 Eledone cirrhosa
GTGTTCCGGAAGCATATTACATAACTCTATCACGAGCTCTACCGATTAACGATAGAATGGAGGTAACCATTAGCTGTCAACATCGAAGGGCTAATTCCTTCGCCAATAGAATTTTTGACCCAACTTAGTCATGTAGCCCCATTTTTTACTTGTAGCTAATAAGTTAAATTGCCATGAACAACTAGATAATTATAAGTTACCTCCCCTACATTGTCTCTGAATTAAAAAATTTAAAATTAGCACTTAACTATAAACACTCACAATTTCTAATCTTTCGAGAAGTTACTTCCCTTGAAACCACCCTCTAATTAGTAAGGTAAATATGCCCTTTGGCAGCCATCTTCCTCTAATTAGTAAGGTAAATATGCCCTTTGGCAGCCATCTTGCAGCCTCGACAGATGAATACTGCTTGATTATGGGTGACAACTGATGCAACCAAGACACCATAGTAAAAACCAATATATGGAACATTATATTAAGTAACATTATCCCATTATTTTAATTTATATTCCTTTGAAGTGTTAATTATTTTCAACTGAATCAGATCAATTATGATATATAGTCATCTGATCCAGAAATAATATATGGAGTAGCGAAACAATTGTAAACGGACATTAGTATTATTAATATTATTATTATTCTCTACATTCCTTACATCAAAATAAAATATGTTGACAATCTTTTAATAATGTCTTCCTTGTGAAGTTTGTGGTCTTGTTTGGCTTAACTAATGAATATATATATATATATATATATATATTATATATATATATATATATATATATATATAATAATATATATATATAATATATATATATATATATAAAATATATATATAATATATTTATATATATAATATATATATATAAATATATATAATATATATATATATAATATATATATATAATATATATATATATTAATTTATTAAAATAACAGAATAAAGTTTAAGCAAAGAATTGCTGCTTTCACCTTTAACGGGATCTTCTGAAACTAACAAAGTCGATCTGTAAACGCAGAAGTGGATATTTCAAAACACGTTGCAGCCGGAGGAAGACAGGAAGACGATACTTTGGTTCGTGGAAACGTTCCCAGGCAAAGAACGGGAAAAAACGAATAATACGTCATTAATAGGAGCGGTGAAAAACAATTACGCGCAAAGACAAATTTATTATTATTACTATTATTATTACTATATAATATATATATATATTATATACATATAATATATATATATAAATATATATAATATATATATATATATATAATTTATATAATATATATATATAATATATATATATAATTATATATATATATATATATATATATATATATATTAAATAATATATATATATATAATATAAATATCGGACCCCCCCAAATAAAAACGCCCCCCCCCCCCGGAAAAAAATGGACCCCACCACCACCCAAATAAAAATGGAGCACTCCACTCAAATAAATACGGACTCCAAATAAAAAACGCACCACCCCCCCCAATAAAAAACGGACCCCGCTCAATAAAAAAACGCCCTCCCCTCCATAAAAAACGAATCCGCCCCAAGTAAAAAACTGACCCCACCCCCCCAAAAAACAGACACCCCAATAAAAAAGGGACACTCACCCCCACATTAAAAACGGGCCCCCATAAAAAACGGTTCCCCAAACAAAAAACGGACCGCTCCCAATAAAAAATGGAACCCCACCCCACCCCACATAAAAAACGGATCCCCGCTAAAGCGGACCCCCAATAAAAAATGGATCCCTCCCAAATAAAAACAGACCCACCTCAATAAAAAACGTACCCCCCCCCAAATAAAAAACGGACCGCCCCTCAAAGAAAAAATGCACCCCACCACCACCCAAATTAAAAAAAGGACCTCACTTCTCCACTCAAATAAAAAATGCACCTCCCCCAATAAAAAAAAGTGCCCCCCCCCCCCCCAATAAAAAACGGTCTCCAAATAAAAAAGCCCCCCCTTAAAAAAGGACCCCCAGCCTCTCCCCCAAATAAAAAACGGACCTACCCCCCCAAAACGGCACCCCCCTATAAAAATGGACCCCACCCCTCCCCCCAATAAAAAACGGACTCAAAATAAGACTCGGACGCCCACCCTAGCCCATATAAAAAGGGTCTCCAAATAAAAAAGGGTCTCCAAATAAAAAAACAGGCCCCCCAAAAATTAAAAACAGACCCCCAAATAGGAAACGGATCCCCCAGAAATAAAAAACAGCCCCCCCCCCCAATATAAAACGGACCCTCCTCCCAAATAAAAAACGGACACCCAATTAAAAAACGGACCCCTTCCCAAATAAAAAGAATGGACCCCCCCACGCCCATCCCCAAATAAAAAACGGTCCCACCTCCATAAAAAACGCACATCCCCAATAAAAAACGGATCCCCCAAATAAAAAAACAGACCCCCCCCCAATAAAAAAAGGACTCCCCAAATAAAAAACGGACCCCTAAATAAAAAATGGACCCCCACCCCCACCCCAAATATAAAACGAAACCCCCATAAAAAACGGACCGCCAATAAAAAACGGACCCCCTCCCCCCCAAAAAAAGTACCCCTCAAATAAAAATACTCCACCCCTCCCCCAAATGAAAAACGGACCCCCATTCAGTAAAAAAAGCGCGCTTCCCCCATAAAAACGAAACCACCCCAAATAAAAAATAGACCCCAATACGAAACGGAACCCCCTCCCAAATAAAAAACGGACCCACCACCCCCATATCCTAATAAAGAACGGACCCCACTAAAATAACGGACCCCCCCCCCAAATGAAAAAGGACCCCACCAATAAAAAAAACGGATCCCCACCCAATAAAAAAGGACTACAAGTAAAAATCGTACCCCCAAATAAAAAACTGAGCCCCAAATAAAAAAACCGATCCCACCCAAATTAAAAGCAGACCCCCCCCCAATAAAAAACGGACCCCCACCCCTCCCAAATAAAAAACGGATCCCCTCCAAATAAAAAAGGATACTCCCAAATAAAAAAGGAACCCCCCAAATAAAAAACAGATCCCCCAAATAAAATAACAGACCCCCCAATAAAAAACGGACCCCCCCAAAAAAACAGAATCCTCCCTCCCAACAAAAAATGGACCCCCACCCGCACAATAAAAACGAGGCCCCATAAAAATCGGACCCCCCAAATAAAAAACGGACCTCCTCCAATAAAAAATAAGCCCCCACCCCACCCACACATAAAAAAACCGGATCCCAGCTAAAAATGGAAACCCTCAATAAAAAACGCCCTCCCCCCATAAAAAACGGATCCGTCCCAAGTAAAAAACGGACCCCGCCCAAAAAAACAGACCCCCACAATAAAAAATGGACCCCCACCCCCACAATAAAAACGGGCCCCCATAAAAAACGGGTCCCCCAAATAAAAAACGGACCTCCCAAATAAACAATGGACCCCCACCCAAACCCCACATAAAAAAACGGATGCCCGCTAAAACGGACCCCCAATAAAAAACGGATCCCTCCCAAATAAAAAACAGACCCACCCCAATAAAAAACGTACCTCCTCCAAATAAAAAACGGACCCCCCTCAAATAAAAAATGGACCCCACCACCACCGACATAAAAAAGGACCCCACTTCTCCACTCAAATAAAAACGGACTCCAAATAAAAAACGCACCCCCCCCCATAAAAAAGTGCCCCCCCCCCCCCCCCCCCCAAATAAAAAACGGACGCTCCCAAATAAAATAGCTCGCCCCCTTAAAAAAACGGACCCCCACTCCTCCCCCAAATAAAAAACGGACCTACCCCTAATAAAAAACGGACCCCCCTCCAAATAAAAAAGTACCCCCATCCCAATAAAAAAACTCCACCCCTCCCCCAAATAAAAAACGGACTAAAAAACAGATCCCCCCAAATGAAAAAGGACCCCCCCTCCCAATAAAAAACGGATCCGCCACCCAATAAAAAAGTCTACAAATAAAAACGTACCCCCAAATAAAAAACGGAGCCCCAAATAAAAAAACGGATCCCCCCAAATTAAAAGCAGAACCCCCAATAAAAAACGGAACCGCCTCCCAAATAAAAAACGTATCCCCCCCAAATAAAAACGGACCACCCCAAATAAAAAAGGATCCCCCAAATAAAAAACGGATCCCCCAAGTAAAACAACAGACCCTCCTAATAAAAAAACAGATCTCCCCCCAAAAAAAAACAGACACCCCAACAAAAAATGAACCCCCACCCCCACAATAAAAACGGGTCCCCATAAAAAACGGACCCCCTCAAATAAAAAACGGACCTCCGCCAATAAAAAAAATGCCCCCCACCCCCACATAAAAAAACCGGATCCCCGCTAAAAACGGACCCCCAATAAAAAACGGATCCCTCCCAAATAAAAAACAGACCCACCCCATAAACAACGTACCCCCCAAATAAAAATCGGACCCCCCCCCCAAATAAAAAATGGACCCACCCACACCCAAATAAAAAACGTACCCCCACCCCTCCACCCAAATAAAAACAGACTCCAAATAAAAAACGGAATCCCCCAATAAAAAAGGTTCCGCACCCCTCCCCCAAATAAAACACCGCCACCCTATATAATAAACGGATCCCCCTCCCCTCCCACCGAATAAAAAACGGTCTCCAAATAAAGAACGGACCAACCCCCGAAAAAACACGCCCCCCCCCTAAAAACGCCCCCATACCTCCCAAATAAAAAACGGACTCCAAATAAAAAACGGATCCCTCTCAAATAAAAAAGACGTCCCCAAATAAAAAAACGGATCCACCCCCCCAATAAAAAACGAACCTCCCGCGAATAAAAAACGGACGTCCACCAAATGAAAAACGGACCCCCCTATTAAAAAACGGACTCCAAATAAAAAACGTGCCCACACCCATAAAAAACGGACCCCACCCCTCCCCCAAATAAAAAACGGTCTCCAAATAAAAAACGAACCCCCTAAATACAAAAACGAAGTCCAAATAAAAAACGGACACCCCCAATAAAAAACAGGCCCCCTCAAATAAAAAACGGTCTCCACCCCCAATAAAAAAAACGGTTACCTCCCCACCCCTCGCCCAAATAAAAATCGCTCCCCCAATAAAAAACGGTTATCCCCCGCCCCTTCCCCCAAATAAAAAACGGTCTCCAAATAAAAACGGACACGACAAATAAAAAAACAGACCACCCCAATAAAAAACGGAACCCCCGAAATAAGAAATGGACCCCAACATCCCGACCTCTCCCCTCCAAATAAAAAACGGACGCCCCATAAAAAATGGACCGCCACAATAAAAAAACGGAATGCCCCGAATAAAAAACGGTCTCCAAATAAAAAACAGAACCAAATAAAAAACGGACACCAAATAAAGAACGGACCCCCAATAAAAAACGGACACCCCATAAAAAAAAAACCTCCACCCCTCCCCCCAAATAAAAAACGGTCGCCAAATAAAAAACGGACTCCAAATAAAAAACGCCCACCGCCCTTAAAAGATGGACACACACCCCTATCCCCCAATAAAAAACGGATCTCCCCAAATAAAAAAGGACCGCCCAAATAAAAAATGGATCCCCCCAAAGTAAAAGAACAGACCTCCTAAAAAAAACGCCCCCCTTCCCCTAAAAAAACGGACCCCCCAATTAAAAAACAGACAACTCCCCAAATAAAAAGAATGGACCCCCACGCCCATCCCCAAATAAAAAAGAGACCCCAATAAAAAACGGACCCACCCCCATAAAAAACGGACCTCCCCAATAAAAAACGGATCCTCCCAAATAAAAACAGACCCCCCAATAACCCCCCCCCCCCCCCCCCAAATAAAAAACGGAGCCCCAAATAAAAAAAATGGACCCCACCCCCACCCCAAATAAAAAACGGACATCCCTATATTAAAAAAAAGCGCGCTTCCCCTATAAAAACGGATCCACCCCAAATAAAAAGATAGACCCCCGAATAAGAAAGGGAACCCCCTCCCAAATAAAAAATGGACCCTTCAAATAAAAAACGGACCACCCCAAATGAAAAATGGACACCCCACACCCACATCCAAATAAAAATCGGACCCCACTAAAATAACGGAGCCCACTAGAAAGACAGATTCCCCCCTAAATGAAAAAGGAACCCCCCCCCCAATAAAAAACGGAACCGCCTCCCAAATAAAAAACGTATCCCCCCAAATAAAAACGGACCCCCCAAATAAAAAAGGACTCCCCCAAATAAAAAACGGATCCCCCAAATAAAAAAACAGACCCCCCAATAAAAAAACGGATCCCCCCCCCAAAAAACAGACCCCCCAACAAAAAATGGACCCCACCCCCACAATAAAAACGGGCCCCCATAAAAAACGGATTCCAAATCCCCACCCATAAAAAAACGGACCTCCCCCGAATAAAAAATGGACCCCCAATAAAAAACGGATATCCCCCAAATAAAAAAGGTACACCCTCCAATAAAAAAACGGACCCCCCCCCCAATAAAAAAAATCCCTCAATAAAAAACGCGCCCCCCCCAAAAAAAAACTAATAAAAAATGGATCCCCAACCCCACAATAAAAACGCGTCCACATAAATAACGGACTCGAAATAGCCCCCCACCCAATTAAAAATGACCCCCACACACACCACACACCACCCCACATAAAAAACGGATTCCCCCTAAAAAACGGATTCCCACCCCCACAATAAAAATGGGCCACCACAAAAAACGAACCCCCCAAATAAAAAAAGAACCCCACCCCCACCCAAATAAAAAACGGACCCCCCCCCCCCCCCCCCCCCCCCCCCCCCCCCCAATAAATAAAGGTCCTCCTATTCCCCCCATAAAAAAAAAGAATCCCCCAAATAAAAAACAGAACCTCCAATAAAAAACGGACCACACCCAAATAAAAAAAGGACACCCCCATCCACACCACCTACCCCCATAAAAACGGACTACCCCCCCCAAAAAAAACGGATTCCTCCAATAAAAAATGGACCCACCCCAATAAAAAAGGATCCCCCCAAATAAAAAACGACTCCCCCCAAATACAAAACGGACACCCCCCTTAAATAAAATAAACGGTCTCCTGATACAAAACGCCCCCACCCACCCACCCACCCCAAAAACGGACTCCAAATAAAAAACGGACCGCCAATAAAAAACGGATCACCCAATAAAAACCGGAATCCCAATAAAAAACGGATCCCCCAAAATAAAGAACGCCCTCCCCCCCAATATAAATGGACACCCACCCCAACACAATTAAAAACAGATTTCCCCTCCCTCTTTCCTCCCTCACCACCCCCAAATAAAAAACAGAACCCCCAATAAAAAACGGATAAAAAAAAACAGACCCCACCCAATAAAAAACAGACCCCCCGAAATAAAAAAAGACCCCCACATCCCGACCCCACCCCCACAAATAAAAAATGGATTCCCCCAATAAAAAATGGACCCCGCCCCCAATAAAAAACGGACCCTTTCCCAAAGAAAAAACGTACCCCCATATAAAAAACGGACCCCCCCAAAAAATAGACCCCCTTATAAAAAATGGACCCTCACCCCCACACTAAAAACGTACCCCCCAATAAAAAACGGATTCCAAATAAAAAGAACTCCCTCACCCAAATAAAAAGCAGACCCCCGAATAAAAAATGGACCCTCATAGCCCACCCCCAAATAAAAAAACAGACCCGCAATAAAAAACGGACCCCCCCCCCCCAACAAAAAATGGACCCCATCCTCCAAAATAAAAACGGGCCCCCATAGAAAACGGACCCCCAAATAAAAAACGGACCTCCCCCAATAAAAAATAAACCCCACCTCACAAAAAAACCGGATCCCCGCTAAAAATGGACCCCCAATAAAAAAAAACGGATCCCTCCCAAATAAAAACAGACCCACTCCAATAAAAAACATACCCCCCAAATAAAAATCGGAGCCCCCTCCCCAATAAAAAATGTACCCCACCCCCACCCAAATAAAAAACGATCTCCAACTAAAAATGCCACCCACCCCTCCCCCAAATATAAAACGGACCCTTCGAATAAAAATGGACCACCCCAAATATCTCCAAATTAAAAACTGACCCCACTAAAAAAACGGACCGCCGGATAAAAAACGGACCCCAATAAAAAACGGACGCCCCCATAAAAAACGGATCACCAATAAAAAACGGATCCCCTCAAATAAAAAATGCCCCCCCCAAATAAAAAACGGATCGACACCCAATAAAAAATGAGCCCCCCACCCCCCACCCCGATAAAAAAAACGGACCCCCCTATTAAAAACCGGACTCCAAATAAAAATACGGGCCCACACCCAAAAAAACGGACCCCACCCCTCCCCCAAATAAAAAACGGGCACCCCCAATAAAAAACAGGCCCCCTCAAATAAAAAACGGTCTCCACCCCCAATAAAAAAAACGGTTACCTCCCCACCCCTCGCCCAAATAAAAACGGTCTCCAAATAAAAAACGCCTCCCACCCAATAAAAAACGGACTCACCATCCTTCCCTCCCCAAAAAAAAACGGTCTCAAAATAAAACACGGACCCCCCACCTCCACAATAAAAACGGATGCCCCAAATAAAAAACGGATGCCCCATAAAAAACGGTCTCCAAATAAAAAACAGAGCCGCCCAAATAAAAAACGGACTCCAAATAAAGAACGGACCCCCAATAAAAAACGGATCCCCCCATAAAAAAGGACCTCCACCCCTCTCCCCCAAATAAAAAACGGTCTCCAAATAAAAAACAGACACGCCCAAATAAAAAACGGTCCAAAAAAAAAGTCCCTCCCCCAATAAAAAACGGACCCCCCTCAATAAATAAGGCCCATAAAATACGGATCCGCAAAAAGTAAAAATTAGACCACCCTAATAAAAAACGGAACCCTCTCCCAAATAAAAAACGGACCCCCAAATAAAAAATGTACACTTCAAATAAAAAACGGACGATCCCCAATAAAAAATACACCCCCTACCCCTATCTCCAAATAAAAAACGGACCCCACTGAAAAAAGCACCCTCCCCCCATAAAAAACAGACCCCCCCCAATAAAAAACGGCTACTCCCAAATAAAAAACGGTCTTCAAATAAACAAGCCCCCCCCCTTAAAAAACGGACCCCCACCCCTCCCCCAAATAAAAAACGGTCTCCAAATAAAAAACAGACCTACCCCCAATAAAAAACGCCATCTCCCCCCCATAAAAACGTACCCCAACCCTCCCCCAAATAAAAAACGGACTCAAAATAAGAGTCGGACCCCCACCCCTCCCCCATATAAAAAGGGTCTCCAAATAAAAAACGGGCCCCCAAATAGAAAACGAATCCCCCACAAATAAAAAGCAGACCCCCTAATAAAAAAACGGACCTTCCTCCCAAATAAAAAACGGACCCCCTACATTAAAAAACGGACCCCTCCCCAAATAAAAAGAATGGACCCCCCACACCCATCCCCAAATAAAA
The DNA here is from genome assembly GCA_964016885.1 of Eledone cirrhosa. Lineage (NCBI taxonomy): Eukaryota > Metazoa > Mollusca > Cephalopoda > Octopoda > Eledonidae > Eledone > Eledone cirrhosa. Next base: position 221,549,815 of record OZ024742.1, read on the forward strand.
AAGATACCCCAATAAAAAACGGACCCACCCCCATAAAAATCGGACCTCCCCAATAAAAAACGGATTCCCCAAATAAAAAACAGACCCCCCAACATAAAAGGACCCCTCAAATAAAAAAAGGACCCCTAAATAAAAAATGGACCCCACCCCCACCCCAAATAAAAAACGGACCCCCTCAATAAAAAAAAAGCGCGCTCCCCCCGTAAAAACGGGACCACCCCAAATAAAAAATAGACCCCCCCAATAAGAAACGGAACCCCCTCCCAAATAAAAAACGGACCCCCAAATAAAAACCGGACCCTTCAAGTAAAAAACGGACCACTCCAAATAAAAAATGGACCCCCCATCTCCAAATAAAAAACGGACCCCACTAAAATAACGGAGCCCACTAAAAAAAACAGATCTCCCCCAAATAAAAACGGATCCCCCTCAAATAAAAAAGGACCCCCAAAATAAAAAAAAACTCCACCCTTCCCCCATAAAAAACGGATCCGCCCCAAGTAAAAGATAGACCCCCCCCCCAATAAAAAACGGAACCCCCTCCCAAATAAAAAACGGACCCCACCCCCACCACAATTAAAAACAGATCTTCCCTCCCTCTTTCCTTCTCCCTCTCAATAAAAAACAAACCCCCCAATAAAAAACGGACCCCACCCCCACCCCCACCCGAAATAAAAAAGGACCCCCCGCCGCCAAAATAAAAAACGGACCCCCCATAAAAAACGGACCGCCCCAATAAAAAAACCGAATCCCCCCAAATAAAAAACGGATTCCCCCATTAAAAAATGGACCCCCCCAATAAAAAAACGCCCCCCCAAATAAAAAACAGATCCCCCAAAATAAAAATGGACCCCCCACCCCAATAAAAAAACGGACTCCAAATAATAAACGGATCCCCCCAAATAAAAAACGGAACCCACCCCAATGAAAAACGGATCCTCCCAAATAAAAAACGGACCTCTCCCCAAATTAATAAAATGGACCCCAAATAAAAACTGGACACTTCCAATAAAAAACAGACCCCCCAATAAAAAACGGACCCCTCCCAAATAAAAAATGGACCCCCACCCCTACCCCTACCCCGCAAATAAAAAACGGATTCCAAATAAAAAAACTCCCCCCCAATAAAAAACGGACCCACCCAATAAAAAACGAACCCACCCAATAAAAAACGGACCCCCCCCCAATAAAAATGGAACTCCCAGCGGCATCAGGGCCACCATCTTGCAACTTTGGTCTACTAAATTCGTTATTGGAAGATTATTAACCCATCATTGATTTCCAAAATGCTAATTGGTTCATAACTTTTAATAACCGGTTTAACTGCTTTCTGTACTTAATTGATAAGCTTATTCGCTTTCAAGCCACGTTTACCTGTATGTAACTTTTCATAGCAAATGAACAAACCCGAGCAACGCCGGGCTAAACTGCTAGTATATATATATATATAACATATGTCTTTCCAAGCTTATTTTTTATACACGTGTTTTATACACGTGTACACACAGACACACAGACACACACACACACACTCACTCACATATATATATATATATATATATATATATATTGGTGCAGTCTCGGTTACCTGCTCTGTATGTATACAGATTCAACTTTATCGTACACTTCGCCTGTTAGCGCACGTCTCATATATATCTTAATTATACGTGCGCTAATTATATGCAAATTAGTACGTCCAATTCATAATAATAATTGTTTTTACTTTTGGCACAAGGCCAGCAATTACCCCAGTACATTACTGGTACTTTATTTTATCGACCCCGTAAGGATGAAAGGCAAACCTAACCTCGGCGGTATTTGCACCCAGAACGTAAAGGGCCATTACACTATGCTGCAAAGCATGGTGTCTGACGCTCTACCGATACTACAAATCCAATTCATAATAATAATAAAGGGTATATATACCATTCAAATACAGGTTTCCTTGTGTTTGATTGGATGATATACACGCCTTCTGATGAGGGCCCAATTAGGTCTGAAAATCGATTAAAAGTGTTTATCATTTTTTTTCAATTTACAGGGAAATTCGTATATTTATATACACATTGGTGCTGTCTCGGTTACCCACTCTGTATGTATACAGATATAACCATATCGTATATTTCCGTTGGTAGCGCACTGCTTTATATATATACACACACACATACATACATATATATATATATATATATATATATATATATATATATATATATATATATATATATATATCGCTGCCATGTCCTGCATCTCCAACAGACCAGTGTTTGTCCTTAGGACATGGCAGCGATAATGAGGGACAGAGACCGCTGGAGAGAACTCGTCCATGGATCTCGGGAATTTTACCCGCCTTAGATATATATATATATATATATATATATATATATACATACATACATTTAAAGATGTCATTATGTTTGAAGTACAGAGAGTTTGACCATTGTATCGTACTAGTAATTACTTATGAGGCAGAGACATGGTCGATGACTAAAAACCTGAAACAGAAGTTTAGAAGAAAACAAAGAAATAACGAATGTTAGAATTCACTAAAAGGGACAGAGAAACTTGTCAATGGATAAGAGGGCAAATAAAAGTACAAGACATCATCAAAATGATTAACCCTTTAGATAACATAGTTATGATTTTCAAATAATTTTTGAAAATAATAAAGAATTTGGAGGGCTTTAATGATGTATCTATGTATGTATCTTTGGACACATAACTCCTAATTTAGATATAGGGGCGCCGTAATGAGATACAGCGTGTTTTGGCCATTTTAAGCCTTTCTTCCAGAGAAAGAGTAATAGAGAAGAGGTGAAAAAGAGATATAGAGAAAGAATCAACCCCAGTACTAGACTAGAACTTGTTTTATTGACCTCGAAAAGATGAAAGGCCAAGTTTATCTCGGGGGGATTTGAACTCCGTGGGATTTGGAAATCGGAACGAATACTGTAAAGAATTCTATCCAACGTTGTAACGATTTTGCCAATTTTCCTTCTGGTGATATAAGCTGGTGTTTGGAACGTAATTTAACAGAGTTTCCTACATAGAATTATGATGGAAGATTTTTAGATAAACATAGATTCTTTAAAACAAACACCTTTGCAGACGTGTCAACTCTCCCCGTCCGACGGGGAGATCTTCCACCCACTTTGGGGAGGGTGAGAGATGTTTTCTTTTGTGAAAATGGGTATAACTTTCATTATGTAAAATCTCATTTTGCATCATTTCTCCCCGTTTTGGCGCACTTTTTTTCATGGTACTCCCCGTTTGGGTTTTTAGAGGTTGGCAGGTCTTCCTTTGTATTATCAAACAATAAGCAGTTTCGTATTAAAAAGGTTAAGAAAAAATTGGAAGTCGTGTGTTTTAACCACGCGACCATTTTACCAGTCAATCAATATAATTGTTCAGATGATTGATCACGAACATATTATTATTATCATTATTATTATCGCTCTGTCACGCAGTGCAGATGGATAATGCACCGGGGTATTTAGTCATCTGTCAAATCTCAACAAGGACCTCAGATAAATAATACTTTCCTCAAAATGTGCGCAGTACCTAGTGAAGCCCCCTTTTGTATGACATCTAATCTGTATGATATTTCCAGTCACTTTAAGAAGTCTTGAAGTTTCAATGGGATTTACTCCGATCACAATAGGTATCATTATCACATTACCCTCTTGCCAGCTCCACTTTCAATTCAGAGGACTAGGTGACTTTTTCAGTCCCCTTACTCGAATGCCTAAAGTATAAACAATTATTATTATTATTGGTTGTCAGTAGGGCAGTGGATTGGCAGTATCGGTAGAGGGTCGGACGCCATGCTTTGCAGTATAGAATTACGGCCCTTTATGATCTGAGTTCAAATCCCGCCGAGGTTAACTTTGCCTTTCATCCTTACGGGGTCGATAAAATAAAGTACCAGTCACGCACTGAATCGATTTAATCGACTCTCCCCTCCCCCAAAATTGCTGGCCTTGTGCCTATATAAGAAACCATTATTATTGGTTGTCAGTAAGGCAGTGGATTGGCAGTATCGGTAGAGGGTCGGACGCCATTCTTTGCAGCATAGAGTTACGGCCCTTTATGATCTGAGTTCAAATCCCGCCGAGGTTAACTTTCATCCTAACGGGATCGATAAAGTAAAGCACTGGTAATGCACTGGCGTAATTGCTGTCCTTTTGCTAAAAGTAGAAACTTTTTATTGGTTGTCGGACTGGGAAGACGTGTTTTTGTGAGCTGTGTGAGTTGGATATTTTTTAAGTTTTGCATTGAAATAATTGTATTTTTTGTGACAAAGGAGTAATAAGACACCCATATTTTCCCTGCGTAACGGCGACCCCATAATATTTGGGCATTTGGGCCCAAATATTTGAACTTTATTTCTTTTGACACACACACACCCCCTCCACACACACACATACACACACACACACACACACACACAAAATGAACGAGCCACACCACCCAACTTTAAGTCTGCCGTCTCAGGATAGCGATTTGAAAGTTGAAAGGAGGGACACAACAAGCACAATTATGGACACAGAGAAATTACAAACGCAACATGCAAAATGAAATTAGCAACACTACCACAAACAACATGAATAAGGACAGCAACAACAGCAACAATGAAACAAGTAAAGAAAACAACAACAACAACAACAACTCCAAGAGCAACAACGTAATTAAAAACAACAACACCAACTGCAACAGGGACAACAACACCAGCACCGGCAACACCACCAGCGCAAACACCACCACCAACTTGGGTCAGCCAGGTGGAAAACGAGAAAAGCTATCCCATTCCCCCTCCCACCAAAAAATGCAAACATTGACACACACACACAAACACAGACACACAGACTTTCAGTAGCGAAGACGAGGCAAAACATAAAGCCAAAAAACAATCAAAAAGAAGGCACATAAAAAATCCACACATCACACACATACCCACAACAGAAAATGCAGACACCACACACACACACTACAAACACTCCCACAACAACAGCAACACCATCACCACTACCTCCACAATCTCCCAAACGCAAATAACCACAACCAACACTAGAACAAAACAAAACACACAACTTCGTTCTATTAAGATGGGCCAACAAGGATTTGATGGCCTTCATAGCACGTAGGCAAGACATAGAAAAGGAGGGGGAAATATTCGGCACCAGCACATTTCGTGTACCTGAGGATATAACGATGGTACGTATGTCACTCGGTGCATACAAAGAAATTAGGAAGAACTTTCCCCGGGAAGTGGGAACTCCGAATATGAAGCTCACTTCACGACTTTTAAAAGGCTTCCCAAAGGAAACCTTACCAACAATGCAGGTCGAACCACCCAACCTCCACAAGCAATTAGGAAGTAAGTAAACTTTCCTTCTCTCTCTTTAGTCTGCCAACATGGCCATCCTAAGAATGTTGTTTAAATGTTCGTGGCCTTGGGTCGTCCTGGAAGCAGGGTCGCCTGCTGAACGACCTCAGGTCACTAAAAATGGATCTGATTGCCCTCAGTGAGACCAGAATTTCCGACACTCTCACACTAGCCCCAATTTTCGATGACTATCAGATCTTCGCATCTCTTAGTCGGCTGGGAATGGGAGGTGGGATAGCAGTGCTGTTCAGGAGAGGCCTGAATCTCGAATTAAGCTTAATCTTCCGGGACTCGAACGGTAAGTTGGTGGTCCTGGACGTGAATAATAGTGAAGGTAGTGCATTTAGACAGGTGGCCGTCTACACCCCGACATGGGCTGGACGGCCGGACTTCTTTAGGCGCCTGGAATCCTTTCTGGGAACGTCTCACCTTTTACTGTTAGCGGGGGACTGGAACAGCATCTTAGGCACACGCTGGGGTTGTGTGGGAGTAGGTGATAGGAGTGTAGGGTCCATAAGCCTCGAGTACCTGATCAGCCAGTTCCAACTCTCACAGGTACAAATTTTGCTAATGCTGGACCAACCACATAGGGTCGCCTAGATTTTATATAGATAGGTCAATAGATAAGGATAGTATAGGTTGTTCACACAAGTTTGTGATCTGTATGGTAGACCTAGATAAGACACGTAGGCTGGAAGCTGAACATGTCGTTTCTGGCACGTAAGGCTTACATGGACTGCGTCAACAATTTATTTAAGCAAAAGTCGACAGGGTGGGTCATCAACAATAGGTGGTGGTGGGCTCTCAAAAGTGATATTAGAGTAATTTCGATAGGTTTAAGCAAAGAAGTAGCGTTAGATAAAAATAGAAAGGAGGGGGAGCTAGTAGTTAAATTAGACGAGGCTATTTGTAGTAGTCTTGCAACTGATGTGCTAGCGGCGAGAATGGCAATAGACCAATTCTTCAATGCGAAACACGAAGGTTGCATTGTCAGAGTAGAGGCACGGCGTGGTAACAAAACCACGATTCAATCTTCGATGGACCGAGACGGACGTGAGCTGAACTATTCCTGGCAGATGTGTGAGGCCTTTCGCCATCATTTTGCTTGACTGTTCGGTGGGGAGTAGGTATCGGAGACAGTGACGGACTTCAGTTCCTACCTCGACGGCCTACTGCGTATCTCACCAGCCGATGCTGAGCGCTGCGAAAGGCCGATAACTTGAGCCGAGATTCGGCATGTCCTTGTCGACTGCACGAGACACAAATCACCCGGTTTGGATGGTGTGCCCCACGAGCTTTACATAGATATGCCAGACTTGTTCTCTGATTCCCTCGAAGCGCTCTGCTGCAATTGGCAGCAGAGCGGGAGTAGTTCCAGTTCTGTGAGCCGGGACGTAGTGACGCTGATGAGGAACGACGAGAACAAGAGGAATACATTCGACAACTTCAGGCCCATACCTCTGCTCAAGTTTAAGATTTTGACCAAGGTGTTAGCGAAGAGGTTAGCGCTTGTCATTGAGGATTTGGTAAGGGAGGCACAAACTTGCGTAATCTCGACCAGGTCCATGCACGACAACCCTCACCTCATGCGATACATCATAGAGAGATTAGAGTGTAAACCTGGCTTCGGTGGGGCTCTGATCAATTTAGATCAATTGACAACTTTCAATAGGGTCGATCATCGATACCTGGAGGCTGTCCTCAAGGCAGCTGGCTTCGGTCACGTCTCCAGAGGCTGGATCGCTACAATGCACAGTGGCATCTGCTCGGTGGTTAAAACTAATGGCCGTCTTTCGGAACCGTTTCAGATCACCCGATCGGAACTTTTACTGCGGAAGTTGAAGCTGTTTCAAGGCATTCCGCTCGAACTGAGACGCAGAAAGGCTGTGTCGACATATGATGGTGTTGTACACCTCGGAAATCATGGTGGTTGGCACCTTCTTGGAGGGACATGAAAGGTTGACGACAGCAAAACTAAACCCAAAAAAGTCGGTGGGTTTGCAGCTCGGCACCTGGAGAGGCAAGTCGATGCCGTCCAACAGCGTTGTCGGAAGCTGGACGGAGGGACCGGTAAATTTGCTCGGGATTTGGTTCGGACCAGACCCCCAGGTGGATAAGAATTGGGATGAGGTTATGAACAGGGTAGCCACTCTCAACCAGAAATGGGCAGAGAGGAAGCTCTCCCTGAAAGGTCCGGCAGAGGTGGCGAACGTGTACATCGCATCCGACATCTACTACCGCCTAACAGTCGTACCTTGCTGCCGTTCGCTCCTCGACAAATTTAAACGGCTACTCCTTAACTTCTTGTGGAGAGGACAGGTTCCGTTGGTGAAGCGGTCCATCTGTTGCTAGCACCTTCTACGTGGAGGGCTGGGCATGCCGTGGCTAATGATGCGCAACCATGCGCTGAGGCTGCGGCATCTCCAAATATTCTGCCTAAATAGTGAACAGGTGTGGTCACCGTTTGTGAGACAGGCCTTTCCGCAGTTCGTCTCTTTCACTGAGCTGCAGGCCTGGGTCAAGAAGTGACAATGACTTTTCTCTACCAGGCGGGTAATGGGGTCGTTGGAACTTCTACTCAAGAGTTCTTTAGAGGATTAGAGGTGGGCAAGTGCGACGACGCACTCGGAGAGGCTCTGGGCGTCGACGAAGTCGAACTGACCAGTCTGTTCCGGAGGACTTTCGA
>OZ024742.1:221562886-221567886 GCA_964016885.1 Eledone cirrhosa
GATATATATATGTGTGTATACATCCATTAAAGATATGCACGAGCCTACCAATATTCGTTATTATCATCTTATCACCTCAATGGCAGCGATTTCTCTTTGAGGACCTGTGAAGGCCCTGAGCAATGCTCCTCTCACTATTCCAGCATTATCGACTGCTACTTAAATATCTGTTAGGTGTTAACAGCGCAAGAGAAAGAAAAATAAGTATATGTGTGTATATATATATATATATATATATATATATATACTTTATTTTATCGACCCCGTAAGGATGAAAGGTAAAGTTAACCTCGGCGGGATTTGAACTCAGAATGGCAAGATATTAATAATTGTTTCTATTTTAGGCACAAGGCCAGTAATTATCCCAGTGCATTACTGGTACTTTATTTTATCGACCCCGTAAGGATGAAAGGCAAAGTTAACCTCGGCGGGATTTGAACTCAGATCATAAAGGGACGTAACTCTATGCTTCAAAGCATGATGTCCGACTCTCTACCGATACTGCCAATCCACCGCCCTGATATTAATAATGATATTCGATTCGTTTGCAATTATGCAAACCATCTCTTAAGCCATGTCAGTTGAATGACCGCGCCATTCTTGCTCTCATATAAACAGAACGACAAACACTAATGTTTCTGGGTTATTACCTTTCATCAGTACCGTATACCGTTTACCTGCCAGTCACTGTATATTCCAGTAAATTTCATATATTTTCACTCGCTCTGACAGTTGGCCTGTTACTCGTTGATTTGTTTCTTAAAACCTAACTAATAATTGTTTGAGGAAACCACCGCATATTGGCGGAATCGTAAATATCTTCCGCGATTATTTAATGGCTCTTTTCGTGTCAACATATTTTTTTCACGCTTTTTAACATTAAATTATTAATAACAATATACCGTATTTGCCGGTCTTTATTTTACCTTATGTTTTGACATTTATATGCATTTTTATAGACCACGTTCAATATTCGCGATTTTTCACTGTGTTTAACTGTCAGTGTTTAACTGTCCGTTGGACCTGCAACTGACAGGGAAAAGCCCTTGTCTTTATATACAGACCCAACATATAATTGATGAAAGTTTTGTATGTACACAATAAGATTTATTACGCATCACTACAGAAGTTTTATTGTTCAACAGTTTACAAATAAGATTCACCCAGGTATTATAGCGATAATTTATGACAGCACTATTTTATACAATATACATGAAATTTATAAATAATGTGACATATAATATGTATATATATATATATATATATATATATATATATGTAAAAGGTAAACAGAAATAACAACACAATCGGTACAGTACATGGTAGGAATATATTAGGTTAACGTTTGAAATAGCAGGAAGAGGGTCTTAACGTTTCGGACGCTAGTCCTTCATCAGAAGAAATAATCAGAAATTAGAAAGATTGAAGGGACGGGTGGGAGTGGAATTGGAAAAAATGTTTTTAGAGGAAAATAACTGGTCCTTTCATGCTGCCATTTCTTGGAAAACTGTTGATGCTGGCATTTTGTATATGATATATATATATATATTTTTTAGAAAAGTGGATGATGGAGCGCGTCTACCAGAAATGAAAAAAAAAAACGTTTTGTATAAAGAGCTATACTTGTGCGCGTGCGTATATATATATATATATAAGTGGTAACACAACAGTTACTTCACCACACCGAGAACAATTGTTTCACCTTAGCGGATCCTCAACTATTGTTCTCAGTATGGTGAACTAACTGTAGTGTTATCACTTCTACCTAATCGATCACCAATACTTTGTTATAACCAGTCAATTCATCAGAGCATGCGAGAATGAAGGAAATACACAGGCATGGCTTCTATATATAGTAGTGGCATTAAATCAGAACAATAATAACAATACTCAAATAAATTAGCTAGACTGTAAATAGTTAAAATAATCACAACATCAATCTAAGTAAGACATAGAGTATACTGATGACTTTAGCATGTAAAACGAGCTGATACGAAGCAGATGTATGAAATTGACATGTAAAAGCTGTCATGGGGTATATTATATATAGTGTAGAGATAACCTGGGGCTTGAAACAATGGACCATTTACTTTACTGTAGGTTTGCTGACCGTAAGATTTATTTATTATCTGACAGATAAAATATTTTCATTGTAGTGAGGATGGTAATTTTTATGTGGTGTAAAGCGGATTCATTATTTAAGTGGTCTACATTAGATGAAGGGATTGTTAGTTCGAATCATGGGGTTGTTTAGCTTTCACAGCATCAATAACAAATCATGCATGGATAAGATAACAATAACAGCAATATAGGCGGTAAGTTAATACAGAGGTTAAGGAAGCAAGGTATATATATAGAGAGAACATGATGAATACTATTACGGATACATTGGGGTGTTCATTATAACAATAGAAGGAAGGTGATATTTCAAGGACTGTGGTAGTAGTCAAATAATGTACTTAGAATTAAGTTCATCTGTTGAAAATCAAGAGTGAGGAGGTTGTGTTGACAGCAGCCGAGAAGAGATATATTTATGGGTTGATAAGATATTTGCAGACATTACTGTGGTATAGAATTAAGGAGGCTAGAAGCTGCTTAAAGAATATTATAGTGCTGTGGTGGTCTGTGTGAGAGTGCGGATTTAATATGTTGAATGCTAAGTTATGTTGGTTCAAATCACGGTGGCTTAAATCTTGCGAATTTAGTAGCGATCCTGTGTCTGCAGAAAATTGACCTTTCTATCTTGTTGTTGAGTAGCCTTTTATCGTTCCTAAGGATATACAGTAATTCAAGGTCGCAGATCCTACAATAGGACATACCGGTACTATATGCCCTTGCGGCCGACAACCTCGACCAGTTGATATTGTAGTCGATGTTTTTGTCCTTAAGTTCCCAGATTTTTTTGGCGAGGATTGTAGAACCTATTAGTGCACGGTTCTTCATCGAATGTCTGTGCACATACCATCTTTTTTAAAAACGTACCCGCGGTGGATCCAATGTAATGCCAAGTGGAGTTGCCCGAGTTCACCGTACACATGTACACTAGGCTCGAACTAAGCGTTAATACCATCCACTACTCGGAGTACCCTAACTGGACTACATCTAAGTGGACTACCTATAACAATAATTTGTTATCCCGTGTATATATATATATATATATATATATATATATATATATATAGAGAGAGAGAGAGAGAGAGAGAGAGAGAGAGAGAGAGATAACTTTCTTTTTATTTGCCACCAGGGCATCAAAAGTGGGGCAAGTACAATGGGGGGAGTTTACATAAAAAGGCGTCCTCAATAAGGAGGAGGCAATAACAAGATATAAAAATAAAATAAAATATAACAAAAATAAATTTAATAACAAAATCCTCAATAGGGAGGAGGCGCCTTGGGGGTCGCACACACCCCCGAAAAAAGTGTGCTCCTCAGGAGCACAGAGAGGGGGTGCTCCCTTGATCTTTCATCTTCCTCACCTATAGTCTGATGTAGAGTGAAGGCCCATTCACACGGGCCATTCTCGCCACTTTCACCCATCTTTCCTAAAAACGGCTGGGGTGCAGCACCTCTCTCTCCATCCTGATCCTTCTTCCGAAATGATATCAGAAGAAACGGACCAGTTGTTGGCCAGAGAGAAAGGTGTCTGACCTCAGTCCTTTCAGACGCGTCCACCATACAACCTCTTTCGCCATGGCTATTACGCACAGAAACACCGCCTCTCCTTCGTTTTTGAAGAGGGGAGGCAGCTTGATCGTTACAATAGACTCGGTGGTCAACCGGATCGGTCCCACCCTTGACAGCAGTTGTTCGACATAGCCCCACAGATCGGCAATGCCCGAGCAGTGTACCAATGCGTGTGCAACGGTTTCCTCGTCGCACACACATCTGGGACAGATCTTTTTCGAGGGGTCCCTACCCGGGCGCCCGTGTCTGTAGAGCCTTTCTCGAACGGGCAGAGCCCCTCGGTAGCACTGCCAGGCCAGGGACCTGTGGAAGTTATCCATGGGTCCCGGGCTGAATGTCCTACCGAACAGGTTGGCCAGTTCGTCTTCCTCCATGCCTAGGGCTTCTCCGAGGGCGTCGTCGCACCTGCTAACCACCAGCCCTCTATAGAATGACGAGGTGGATTCTCCACTGACAGCCGGGTCCGCCTGCCAGAGAGCCGTAATAGATAGATAGATTGATAAATACATGTTCAGAAACACATAAAATGTGCAATGACAAGTACACACATTACTGGAGTTGGGTGAGAATGGTTGTTGTTTTTTGTATGTAGGGAAGTCATAGAAAATTGAGGTGAGGCAAATTGCCATGACATTCACACACGCACACGCACACACACATATATATACATACACATATATTCACACACACATACATACATATATATATGTGGTGCATGTGTGTGTTTAGGTAAAGGAAGTGTATATACATAAATAACAGAAATAACTACGGTGTTTTCGGTCCGTTTCCCACATTTCTTCACAACTCAACTAATTATCTCACCCCCTTTCCTAGTTTTTCTTGGTCGGGTTTGGCCTGGCCTATGGCTACAATACTGAAGGCTTAGTCCTTGCGGTGTTCGAGTCACGTTTGTTAAGTCGTGCTTTCGATCACTGCTGTGTCCTTCAACAATGAGTTAGATGTACTTGTAATTCAAAAGGACACAGTTTTGTCACACACTGTTACGCTGAATCTTCCTGAGAAATTACATTAAGGGTATACGTGTCTGGTGAAGACTTCTGGCAATTGCACATTCATAAGTATGTACACGTACATACATATATGTATACAGACGTACAGTAGTATGTATATATATATACATACATGCTCACATATATATATGTACGTAGTGTCCACCAACCATCGTTGCTCGTTTGTTCAACACTGTGTGTATGTATATATATATATATATACATACTACTGTACGTCTGTATACATATATGTATGTACGTGTACATACTTATATTTAAGTAACAGCCGTACTAAGAGTGGGAAAT
>OZ024742.1:221577886-221610386 GCA_964016885.1 Eledone cirrhosa
TTTTTTATTGGGGGGTCCATTTGTTATTTGGAGATCGTTTTTTATTTGGGGCAGGGGTAGGAGTTTTTTATGGGTGGGTGCGTTTTTTATAGGCGGGGTCTGTTTTTTATTTGGAGATCGTATTTTATTTGGTGGTGTCCGTTTTTTATGGGGTTCCGTCTGTTTATATTTAGCGGGGTCCGTTTTTTATTTGGAGACCGTTTTTTATTTGGGCGGCTCTGCTTTTATTTGGAGACCGTTTTTTACGGGGTCCGTTTTTAATTGGGGGAGTCCGTTTTTTATTGGGTGTCCGTTTTTTATTTGGGTAGGTCCGTTTTTTATGGGGGGGGTCTGTTTTCTATTTTGAATCCCTTTTTTATGGGGAGGGGGTCCGTTTTTATTTGGGGAGGTCCGTTTTTTCTTTGGGGGTCCGTTTTTTATTGGGGGGTCTGATTTGTATTTGGAGACCGTTTTTTATTCGGGGTGAGGGGTGAGGGTCGTTTTTTATGGGGGCTGGCCGTTTTTTATTTGGAATCCGTTTTTTATGGGGGGGGTTCTGTTTTTTATTTGGAGACCGTTTTTTATTTGGGTGAGGGGTGGGTGTCCGTGTTTTATGGGGGGAGTTTTTATAGGGGGGTCGGTTTTTTTATTTGGAGACCGTTTTTTATGGGGGTGGGCCTGTTTTTTATTTAGAGAATTTTTTATTTGGGCGGGTCCGTTTTTTTATTTGGGCGTGTCCGTTTTTTATTTGGGGGGAGGGGTGGGGTCCGTTTTTATGGAGGGGGGCTTTTTTTATTGGGGGTGGGTCCGTCTTTTATTTGGAGACCGTTTTTTATTTTGAGGAGGGATGGGGCGTCCGTTTTTTATGGGGGTGGGCCTGTTTTTTATTCGGGGGAGGAGTGGGGTCCGTTTTTTATGGGGGCTTATCGTTTTTATTTTGGGTCCGTTTTTTATTTGGGGGTGGGGTGGGGGTCCTTTTTTATGGGGGGGTCCTTTTTTTATGGGTGGCCCTTTTTTTATTTGGAGTCCGTTTTTTCTTCGGGGGAAGTGTGGGGTCCGTTTTTATGGGGGAGGGGTGTTTTTTAATGGGGTAGGTCCTTTTTTATTTGGAGACCGTTTTTTATTTGGGAGGGGTCCGTTTTTTATTTGGAGACCGTTCTTTATTTGGGGGGCGGGTGGGACTCCGTTTTTTATGGGGAGGGTGTTATTTGGTGACCGTTTTTTATTTGGGAGAGGGGTGCGGGTCTGTTTTTTAAGGGGGTGGAGGCGCCTTTTTTTATAGGTGGTCCGCTTTTTATTTCGAGACCGTTTTTTATTTGGGGTCAGGGGTCCTTTTTTTATTTGGGCGGGTCCGTTTTTTATGGGGGAGGGGGGGTTGTTATTTGGAGATCGTTTTTTATTTGGGGGAGGGGTGGCGGTCCGTTTTTTATGGGGGGTGCGTTTTTTATTGGAGGGTGTTTTTTATTTGGAGACCGTTTTTCATTTTGGGGGGTCCTTTTTTATTGGGAGGGGGCCGTTTTCTATTTGGAGACCCTATTTTATTGGGGTAGAGGGGTGGTGGGTCCGTTTTTATGGGGGAGGCCCCGTTTTTTATTTGGAGTCCGTTTTTTATGGGGGGTTCCGTTTTCTTATTTGGAGACCGTTTTCTATTTGGGGGGACGGGTGGGGTCCGTTTTTTATGGTGGTGGCGTTTTTTATTGGGCGGGGTCCATTTTTTATTTGGAGACCGTTTTTTATTTGGGAGGGGTCCGGTTTTCATTTGGAGACCGTTTTCTATTTGGGTGAGGGGTGGGGGGTCCGTTTTTTAGTGGGGGGGGGGTCAGTTTTTTAGGGCGGTTATTGGGGGTCCGTCTTTTATTTGGGAGGCGGCGTGGTGGTGTCCGTTTTTTATGGGGGGGGGGCGTTTTTTATTTATAGTCCGTTTTTTATCTGGTGTCCGTTTTTTATAGGGGGTCCGTTTTTTTATTTGGGGGATCTGTTTTTTATTTTGGAGGGATCCGTTTTTTATCCGTTTTTTAATGTGGCATCAGAGCCCTTATTTACATATTTGCATATGTATTTTATCGACTTGACGGAGTTGCAAAACTCAACGTTCATGTGGGCGTTGAACATCTTCAAGAGAAGCGGGCAGCAAGGGACCACCCATCTATTGTCGACCTGACCTCCCTTTACTGTTGTGGTGAAGCCACAGTTCTCGGGCCGTCTCCGCCTGTACAGGGGGTACCCGTCGCCACCAGTCTGAATCTGGTCAACAAAATTTTTGGTGTATCCCTTACTGCACGATCCCTTTTTCAGACACGTGTGATGCCCATTAGGACCCGACGCACACGGACCATGTTAGCTTTGACGATGTCATGTAATTCCTGGTCAGTTGCTGGGTTAGGGATTTCAGCCAAAATGATGCTGTCTATGGCATTTGAATTGATTTTATCAGCTAGCCAAATCAAAATGTGAGCATGTGGCAGCCCTGGTTTTGGCCATTCGACGGGGAACATGTCACACTTTACAGTCCCAAATACCTGACCCTTTTTGATTAAAGCCATGAGTTTTGCCAGTTTCAGTCTGAACACTTTGGCAATGAGGTCATGTCTGTTCGAATAATTTTTCCCAGGAAAAAGTTCACGGGTTACATTCCGATTCATATGTCTATAGCATTAATCTGTTTTATGAAGTGTTATTTTGCGGGTTGTTATTTGCAATAAGCCGATTGAAAATGCCCCAGATAAGCCGTATGTCAATACGGAACGCTCAATACGGAACGCTCCACTGCAGTGTTGTCATATAGGGAGTGAAGAGCGACAGAGAGAGTAAAGCAGTTAAATTATAGAGAGAGGGAATATACGGAACGCTCCATTTGATCATACACACTGTTTCTCTCTCTGCAGTGTTGTCATATAGGGAGTGAAGAGCGACAGAGAGAGTAAAGTAGTTAAATTATAGAGAGGGGAATGATCATGATCGATTTTTGCCCTTATTGTTGATGACCTTCTCCTGACCAAAAGCAATGATTGTCCCGACTTTGAATAGAATCCGTTGGAAATTGTGGACGTGCATACGTTACAAACCTTAACACAGACATCCTCAGCTTTATATACAGTGCCCCGCAAAAGTTTACAACACATTAGGAAAAATGCGGTTTTAGATATTTTTAATAAAGTTAGGGTAATGAAAATTTAACTACTGATAGAACATATAATGAGGCATTTAATGATACAATTATATTTTTAAAAAAATAACAAGGAAATAATTCATGAAGAAAAATCAATATTTTTATAACGCAAAAGTTTACAACACATTTATTAAATCATCTCTTAATATTTTGTAGCATAACCTTTGTTGCTAATTACAGCCTGTAGGCATTTGGAGTAGCCTCCTACAAACTTCTTGGCTAATATTTTTCCATTCTTCACAACAAATTTTCTTTAGTTCAGGGATATTTTGGGGTTTCCTTTTTTGAATTCTGAGTTTCAGTTCTCTCCACAAATTTTTGATCGGGTTAAGATCAAAAATTTGTGGAGAGAACTGAAACTCAGAATTCAAAAAAGGAAACCCCAAAATATCCCTGAACTATGAAGGTAGAACTAATATAGTGATTTAATATAATATAATAAATATTAATTTATTACGATAATTGCACACATATATATGTATATATATATGGCTGAAAACTATGCGTTAATCATTATACTTTAAACAGTGTATCTACTAGACAATAAATTTTTCGATATTTCTAACAATAAGTACTTCATAAGCTTTACATACCAAAAATGTTGACATTCTTACAGGTAATTTTTGTTAAAGATTACATTTTAAGAGAAAATTCAACAGTGTAAATTTTCCTTTCGCGGGCCAAGTAAATCCTTTAACTTTGTTTTCATTAAATTCAGAATTTTAGAAATGTAACACTTTTAAAAAAATTTATTAAATTTATAAAATTAATAAATATAAGTAACCATCAACTTTTAAAAACTCAAAATTTTGATTCTTCACCCTTAAATAACATAAATTAAATATTTTGAAACTTAACCGTTTAATTCTGAAGGGGAAAAAAAATTACTCCCCTTTATCTTTAAGCATCTATCAGTTGCCTTCATAAACTGTAATAAAATTATAATTCCAGAGATGTCTTCCTCGATAACCATAATTTGTAGTATCCCACATTTTAAAATCTCTATAACTGTTACATTAAGCAACGTTTTTCTTACTCATACATTCTCTATTGAATTTATTACGTTTTCGCATTTTCTCATTATTAGGGTATAAATGTTGAGTTTTCTCTTAGGTTAATCACTACCTTGATTAAATCTTAACCATTTAACATCTCAGGGTATGTCATGTATCATTATATTTTGTCTGATGAGGACGTATTGTTATACCTCTAAAATATGTATAATAAAATTTAATTGATCAAAAGAACATCTATTTTATTAATATTTGTATTTTAATATTAATAACTCTGGAAAATATTTTGTTCTGTAGAGTACTTCCAGTCTACTGTAAAACTCATTCTTTGATGTACTCATTGAATCTTGTTTAACTCTTTAATATATATATATATATATATATATATATATATATATATATATATATATATATATATATATATATATATATATATATATATATATACATACATATATTATATTATATATATACATACATATACATATATATATCTGCGTGTGTGTGTGTGTGTGTGTGTGTGCGTGTGTGTGCGTGTATCCGTGTGTATACATACATAAACACAGACAGGCTGACATATGATTCCATATGTTCTGTCTTCGTGTATGTGTGTGTGTGTGTGTAAGTACATGTGTGCGTGGTTGGTAAAACGGCTATTTTATCGTAACTCAAGGTTTCGTGCGGTTGTCATCGGTGAGTTTTAAATAATCCATTATTAGATAAATATTCGACACGCTATATATATATATATACATATATGTGTGTGCGTGCGTGTATGTGTGTGTATGTGTATGTGAGTGTATATATATATATATATATATACAGGGTGTCCCCAAAAAATGAATACACACTTCAACAGCATTCTAATCAAAGTTTGTATACATTTTGCGGGACAACTTGTATATACAGTATATACATATATGAAGAAGAGAAAGAAAGATATACATATATATATATATATATATATATGTGTGTGTGTGTGTGTGTGTGTGTGTGTGTGTGTGTGTGTACATAGAAATGCATACACATACATACATGTATGTATGTGTGCATGTATGTACATGAGTGTATATGTATGTGCGTGTGTCTGTGTGTGTGTGTAACTTAATTACTTAGCACGGCTGCGCTCTAGATAATTTATCGATAATTGCTATGACCAAAGTAATCAGTGTGGAGGCTTTTAAACAGAGGATAATCCCACTTTCAGAAATAATTACATAATCCATCGATTACATAACACCGTGTGATCGATATTAGATTGATTCACTTGCCTTTTTATTGTTTATTTATTGACTTGACATACATCCGGTAATGATGGTGCCACGTTAATCTGCACCGAGTACACTCTATAATTAGGAAGGACATCCAGTCGTAGAAACCATGACAAATAAGGGAATGTATGAGCAAAATGTTGACCCTCAGACAAAGGGCGGAGGAACTCATGAGAGCGAACGGCCATCCAGTGGTGTGTATATATGTATATATTGTTTGGATGTGTCCCTGAACCTTGACGACTTGTCCAACCCATGTTAGCATGGAAAGCGGAAGTTAAAGGATGATGATGATGATGATGATGATACACAGGAGAGTCAAGGGGAAGGTCACTCTGATATAAAACCTGTCTACATCATCCAATGATGTAGACTAGTTCTTCTTTTGGGGCAAATGCATTCGATGTTAAGAGAGTGGGATTGGCGAAGAGAGTGAGAGTGGAAGAGCGAACGGCCATCCAGTAGTGTGTATATATGTATATATTGTTTGGATGTGTAGATATGTATCTGTAGGTTGGGGGCAGGGGTTGTTTGTGTGCGTCTGTGTGTATTTTTAAAAACTTAAAAACTTTTAACTTTTAAACTTTTAAATAATTATTTTTTTTATTTCCTTTTATCTTATTTATCTAGCTGGCCTTTCATCCTGACGGGGTCGATAAAATAAAGCACCAGTAATGCACTGGGATAATTGCTGCCCTTGTGTGAAAAGTAGAACATTTTTTTTTTTTTTTTTTGAAAGAAAGACACCCTGAAAATACTGCAGTTGATACAGCTACCGGTCATCTTGCATCACCTCGTCATTGGATTTTGGCTGTTGATACTTAGAGACCTGCATGTATGTAGTACAAGTACACGCTGCTTTGATTTCTCTGTACAGATATATCTTCAAAGTACTGTGGCGGTGGGGAAGCAGCGACGTATAGAGACCTAACGAGTTGGAGATATGCAGTTGCTAATCAACACGCAGGCGGCTTAATGCTTATGTAACGTCGTTGCTAGTTTTCGGAATAGGAACTGGCCTCAGCGGGGTCTTTTGTGACTGAGTAGTCCTTTCAAGGGAGAACACGGCTCACCCAAATCTTGGGAAAGGTCTAGAAAAAGTGACCCAAACGTTGTCTGTTCGACCATCAAACTGGTCAGCTACCTACGGATGGCGGCCGTTCATACCAGCAGGAAAAACGAGAATAATAATAGTGATTTTCAAAAGAATAGAATTGCACCTAATGTTGCGACATGGAATATTAGAACACTTTATGATAGGGAATCATCCACAAATCCAGAATGCAGAACTGCTATTGTTGGCAGAGAATAGAGCAGGCATAATATTGATATAGTTGCACTCTGTTAGTGGGGAAGGTCATCTATTAGAGAGGGGTGCTGACTATACATTCGTTTGGAAAGGCAAACCAAATGGGGAGAAAAAGAATGAAGGAATAGGTTTTGCTGTCCGAACAGAGTTCTCAAAGCGACTGGATCAACCACAAGGCATTAGTGATCGAATTATGCATATGAGAGTTCCTCTTTCAAGGGGATGTTTCAGGGCTGTCATTTCAGTGTGTACTCCTACCCTGAATAGTAGCCAGGAATCAATCGTCGCTGTTGACCAAGATTTACGATGGTGTATAACATCGATTCCACATTCGAAGATCTTGCTACTTAGAGATTTTAATGCACGTCTGGGAAAGGACGACCACATCTGGAGTGTTTTGGGACGTCACGGCATGGGCAAGATGAATGCCAATGGACTTCTGCTTTTGCAATTATTCACTGAGTTTGAGTTGGCCGTGTGCAAAACCTTTTTCAACAAAAGGAGATCCACAAGGCAACATGAATATATCCGAGATCCAAACATGGACACATCCTGGATTAGATCATCACCAGGAATAGAGTCTTCCAGGATATATGCTCTATAAGAGTAATGTATGGTGCAGAATGTAGTACAGCCCACAAACTTGTACGTGACAAGATGAAGGTGCAGATCAGAATAAAATTGAGGCAGCAAGGGTACAATTGCCAAAACGTATAGATGTATCCAAACTGCAAAGTTTAGGAATGCGAGATGCTCTTCAAAATGCACATCACAACGTTTTCAGTGTTGGGGCTAATGTACTTGGTCTTAAGAAGACAAAACACTGAGGCTGGATTGATGATAATGAGGCTGCAATCGCCATATTCATTGTAAAGAAGAACAACATGAGAAGTTCTTTGTTGCAGAGGATCCAGTGACGACTACTTTTGAGAAAGCCTTCAAAGAAGCAACATTAAAACTGCAATGTAAAACTCGAAAATTGAAGAATAACTGGCGGTCTGAAGTTTCAACAGAGATGCAGGCGGTTTATAACTGCAGAGACTTTAAGGCATTGTACAATAGAATAAGACAAGTTTTGGGTTCACAGCCCTAAAAAATGGCACCATTGAAGGGCACGTCCTTATCAAAGATCCAACAGGAATCATGAGTTGATGGACTGAATACTTTAAAGATCTGTTTGATAACCACTCTGTAGTTGATAAGGAAATTATTAATGGCCTGCCGTAAAAGAAGATTGTAACAGGGATGATGAATGATCCAACCTTTAATGAGATAAGGTCTATTATCAAAGAGATAAACATAGGGAAAGCTCTAGATTTTAATGGTATACCTGTTAAGCTTATTCGCTTTGGAGGAGACAATGTTGCCATCGCCATTCATGGGCTAATCTTATCTGTATGGCATGGTGAGCCTGTCCCGCAAGACTGAGTAGACGCAATTTTATTCTCGATTTACAAAGGTAAGAGGTCCAAGTCTGAATGTGACGATTATCGTGGAATAAGTCTGCTCGAATCGGTAGGAAAAATCTTATCTAAGGTCTTGCTGAATCATTTAATGAAATAGATCTGCCCTGGTACCATGCCTGAGACCCAGTGTGGTTTCAAAGCTTCGTGGGGTACTATGAACATGATTTTCTCAGCCTGTCAGCTTATGGAGAAGTGTGTTGAGTAACAAGTGCCACTATACCAAGTATTTGTAGACCGTACCAAAGCCTTCGATACTGTTAATAGTAGTACACTGTGGATCAATTTGAGGGAAATTGGATGCCCTCATGAATTTGTTGGAATGGATAGGAACAACGTGAAATAAAATGTCTTGCTCAACGATGCAATGTATCGCTTGGTCAATCAGTATAGATATTAGAAAATTGGGTAGATTATGCTGCCCACTTTTTCTGTCTCTTTGAGTAATTCACCCAATTTTCTCAACTATTATCCATAGCGATTGACTGTTATTATAGTTATTTTTTGCGTTTGGGACACTCATATTTTCAATGTTTAAATATGTATAAAAACGTTAGTAAATGTAACATGTGGGATTTTACTGTTTAGATCATTCATGTACTCAACATGTGCACACTCATAAATATACAGACACAACGACGGTTCAGTGATATTCAAATATTGTAAGCGCGTCCATTGAGAATATCGTCTATGACAAACTGCTCAGTTGATCGCATGTGTGCGTGCTGAATTCTGGGTCTTTCCGCTGGGAACAACCCCTTGTTTTCTCCCCCCCCCCTTTTTTGTGTACATCCATCCATTCACTCATTCATTTACTGCCATTCTACTTTCCTGTGTCTCCCCCTCCATGCAGCCCCTTTTCGCTCTCGTTTTCATATATATAGGTGAGCTATGCTGCCCTCTTACCAGCACTTTCCCTTCCACGCACACACACGAGCCACCCACCCCTGATGCCGCTCGGTGCCCCAGTCCCCTGGCCCACGCCCCATCCCCCACCCATCCAAATCGACACCTGCAGCACTTGCGCCACCACTAACAAACGGAAGAGGGGCCGGAACTGTTTGGGGTGCGGTTGCTTCCACCACCTCACCTGCGTTGGCGTGACTCGTCGAGCTTCCAATGCCCTCGCAGCGTGGAGGTGCAGCAGCTGCCTCTTCCCCACGTCTTCCCAGCCACGGCCGTCTGGCACACCACCAGATGGGACAGCGAGCTTGCCTGACGCCCGAGCCTCGCTGGTCAACATCGCTCGGCTCAGGCGGCTCCGGAAGATCCCACTCAGGATGCCGGTAGCCGATGCCCTCGATTTAGAGCGCCCTGGACTCCAATCGAGCCAGTGACTGGGAGCGGCTGTTCTATTTCGCCCCACTCGCCCTCGGCCTCCCCAGCTCTGGCGCTGATCGGGGCAGCCGATCAACAGCAGCCTTTGTCAAGGCCAATGTCTCGTCATTTGGGCGAGCGCCCATTCTAAGCGTGCCCAGGGACGCCACACACACCACTATCAGGTACCCCCTATCCTCCACCCCCGAGGCCAGCGCCAAGCGTTTGCGTGACCAGGTAAACGCAAAGATTATCATGGGTGATGTCTCGGCCGCAGTCAGAGTTGTTGCCTCAGAGGACACTGTCCTCCAACCCACCGAGGAGATCCTGGCTGCTCTGCGGCTCAAAGACCCTGAGCGACCCACTGATCTCAGACCAATACCCCCACCCGACCTCCACCTGCTCCTTGTGGCTACTGATGCAGATATCATGTCCGCCATCAGGTCCTTCCCAGCTAGCAGCTGCGGAGGTGTTGATGGTCTCCGACCAGGCCACCTCAACCCTCTCAACGTTTGGTATCTGGATGATGTTACGTTGGGCGGGCCCGTACGAACGGTCTGCCAAGACCTTCAATCGGTGATTCCTGCTCTGGTGGGAATCGGCCTCCAGGTCAACTCGGCCAAGTCGGAGGTGGTGAACGTCAGCCTCGATGCTGCGAGCTTTTCAGCCTCCGTCTTGGACGTGCGGTCTATTCTCCGCCAGGTTCAGGTAACTCCCAAAGAGGATGTCCTCAACCTCGGGTCTCCGATCCACCCGCCGGCCATCCGCTCCACCATCAGGTCCAGGCTTCAACAGCTCCAGACTCTCACGAGCCGACTGGGCTTGATTGACGGCCACCCAGCTCTCTTTCTGCTGAGGAACTGCTTCGCCATGCCGAGGCTCCTCTATACACTCCGCAGCGCTCCATGCTACACCCAGACATCTCTCCTCGCTGACCTCGATACTTGTATCTTAGCAGCAGCCGAGGGGATGTGCAATGTCAAGTTTGACGACATAGGGTGGCAACAGGCCACTTTACCGGTCAGGTATGGCGGCCTAGGCCTCCGGTCCCCGATCTCACTAGCTTTGCCTGCGTATCTTTCGTCGGTAACCTCGTGCCGCGTCCTCGTCAGCAGGGTTCTTCAAAACACAACAGAACCCTCGGCCTCCATCCGCTTTCCTGTCGTCACAGTGCCGGCCGCATTCCACGCCATACTGCCCTCAACGAGGTCATTAAGCATGGCTTGGACGCTGCAGGCTTCCCTTCCCAGCTCGAGCCGGTGGGGCTGGATCGAGGGGACGGCAAAAGGCCAGATGGCATGACCATCTTCCCGTTCCGCGGTGGCAAACCCCTCGTCTGGGATGCCACTTGCACCGACACTTTCTGCAGCCGCAACCTGGTGCAGTCTGCGACTGACCCAGGTTCTGCTGCACGTCGGGCTGAGGGGGCCAAACTCCTCAAATACCGGTCGCTCTCCGACAGGTTTGCGATCGTACCCCTGGCAGTGGAGACTTCTGGTGTCCTCGGCCCCAGGGCTACCTCCTTACTCACCACCATAGGCGCTGATCTGGCCAGCCGTAGGTGTGAGCCCCGCGAGTTGGAGTGGCTTTTCCAGCGCGTCTCCCTTGCCGTCCTCCGGGGAAACGCCTTCTCCATCTGTCCGCTGGAGCTGTGGGTGGGCCCTATCGCGTACCAATACATTAGTTAAATACCATTCTTTCATCTGATACAACACAATAAAGTTTCTATATATGTAAAAAAAAAAAAAAAAAAATTATCACTACCTTAATAGTCTTACTAGCTACTTCGAGTTAGCTTAAATGCATGTATCAAAGAAAACGATACAGTAGAAGTTGTGTGTTGTACTTTACAGTAGTTGAGAATGACAGGAAGTCAATATGCATGTACGTACATCCTACATTGACGTATGATAACAACTTTTGTTTTTAGAATAAAACAACTTTATCCAAATTCATGGCGTCAATTACTTACGCACGTACATAATCAAATATATATATGTGTGTATGTGTGAGTGTGTACGCGTGTGTACGCGTGTGTGCGTGTGCGTGTGTGGAATGCACTTATGTACATACACACATACATAAATACATACATACATAAATACGTACATACATAAATGCATACATACATACGTTCGTACGTACATGCGTTCGTACATATATAAATACATTCATACGTACATACATACATTCATACGTACATACTTACATACATACATACATACATACATACATACATTCGTACGTACATACGCACATACATACATACACATACATACATACATACATACATTCGTACATACATACATACATACATACATACATACATACATACATACATACATACATACGTACATACGCACATAGATACATACATACATGGTGGCTGCCAACTCGTTTTCGAGTACGGCCACTACTTTATATCCATGTAGGAGAACCCCTACCGATGCGCTGAACGAGTGTGACTTTTTAGTCCAGCCAGCGACTTGAAAACTCTGGTAAAGTCGCTGAGCCTGGACTAAAAAGTACCCATGGTACCATGTGACGACAAGTGCAGAGAGATCTCCAGATATAAAGCAATGCCTGTGCCGTGAAGCTTTTATAGTGAGCAAAGGCACTGCACAAAGCATACATGTGTCAGAGTTTTGTTGTTCAAATACATCAGTTCAGTCACTTACCGGGACAACCACAATATATTAGTGGTTCACAAAATAATGGTTTCTTATATAGGCACAAGGCCAGCAATTTTGGGGGAGGAGAAAGTCGATTAAATCGACCTCAGTGTGTGACTGGTACTTTATTTTATCGACCTCGTAAGGATGAAAGACAAAGTTAACCTCGGCGGGATTTGAACTCAGATCATAAAGGCCCGTAACTCTATGCAGC
The DNA here is from genome assembly GCA_964016885.1 of Eledone cirrhosa. Taxonomy (NCBI): domain Eukaryota; kingdom Metazoa; phylum Mollusca; class Cephalopoda; order Octopoda; family Eledonidae; genus Eledone; species Eledone cirrhosa. The sequence continues at coordinate 221,590,294 of OZ024742.1, forward strand.
AAAGCATGGTGTCCGACGCTCTACCGATACTGCAAATCAACCGCCCTTAGTGGTTTACAAAATAATATTTTTTGTTTTGTTTTGTTTTGTTTTGTTTTGTTTTGGAAAATTTTAATCTAAATAACAATGGCTTACACCTAGTTGCACTGGAGTCTTGTTTTTGTCTTTCATCCTTACGTGGTCGATAACACAAAGCACCAGTAATGCACTGGTGTCGATTTAATCGACTTTCCCCTTCCCCAACCTCTAAAATCCCAAACGGAAAGTACCATGAAAAAAAGTACCCCAAAACGGGGAGAAATGAGGCAAGATGGGGATATTTTACCATAATGAAAGCTATACCCATTTTCACAAGAGAAGACATCTCTCACTCACCCCAAGATGGGTGGGAGATCTCTCGTCGGACGGGAAGAGTTGACAGGTCTGTAATTATGTAACCAGTTTTATTCAAAAGTCTTGGGTTGATTCAGGGATATGGTAAATGACACTTGCCCAAGATGCTAGGCTGTGATATAGAACCTGAGACCTCATGACCCAAACCAAAGCGAACTTCTAAACCAGTCGATCAAGACTTTCGTCCACATTAAAAATGTTTGTCTTCTTCACATACTTGCTAAGTATGATATCATGCATCACTGACAATAAGTGAAACTTTTGACGGCGGTGTCAAACGTGATCATTGGACCATAGAAACAAACTAATATAGTGATATGTGTGTGTAGGTATGTATATGTGTATGTGTGTTTAAATGTATGCGTGCATATGTATGTATATATATATGTGTGTGTGTGTGTGCATATGTATGTATATATACAGGGTGTTTAAAAAGAATAGATATCATGGCTTGTTCCCATTAAAATATATATCGTGAATTAGCGTTACAATGCTGACAAATTTTGAGGAATAAATCTTATGTGGCTCAACATTAAACCTGCTCAGTCACATCTTACACTTTTTAGTTTCTGGGATATTTACATCTCAAATGATAACAATTTTTTTAAAACACCCTGTATATATGTGTGTGTGTACGTATGTATATATATATCATCGTTGCTGTCGTTCAGCATCAGTGTAGCTCTTCAGAATAATACTCTTCAGCAAGGTAAAAATCTGTTTAATTCCAAAGAACATATTCATTCATGAAAAAATAATAATATTTTTTGATTTAGGCACAAGGCCAACAATTTGGGGAGGAGGGGAAGTCGATTAAATCAACCTTAGTGCCTTGCTGGTTCTTTAATTTATCGGCCCCTATAAGGATGAAAGGCAAAGCTAACCTCGGCGGGATTTGAACTCAGAACATAAAGAGATGTAACTAAATACCACTAGGTTATTTTGTCCAACACTTTACCAATCAACCAACTTCAGTTATAATAAAAGATACGACACAATCTGGCCCAACTAGCCTCAAAATGTGACAACTCGACCAACCCATACAAGCAGGGAAAACAGATGAAAAATAAGCAAGCTGCGCCATTTTATCTCCTCACATCTGTTTCAAGATTATATTTACTCCATTCCAGAAACTAATTAGTTGGAAGTGATATTTTAGTAAGTAAGTTAATTTTATAATTTTCTTATTTTACGTCTCTTATATTATTGTTCTGCAACCCCATGCATTGAACCACACTGTTATTAAGACAAAACCTATATATTTGCTAGCATTGATATGCATCTGTATGTATATATATGTTACTAGATATGAATTCTTTATTATTATCTCCAAATTATTTGTCGAGCAATATTGGCCATGACTGCTGCTACGGTTGTAGGCAGGCCGCTGTCTTATTAGCAAACCACTTTCCACTGTTTGACCTCGATGTCACGTGTTCGATTCTTTTTGAATTTGCCACATACGTAGAGGCAGTGATTTTCTCAATGGCTTGGAATTCAGTCCACGCTTCGCTATTTCCTATCCACTGAATTATTTTTAAATAAGTTTCCAGTGTCCTCGCTTTGCCTGGAAACTTACATGAGAATAGACTTTCCTGACGACGGAATGCTTCTCAATATTATTCTTCGGAAAATATATTTACTCCATTCCAGAAACTAATTAGTTGGAAGTGATATTTTAGTAAGTAAGTTAATTTTATAATTTTCTTATTTTACGTCTCTTATATATATATATATAGGAAAATAGTCAGGACCCCGACGGCTGAGCTCCGCCCGTTTCGACAGCCAGATCCGAACTAAGCCAGACTGCTGGATCTAGCTGTCGAAATGGCCGGAGCTCAGCTGTCAGGGTCCTGACTCTTTTCCTACTACCCACTCTACTACCCTAAGTATCGAGTACTCTGGGGCGTTATGAGTCACCTGGTTTCTTACCACACTTTCTTTGTTATATATATATATATATATATATATATATATATATATATATATATATATATATATATATATATATATATATATATATATATATATATATACATATATATATATATATATATATATATATATATATATATATATATATATATATATATATATATATATATATATCGTCACTGTGTGTATATGTATGTATGCGTGCAGATATGTGTATGTGTGTGTACGAGTAAAGTGGTTAGAGTGTTCATCTCACGATTGTAAAGTGTGTTCGATTCCCGGCGGTGCATAGTAGCCTTGAGTATAACATTTTATTTCACCTTGCCCCAATCCAGTCAGCTGAAAGAAAATGAGTTGTACCTGTAATTCAAAGGGAGTCCTTTCACATACTGAATCATGCTGAATCTCTCTTACATTACGGATTCGCGTGTCTGTAGAATGCTCAGTCACTTGCACATTAATTTCACAAGCAGACTTTCCATTGGCCGTACAACTGGAACACTCATCGTCGGAATCGACGGAGGCCCAACACACACATATACGTTTGTATGTCTGTATGGATTATATGTGTGTGAGGTGTATAGAAAATAGTGTATTTTTTAGAGGACTAACGATAGCAAAGTTGTTGGAATGTTACCTCGGAAGTGTTTAATTAGCCCTTAATATTTCAAAATAAAATCCCTTCGTCAAAAGAAGAATTGGAGAAATAAAATGGAGCAGGATACCTTGTACTGTTCTTATGCTAGCATAATGATCGTTAGAAGGCAATGATTTGTGAAGAAGGAAGAGATAAAGAATACAAATTAATATTTGCTCGTAAAACTGTCACCTTTAATTATTCAACAGATGCTTAAATAAAATTAATAAAACAGTATTAAAATTTTTTATTGATTTTTACAGTGAGGCTAACGAAATATATTTTCTAAAAAGAGGTAGGAGTGGTTGCCAAAAACGTTTGAGAAACTGATTTAAATCTATAATTTAAATTACGTAACTAAACACTGCGAGAGATTTTGCCCGTCAATATTCCGATAGTGCCACTCAGCAAGCTCATTCATTCTAATTCTTCTTCTTCTCATTCCCTCCTCATATCTGAGGGTCGCGGGTCAAGGACTCGTGGACCAGCACTCTCCATCCTTTCCTGTCTCTTGCCATTGCCGTATATTCCGCCAAATTCCTTCCTGTTCATTCCTTAGTATCATCTGTCCATCTCCTTTTTCTGCTGTCCCTTAGCCCTTTTCCCCCCTATTCGTCCCTCAAGAGTGTGGGTAGTCGATTTTAGGCCCTGATGGCATGACCAAAATACTGAAGTTTCCTTTTCCTTGTTGTTTCAACCAACTGTCGATTGGCGTCAATCTCATCCAGGACAGATTCTAATCAATATCTTCTAATTGATAACGGGGAGTGCCATGAAAGAAAAGTGCCCCAAAACAGGTAGAAATGGGGAAAAATGGGGAGATTTTACATAATTGTTTCTACTATTGGCACAAGGCCAGCAATTACCCAGTGTATTACTGGTACTTTATTTTATCGACCTCGAACGGATGAAAGGCAAAGTTAACCCCGGCGGGATTTGAACTCAGAATGGCAAGGACCGTAACTCTATGCGTCAAAGCATGGCGTCCAACCCTCTACCGATACTGCCAATCCTTACATAATGAAAGCTATACCCATTTTCACAAGAGAAGACATCTTTCACCTACCCCAAAGTGGGTGGGTGACCTCCCCATAGGATAGAGAGAGTTGACAGGTCTGACAAAAACAATACCAACAATATCAACAACAACAGCAATACCAAGAACAACAACTATAATACCAACAACAAGAGCAATACCCCCCCCCCCTAACCAACAACAATAGCAGCAGCAGCAGCCACAACAACAACAACAATAGCAGCAGCAGCCACAACAACAACAATAGCAGCAGCAGCAGCCACAACAACAACAACACCAATAGCAGCAGCAGCCACGACAACAACAACAATAGCAGCAGCAGCAGCAGTCACAACAACAACAACAATAGCAGCAGCAGCCACAACAACAACAATAGCAGCAGCAGCAGCAACCACAACAACAACAACACCAATAACAGCAGCAGCAGCAGCAGCAGCAACGACGACAACAACAATAGCAGCAGCAACAGCAACAACAGCAACAACGTTATCTAAACGAATGCCTGCCAGTTCTTTAATTTATTTCCATCCTAACATCTTGCTCCACTCCATCCGTGCCCACTTCTTTAAGTCAATGAAGAAGCAAGCAACAGGCTGGTCAATAGAATATTTTCTGCGATTATTCTAATCAGATTTATCAAGACTTCCCAACAAGTGGGAGTCTTAGCTAAGTAGTAAATCCGTTTGAATTAATCTTTAAAAGTGGCTAGTGTCAGAATGATGGGAAACATGAGCCAAACATGTGCAGTTATCTCGCAACCAAAAACATGGATTATATATGTGTGTGTGTGTGTGTGTGTGTGTGTGGTCTGTGTGCTTGTATGTATGTGTGTATGTATTTATATATATATATATGCATACATAAATATATATGTATATATACGTATATGCATACATATATATAATATAATATATATATATATATATATATATATATATGTATGCATATATATATATATATATATGTATATATATATACGTATATATATGTATATATATATTATATACATATCACTCTCTCTCTCTCTCTCTCTCTCTCTCTCTCTCTCTCTCTCTCTCTCTCTCTCTCTCTCTCTCTCTCTCTGTATATATATATGTGTGTGTGTGTGTGTGTGTGTGTATTTATATATATATATATATAATTATAAAAAATAAACAAAGAAGCCTTCAATACATCAAAAGTCTTTATTAGCTGACAATGTTTCGTCCCATTAATAGGGACTCATCAGAGCAAGGAAATAAACAAGAAGTATTAACGGCCAGAACAATGCAAAACTCAGAAGAACAGGGAATTTATATTTATGAAAATTTAGGAAAGACATCAAGGAAAGACATGCTAAAGCTAAAAGTGTGCATTTGCAAATATAGACTATAGGGCAAGAGAGCAAGTAATATGTCAAACCCACGTTGAAAGTACAATATAAGACAAATACATGAAACACAACATGGTAATACAATGTGAGAATTATAATATGATATAGAATACAATATAATGGATAATAAGAAATAAAAAGCTTAATATATATATTTATATATCCATATATATACACATTTACACAAACACATACTAACACTTACTTAAATATTTAAATATAAATATACTCGTTATAATAGAATAATCATTATAATAGAATAATCACCATGACAGTGTGAATAAACAATACCATAAACAATGGAATAATATACTGACATAAAAAAATATATAAAACTACATCATACGCATCATTTAAGGTCAACAAATTGTGTATAAAGTCTTTTACAGGGTAAGAAAATACTTCTTGTCTATTTCCTTGCTCTGATGAGTCCCTATTAATGGGACGAAACATTGTCAGCTAATAAAGACTTTTGATGTATTGAAGGCTTCTTTGTTTATTTTTTATAATTTTTCGGCTCTGTTGGATTACATTGAGCTATATCTTATACTGTCATTTCTCTAATACGACGAGTGTTTAACTCCAATGCACTCAAGTATTTTAATCTTATATATATATATATATATATATATATATATATATATATATATATAGAGAGAGAGAGAGAGAGAGAGAGAGAGAGAGAGAGAGAGAGAGAGAGAGAGAGAGAGCGAGAGAGAGAGAGAGGGGGGGAAGATTATACATACATGTGTATAAGAGACAGAACATTTTTTTAAATACATATTGCTGATCAGAGCTTATTTCTGATTACGAATCACTAGGTTTTTTGGTCTTTTTTTCTATTCTGTTTTGCCTTTGTTTTCGAAATATTCCCTCTCTATTTAATTGGTTATCTATCCATACACTGATCTCTTGATAAAGTGGTAGCGGTGTCGTCATAACACACGGCGTGTCTTGGGCATTTAAGCCTGGTTGAGTCCATCTCTCACCAGCTCTGAACGCAGCCGACTTCGTCCAAAGAGAGAGAGGAGAGGAAGAATTTACTCCAGTATTAGACTTGTACATGATCTTTCAACTTCGAAAGATAGGAAAGCAGTGTTGACCTCGGCTGGATTTGCACTCAGAGTGCAGTGAGGCGGAATGAATAACACAATGCCTTCTCTTGACATTAGAGCATCTGTGATCAAATACCTTGCATATATATTTTTTACCCTGGTTCTTTGCTTTCTGAATTCATATTTAGTTGTGACCACTTGGCATAAATTAATAAAATTTTGCAGATATATTTTCTATGACGTCAAATGAAAATGCTGATGAGATTTTATAATGTTAAATATTTATTTTTGTTTTGATTTTCATTATTTTTTTTATTGTTCGTAATTCATAGTTGTATGAAGGCGCATGGCTTAATGGTTCGAGCATTGGGCTCGCATTCGGGAGGTTGTGAGTTCGATTCTTGGACCGAGTGATGCGTTGTTTCCTTGAACAAGAAACTTTATTTCACGTTGCTCCAGTTTACTCCACTGTAGAAATGAGTTGCGACGTCACTGGTGCCAAGCTGTATTAGCCATAGCCTTTCCCTTGGACATCATCGGTGGCGAGGAGAGAGGAAGATGGTATGCATGGGCGACTGCTGGTCCTCCACAAACAACCTTGCCCGAACTTGTGCCTTGGAGGGAACTTTCTAGGTGCAAATCCTATGGTCATTCGTGACTCAAAGGGGTATTTACCCTTTACCCAATTCATAGTTGTAGAAATCTATTAATGCAGGCTTCAAAACGATATATCTCAGTTATATCTCAAACTTTATTGTCCGAAACAAAATTCATTAAAACCTACACATTTTTTGCCAACAGGATACAAGTGTATGAATTTCTATAGCATAGAATTCTGAAATTCTGGAGGCAATGAATTCTTCGAAGGCATTTTGTGCAGATGTTTGGTTGTCGAAGGCTTTTCTTTGCAAAAGGTTGTCGAAGTGCTTGAAAAAGTGGTATTTGGTTGGTGAAACATTCGGTGACTATGTTGGATGATGCAGAGTTTGGTACGCCAATTGGTTCAAATTCTGGAATGCTGATTGCGCAATATGTGTTCAAGCGTTGTCGTGCAAGAGGATTGGACCTTTTCTATATAAATATAAACGTGCAAACACAGACTCACAAAAATAAAGACTCAAACATACATTCACACAAACATACACATACATTCACAACTTCTCTCTCAAACTACTCCTATCTCTTTACGTGTTGTGACAATGCTTCTCTGCTATGAGTGATTCGCCGAGATTCAGAAATCTGTAGTGGATTAATCCGGCTGCAGACCACCAAGCAACCACTATAATCTTCTTTTGGTGCAACTTCGGTATTGGCAAGTATTTAGAAGCTTTATCTCGGTTCAACTACAGTACTAAACGTCGTCGGTTGTCATATAGTATCCACTTTTCATCGCACGTCACAATACAATCAAGAAATGGGTCGTTTTGTTGTACAAAAATAAAAACAAAAAGTGGAATTCATAACGGTGATTTTTCCGGCTTTTGTTCAATTCGTGTGGCACCCATTTTCTAGCTTCTTCTGCTTTCCAATTCGCTTCAAATGTTCATAAATGGTTCCAATGCTTACAGCGAGTCTTCCAGCAAGCTCTCGAACTGTTGTACGAGGATTTGCTTCCATCAAAGCCTTCAACTCATTGTCGTCAATGGCAAAAGGACGTCCGCAATCTTCTTTATCTTCAAGAGTGAATTCACCACAACAGAATTTTTTTTAATTAACGGTGAACTGTGCATCCATTAACACTTCATTGGTGTTTCTAGCCGTTTGTGCTCGACTGCAGCCGAGTTTAAACTCAGAAATAAATTTGGCGTAAATCCTGTTTCGGTATCTTAACTTCAAAGATCTGAATATTGACAAAAACACAATTTATATTTAAAATGAATTGAAAAAGCATAAAATAAGTTTGAAAATGATACACACTTTTACACACCTTGTGTGAGGTTTTATTATTTAAAGATATGTTGAAACAAATAAAAATATAGAACCTGCGTTGATTTCTGAATAACCTCATATCATTCCTTATCAACATAAAATTGGAAGGCATGATGAACAAATTTCCGGGTTTATGTTTAGCCTACTACAAACACAAATCAAAAGTATTCAGTAAGTGAAAGCATTAACCAACAGAACTATACAATGATTGTTACTACTTTTTGCACAAGGCCAGCAATTTTGGGGGTGGGAAAAGTCGATTAAATCGACCACAGTGCGTGACTGGTACTTTATTTTATCGACCCCTTAAGGATGAAAGGTAAAGTTAACCTCGGCGGGATTTGAATTCAGACCATAAAGGGCCGTAACTCTATGCTGAACACAATAATGGTTTCTTATATAGGCACAAGGCCAATTATTTTGGGGGAGGAAAAAGTCGATTAAATCGACCCAGTGCGTGACTGGTACTTTATTTTATCGACCCCCTAAGGATGAAAAGCAAAGTTAACATCGGCGGGATTTGAATTCAGACCATAAAGGGCCGTAACTCTATGCTGCAAACAATAATGAAAGTTGTTTTTTTTATTAATTCTTTTTTTAGTTTTAATGTTATCAATGTAATCATGGAAAATTTATCGTTGTGAATATTTATTAGAAAATATATATTATAGATTAAGAAAGGTATGAGGTGGGGACGACACAGTAGGTTTGTCGGCTTACTTGGGTGGTAGACTTGAACTGTCACCTAGTTTAACACCACCATCTGACCCTAGGGTGTTGCCGCACAATTAGATCGAACCCGAAACCACGTGACTTGTCAAGTTTTATTTTACCGACAGCTGTGGGCGTGTCCTTTCTACGGTTGATACGATATCTAACGTTACAGTCAATATTAGTAATAGTAGTAGTAGTATCATTCCACTGTCTGTACTGGACGACAGCCTTGGGGAAATTCGATCTGTCGGAAGCTGCCAGAGCTGTCCTGGGGCTAAACAACATTGACAACAACAACAACAACAACAATGACAGCAATGATGACAATAACAACAATGACGATAACAACAACAATGACCACTATAACAAAATGACGATAAGATTTCTAGGTAATACACACTGACACACATACACACACTCACACACACACACGCGCGCACATACACACACACTCACACACATACACTATCATTTTTCCATGTCTCCTTTCACCGTGTGTATCATTGTCAATGCACTGGTTGGCTGTTGATGAAGGCACGTGGCTTTGTGGGTAGGCTGTTCGGCTAACGTTCGTCAAGATTTGAGTTCGATTCACGGTGGCGTGTTGTCTCCTTGAGCAAGACACTTTATTTCCCGTTGCTCCAGTGCACACGAATGATAACTGAATTGTACATGAATTCAAAGGGCCAGCCTTGTCACACACTTAGTAGAGTCAGATTGAATCTCCTCAAGAACTACGTTATGGGTGCACATCTCTATAGAGTGTCCAGCCACTTACGATATAATGTGTGTTTGTGGGCTTGTGTACGTGTGTGTATATGGGTGTATATATATATATATGTGTGTGTGTGTGTGTGTGTGTGTGTGTTGGATTTCCGCCGGTTCCAGCGACGAGTGTTCCCGTTGTTTAAACAACGGAACAATCCACTCGTGAAATTAACGAAGTGGTTGATCATTCTACAGACACCTGTACGTACCTTTAACGTAGTTTTCAGTGAGACCCATCATGACACAGTGAATTACAGGTACAGTCCGTCATATATATCTCCACATGTAATACGTACACACGTAAAATACAATAACAGTGAATCGCCACTATAAATGAATCTCTTATATATACACCAGGGCCGCGGCGGGGCGGACAGAACAGAAAAAAACGTTTCCCCGGAGGATAGTCAGGGAAATGCGCTGGAAGAGCCATTCCAGCTCGCGTGGCTCACACCTGCGGTAAGCCAACTCTGTGCCGATGGTGGTGAGCAGGGGGGGGGGGGGGGCCTAGGGCCAAGGACATCAGAAGTCATCCACCTCCAAGGGATCTATCGCAAACCTGTCAGAAAGCGACCGATATTTGGAGAGTTTATCCTCCTCGGACCAAAGTGCAGCAGAGCCTAGATTAGTCGCAGACTGCACCAGGTTGCTACAGTCGAATGTGTGGCTGCATGTGGCAAGCGGCGTGAAATAATATGGTTTGTTCAAGGACAGAACGCGCCGCAGGGAATCAAATTCATACATGACCATGTGATCGTGAGCTAAACACCCTTACCACTAAGCTACGTGCCTTCACACTCCTACATACAGACACGTTACTGGACCACCGTCGGTTACGACGATTAATATTCTAGTTGTTCGAACATCGGAACAGCCTGCACCTGAAATTTAAGTGGAAATGGTTTAGCATTCTATAGACACGTGTCCTTTTAAGGCAGATCTCAGGGAGATTCAGCGTAACACGACACAGTGTGTGACAAGACTGACTCTTTGAATTACATGTATAGTCTGTCATGTATGAGATTGTGAATGACTGAGCATTACATAGACATATGCACTTTTAACGTAGTTCTCAGGGAGACTCAGTGTGACACGACAGTGTGTGACGTGGCTTTGAATTACAGATACACTTTTTTTTCTTCGAATTGAGTGGTCTGGAACAACGTGAAATAAAGTGCCATGCTCAAGGACACAACACTTCTCCAGGGATTCATGGCCTTACGATCGTTAGCCGAGCACCCTAACCACTAATCCACGCGCCCTCGAGGCAATATTCATACATACTCTCCTTACACGCAGACCTGCCAACCTCTAAAAACTCCAATGGGGAGTACCATGAAAAAAAGGGCCCCAAAACGAGAAGTGAGGCAAAACGGGGAGATTTTATATAATGAAAGCTACATCCATTTTCACAAGAGAAGTCATCTCTCACCCACCCCAAAGTGGGTGGGCGATCTCCCCGTCTGACGGGGAGAGTTGACAGGTCTGTATACATATATACACACACACATACATACACACAATGCACGCATGCACAAGCACACATGCACACGCACGCGCACATACACATACACGTACACACACAGTACTATAATGTTCTCATGTCTCCTTTCGCCGTATATATCATTATCAATGCACTTGTTGGCTGTGGTACAATGGCTAAGATATATTCATTCAGTGAGTGCTACAATAACATGCCTATTATATATATTATATATACACGATAATGAGTAAGAAGAGCTGAATGCATGGAGATAGTCTAACAACCATTGAGACTGGTAATCTATACTATCGATAGGAAAGACATGTCGTTATCTTATATAACATCGAAAGTTAACTCTGACAGCTCACTGTGCCAGAAGAAATAGATCTCATCTCACGTATTGATTTACAAGCAATTGTCAAGTAACTGGGGTCGATTTAATCGACTAATCGCGCTCACACACACAAACACACACACACACGTACACATACACCCGTATACACCTATACACACACACACATGCACACATGCACACACACGAACCTTGTGCATGTGTTGAAAACAAATTATCACCACAACCACCACCATTATCATCATCATCATTATCATCATCTTCTTCATCATCATCATTTTAAGACAGGGTTTATTTTCAGGAAATTCTTGGACTACACAAATCTTTGAGACAGATGCCACTGTAGCGATGAGGATGTTGCTGTTGTTTGTTGGTGGAGAGAATTGATATTTGTCCGTTGTTCGGTGGTTTATGTTCATTGTGTCATGGGAGATGTAGTAGTAATTTGTTGTTGGCTTGATGGGTGATTATATATTGCTCTCTCCTATATTATTGAGAAAATAACTTACGTTGAAGCTATTGTTGATAATACAGGGAAACAACAAGGAACCAAGTGAATTGTGTGTTATGTTTGTGTAGTTGGTTTGCATGAATGCCGTAGTAATCTCACAATATGCATTAACTAACCTTTATCGAAGTACCAACCCTGTCGAGAGGGTTGGAGTGTTTCTTTGCTAAGCAGTACATATCTCTACTGCTTGAGCAACTCCAAATGATGTCCTTCTCTTCCGAGAAACGAGAGCCGAATGGCTTTAAGAAAATCTTATCTCATTTACCCCTAAGTTTCTCCAAAGTAATGGTATCAACCCGAGATAAAGAAAAAAAGCACCTCGTATCGTTTAGGGATCAGTCAGTGGGGAGAGATTTCGCTACACCATGACCCTGTGTTTCATAATCTCTAAATCTTAGAATAATTTGTAATGGTGGTATTTTTAACATTTCACAAGTGTTTTAAGTCCTTTAACCATAATTTAACATGTAAGCGCATGTAGTATTTGACACGTCGTGTAAACTTACAGTGCAAAATTAGATTTAAAACTACCCAAGCAAGTGTCAACTGCACATCAGAATAATCACTAGATTAATCCCTGTCCTTGTGGGGACTGAGACGGGGGATTAATTCAATATCATCATCATCATTTTACGTTCGTTTTTCCATGCTTGCAGGGGTTGGACGGGTCTCTACCAGCACAACCTCTCTCCACTCGTTGCGTTCTTTCGTCGTCTCCTTTATGAGGCTCAGCATTTTGAGATCAATTCTCACTGTTTCTGCTCAAGTCTTCCGCTACTGCAATTTCCTTCCAATGGGATCTTCTGGCTCTTCTTCATCCAAACACCATCATCTATATGCAACATGTGTCTATACTAGTGCCATTTTCAATTTTCTCTCATGCAACTACATCTAATTCCTCTTATACCCAGTTTTTCTCTCAGTATATTCATGCTTTGTCGTTCATGCTCGATTCATTTCTCTCCAGTCTTAGCATTATTCTCTTAATTCACTGCTCATATCTCATTACCATTTCACGCAAGCATCATACAATCTAACTTTCGCTCGGGAAAAGAAGCTCTTTGTTATGAATAGATACAGTAGCTCCCTAAACCTTTCCCCTCCTGTTTTTATTCTAGTTACTATGCTTTCAGAGCAATTTCCTCCTCTTATGTCGATTGTTATATACAATAATGTTTCTACTTTTTGGCACAAGGCCAGCAATTACCCCAGTGCATTACTACTACTTTATTTTTTCCACCCCGCAAGGATGAAAGGCAAAGTTAAACTCGGCAGAATTTGAACCCGGAACGTAAAGGGCCATACATCGATGCTGCAAAACATTGGTTTCTGATTTAGGCACAAGGCCAACAAATTTTAAGGGAAGGGAAAGTCGATTAAATCGACCCCAATACGTTGCTGGTACTTTATTTTATCGACCCCGTAAGGATGAATGGCAAAGTTACACTCGACGGGATTTGAACTCAGAACGTAACTATATGCCGATTGAGGCAACAGTAGTCGATTAAATCGACCCCAGTACGTTACTGGTACTTTATTTTATCGACCACATGAGGATGAAAGGCAAAACTAACCACGGTGGGATTTAAACTCAGAATGTAAAGGGCAATAACTATATGCCACAAATGAGTTAGAGTAAGTAAGGGTTATCGTTTTACGTTCGTTTTTCAATGTTTACATGGGTTGGGCGAGACCCGGAGTTTATCCCTGTTTCAGGAGTGTTGAGCGACTAGGACTACAAAACTGATCCATCCCATAATGACAGAAAAAGAGGGAGAGAAAATGGACAGAGGGGTACACTCTTCCCCCATGACTGGACAGTACATCTCAGCTGCACCCTGCAGACAAGTTGACGAAAGCATTACTACGGAAAACAGCCAGAAATACCTCAGCAGCTGTCATTCCATCTCATGGAGCAAATTCTACATTCTTGGTTCACTGGTATATCTCAGTTTCGCCCCACGGACAAGATAGCGAAAGCATTTCCACGGAGAACAACCAGCGATACCTGCCATTCGACCTCAGCTGACTCGTTCCTTAGATGTGATGCCCTCTTTTTGATTTGGCGGGTAAAATGGCGACCGACGACATCATATGAGGTTGCAATGACGAACGCCTGAAGAAAAGGAATCAGTCGTTCAATGCTTGGTATTTGGTCAAATTGATACATTGGTGAAAAACAAAACATATCTAACAAGAGAACTTTAAAAGATTGAGAAAAAGAGAAAGGGAGAGAGAAATTGAGAGAAAGAATGAGAGGGGGAGAAAATTAAAGAAAAAATGGGGAGAGGGGGGAAGAGTGAGTGAGAGAAAGGGAGAGACTGATAAAGAGAAGGGAGTGAGAAAGAGAGAGATTAAGAGAAATAAGGAGAGTTGGGAAAATAGAAGAGGAAAGAGAGAGAGAAAGAGAGAGAGAGTGAGTGAGAGGGAGAGAATGACAGAGAGAGAGAATGGCAGTAAAAACAATAGAATGCCACTCCTTGAAATAGCATCTTCTTCGTTTGACACCACCGTAGACATTAACAGGTATGAGTCACCTGGTGTCTTGGTATGTGTGTCGGCTGGTTTGTCACTGGTGTGTGTATCTTGACTCATATCTTGACACACATCCTCACACACACACACATACACACACATCTATATATGTATATATATATATATATATATGTGTGTGTGTGTGTGTGTGTGCGTGTGTGTGAGTAAAACAGAAAAATAAATTCAATGGAATCAGATTCGCAACACCGAAGATGTCAATGTGTGTGTGTGTGGGTGGGTGGGTGGGTGTGCGTATGTATGTGTGTGTGTGTACGTATGTGTGTGTGAGCGCGCGCGCGTATGGTATATATACAGAGAGGAAGAGACGCAAGCATTCACACATTTAATCTCTACCTCTATCTATCTATCTATCTAACTGTCTATTTATCTATCTATCTATCTATATATCTATCTATTTGTCTATCTGTCTGTCTATCTGTCTATCTATCTATCTATCTATCTATTTCTCTTCTTCTTTGGCAGATAGTTTCAAAAGTATTGACACGTCCTTTAATAATAGAAGTCGGTGTGACACATCTTGGTAAATAGTGGGAAAGGGGGTAGAATTCTTGCTAGTGTACAAAGAAGAAGAAGAAGAAGAAGAAGAAGAAGAAGAAGAAGAAGAAGAAGAAGAAAAAGAAGAAGATAGAGACATAGCCTGGGCCACAGTATTGGCCGAAGCCTATTTCAGTTATCTATCTTCTATATACTACTAAAACTCTGTGATTGTGTGATTGTCTGTTATTTAATACAGTCAAAACGACGTATAATGGGAAAATACTTTGAAAGGAAGTTGCTCCTGAAATGGGAATACAAATGGAATAAAATAAGTTTCGCATAAATCGGAGCATGGATTCCCGAGATACGGGACTTTTCCGGGTACCTTCATAAATAGAGAGAGAGACAAAGATAGAGAGACAAAGATAGAGAGAAAGAGATAGTGGTTGTGAGAGAGTAGCGAATATTTCCTGCAAAATAGGAAAGGTTTCTATGTGTGTGTGTGTATATACATATATATATATATATATGTGTGTGTGTGTGTGTGTGTGTGTGTGTGTGTGTGTGTGTGTGTGTGTGTATACATATATATATGTGTGTGTGTGTGTGTGTGTGACCACTGTATATAGGTCACAGACACCCACATATATATATGTATATATATATATATATATATATATATATATATATATACACACACATATATATATATGTATACACACGCACACACACACACATACATACATATATATATATATATCCTCAGCTTGTAATCCGCTAAGGTGAAACAATTGTTCTCGGTATGGTGAACTAACTGTTGTGTAACCACTTCTACCTAACTCGTCCCATGGACTGAGTGCTCTACCACTACGGATATTACCTTCCAGTGTTCTACCACTATATATATATATATATATATATATATATATATTATTATTTTTTTTTTTTTTTTAAACAATTAAAATATACACAAACATGTATATAATGTAAAATGTAAAATATACACAAACATGTATATAATGTAAAATGTGTGAAAAAATGGGGAGAAGAATACTGCAGGTTGCACATGGATAACATGTAATAAAATGAGTCCCTCATCAGTGATTTGCCGACGATCATAGATATTTCATTGCATTAAAAATCATATACCTCACGTCGGTGCAATAATAACTAAATTAAGTTATTAGGACAATTAAAACGCGTAAAGCGAGTGAGACAAGTAAACAACAAAGAGAGCTAACCGTAGAGAGGAAGGGATATATATATATATATATATATATATATATATATATATATATATATATATATATATATATATGGGTCTTCCAATTTCATTTTACATTATATACACGTTTGTGTATATTTTAATTATTTAAAAATTATTTTTAAGTGAACATGATTTTTAAAAGATATTTTTAAGTGAACGTAACCCAACGAGTCACGAGTGGTCTAGTTATATTATATTATTTGGAATGTAAAATTAGAAAATATCAAAAAATGCAAGCAGAAGAATGGGGAGGGGCAATAGCTCTAGGTCTAGACGCGACGGTAATGTGGCTGCGCCCCGTTGATAAGACCGCAAAAGCATTCCCGCGGACTATGGCCAGCGAAACCTGCTCCAACAGCCACTTCACCTTGCAGGCCTCCTTCCTCGGAGGGGCCGCCGACGTTCTGATCTTGCGGAAGAGCTCGGCAGTGTGGGGTTCAAGTACGCCTGAGGTCTCGACGGTGACCAGTGTCTATAAATCGAAAAGAAAATACACAAAACATGAGAAAGTATACTCAATCACCTATATCCCAAAGATACGAGCCCGAATAGAATGAGAGAACGCTCTCTAACGTACAGAACCCTAGTCGCAAGCTGTCTGTAGTTCCAGAGGAGGACAGAATGGGGACAGCGTTACCTCGGAGGATAGCGAGAGAGGCGTGTTGAAATGACCATTCCAATTCACGAGGCCGCCTCCTGCGTATGGCCAAATCCACTCTGATAGTAGTGATTCGAGGACCAACAACGCCAGAAGTCTCCACCTTTAAGTTCAACGACAGGCTTATAAGGGAAACAGCCGATACTTCAACGACCCGCGATCTTCAGCTCGTTTGGTAACGAAGCCTGGATCTATCGCCAAATGTACCAGATTGCCGCTGGAGAAATTGTCGCTACATGTTGTGTTCCAGATTTAGGGAGAAGCTTACTACCGCAGAATGGGTAGATCGTGGTAGCTTTTTACCGTCCTCTCGGATCGAGCCCACCAGCTCGATCTGCGAAGGGAAGTCAGCAGCGTCCATGTCATGCTTAATAATCTCGTTGAGAGTGACATGGAGTGCATGACGACCAGCAGTGGGCGAAAGCCGAAAGCGATTACCATAGATCCACAGTGGAATTTGTGTATCTTCAAATCCGGAGGCCGAGCCTCGAGGAAATACTGATGCGCATGCAGTCGCTAAGTACAGATTGATAGTGAGGATACGGCATTTAGTGATGCACCGTTATGGGATTGGGAGGCAGGGCGAAAACCAGATGGTGCTGATCAAGCAGGTGCATAAGACGGTCAGAAAACTTTGTCACACTGGACTGCAATCCATTTGCATTGGAGGGATTGAATGTCCACCGTGAAGAAGGGGTATTGAACGTCAGCAGAGTTGAGGCCGAGCTGGTTTCCCGATCGCAATAGATTCTGATAAGCTGCAGAGAACCTCGTTGAGGTGGGCACTGCCGGGGGTCACCGACGAAAAACATGCGGGCAATGCCATTCTAATTGGAGACGGTAGACAGAGGCTACCGTATCTGACGGAGTAAGGTGGTCTGTAGTAGGGAACACTGCGGAGGGTATACAAAAGCTTCGGCATGGTGAAGCAGTTTCTCAACAGGAAGTGGGCCGGATGTGCGGCTGTCAGATTCAGTTTTCTATAAGTGTTTTGAGCCGGAGTACCGAGGAGGAGAACATTGCCAAATATCTACTGTATTATCGGGTGAGGTACGTGGGCATGGTGTGTGAAGACAGTAGGTATGTGGGCAAGAGATACGTGAGGTGTGTGGGTAGGAGGTTCACGAGAGGAGTGGGACACGTGGGTATGAGGTACGTAAGCGGGGTGAGACACGTTGACAGGTTTGACACATGGCAGCATTTGACTAGTGGCTTATGTTGTTGTTTGGGCCAAGTCAGTGTTTTTAACGCTTTCGTTAACATATTTCTAATGAAAAACAGTCTGTGATTTTCAAATAATTTTGAAAATAATCAACAATTTGAAAGGATTTAGTAATATAACTACCTTTTTCAGTATTAAATCGGTGTTTGGAACATAACAAAGGTTCTTGAATAAAACTATAATTGTTTCTTCTTTTGGCACAAGGCCAGTAATTATTCCAGTGCATTACTGATACTTTATGTTATCGACCCCATAAGGATGAAAGGCAAAGTTAACCTCGGTGGGATTTGAACTCAGATCGTAAAGGGCCGTGACTCTATCCTGCAAAGCATGGAGTCCGACCCTCCACCGATACTGTCAATCCACAAGGTTTTTAGATAAATATAAATGCTTTAAAACAGTTTTGTATCATAAGACTAGAGGCGATTTTAGGTAGTTTGGGATCAAGAGGGTTAAGTGACTGACAATTTTTTAATTCACCTTTTTTTTTTATTGAAATCTAGCATTAAATAGTTTATTTATTAGCAAACAGAAATTATTAAAAAATGTTTAAAGATTTAAATGATATAGAGAATAAGAAAGAAAAAAAAAGCTAAAAAGGGAAGGTGGTGAATTTTAGTTCAGTGAAAATCTACTTTTACAGTGATTATTTTAACTTGCAGTTGACCCCTGCTAGTGGAGTTGACCCCTGCTAGTGGAGTTGACCCCTGCTAGTGGAGTTGACCTCTGCTTGTGCAGTTCACTCCTGCTTGTGCAGTTCACCCCTGATTCTGCAGATGACCCCTGCTTCAGTAGTTGACTCCTAATTGTGAAGTTAATCCCTGCTTGTGCAGTTGACCCTTGCTTGCGTAATTGACCTCTGCTTGCGTAGTTCTAAATTTAATTTTGTGCACTAAGTTTACGTTTTGCGTGAAATACAACATGCGCTTACATAGTAAATGGTGGTTAAAAGATTTTAAGCATTCATAAAATATTTAAAATAACTATTTAGTAATATAACTAACTTTCTAATTATTAATTTGGTGTTTGGAACATGGCTTAATAAAGTTTCTTACGTAGAACTATGGTAGATTTTTATTTGTTAACATATTTTTAATGAAAAACACTGTCTATGGTTTTGTAAACACTTTAAAATTAATGAAGAATTTTGAGGGATTTAGTAATATAACTTAAATTTCTCTTTATCGGGCTGTTATTTGAAGCATAACAATAATTATTACAAAGAATTATGATGAAAGTTTTTGTGGGTTTTTTTCTAGATGAATATAAAGTTTAAACAGTTTCTATCACAAAGCCATGATCGATTTCAGGCAGTTAGGTATCAAAAGGTTAAGCATGTGAGAGCAGACTGCGAAGCCACCACCAGCTTCTCTGTTCTTGTCTTTCGATTTACCCTCCCAGAAAAAGGTTTAACTCTTAACATCCTGTAAGGATCTAGCAAAAAATTATCAAAATGTGGGGTTTGTTAATTCAAATGTTTATAGTATCTTTACTAGTAGAGAAATTGTTGTGAACATTTGCAGTAATAGATTAAATATGTTCATTTTTTATGGGAAGCAGTCATGGTGCTGTTTTGTACTTTTCAAGATTATCTTATTAATGTGGTTTCATGTGGAACAGAATATTAAGAGTTAACTACTAACCTTTCTCAAACAGACCATTACCTTCCACTGGAGTCTCTGAGAGAGCTGCTATATCTATATTATATTGGCTCAGTTCCCATGCAAC
>OZ024742.1:221615386-221682886 GCA_964016885.1 Eledone cirrhosa
ACAACATCAACAACAACACCCCACCGCCACTAATACCAACAACACCACCACCAACAACATCAACAACAACACCCCACCGCCACTAATATCACCAACAACACCACCAACAACAACATCAACAACACCCCACCGCCACTAATATCACCAACAACAGCACCACCAACAACATCAACAACAACACCCCACCGCCACTAATATCACCAACAACACCACCACCAACAACATCAACAACAACACCCCACCGCCACTAATATCACCAACAACACCACCACCAACAACATCAACAACAACACCCCACCGCCATAATATCACCAACAACACCACCAACAACAACATCAACAACACCCCACCGCCACTAATATCACCAACAACACCACCAACAACATCAACAACAACACCCCACCGCCACTAATATCACCAACAACACCACCAACAACAACATCAACAACAACACCCCACCGCCACTAATACCAACAACACCACCACCAACAACATCAACAACAACACCCCACCACCACTAATATCACCAACAACACCACCAACAACATCAACAACAACACCCCACCGCCACTAATATCACCAACAACACCACCAACAACAACATCAACAACAACACCCCACCGCCACTAATACCAACAACACCACCACCAACAACATCAACAACAACACCCCACCGCCACTAATATCACCAACAACACCACCAACAACATCAACAACAACACCCCACCGCCACTAATATCACCAACAACACCACCAACAACATCAACAACAACACCCCACCGCCACTAATACCAACAACACCACCACCAACAACATCAACAACAACACCCCACCACCACTAATATCACCAACAACACCACCAACAACAACATCAACAACAACACCCCACCGCCACTAATACCAACAACACCACCACCAACAACATCAACAACAACACCCCACCGCCACTAATATCACCAACAACACCACCAACAACAACATCAACAACAACACCCCACCGCCACTAATACCAACAACACCACCACCAACAACATCAACAACAACACCCCACCACCACTAATATCACCAACAACACCACCAACAACATCAACAACAACACCCCACCGCCACTAATATCACGAACAACAACACCACCACCAACAACACCCCAACACCAACAACATCAACAACAACACCCCACCGCCACTAATATCAACAACAACAACACCACCAACAACATCAACAACAACACCCCACCGCCACTAATACCAACAACACCACCACCAACAACATCAACAACAACACCCCACCACCACTAATATCACCAACAACACCACCAACAACAACATCAACAACAACACCCCACCGCCACTAATACCAACAACACCACCACCAACAACATCAACAACAACACCCCACCGCCACTAATATCACCAACAACACCACCAACAACAACATCAACAACAACACCCCACCGCCACTAATACCAACAACACCACCACCAACAACATCAACAACAACACCCCACCACCACTAATATCACCAACAACACCACCAACAACATCAACAACAACACCCCACCGCCACTAATATCATCAACAACACCACCAACAACAACACCCCACCGCCACTAATATCAACAACAACACCACCACCAACAACACCCCACCACCACCAACATCAACAACAACACCCCACCGCCACTAATATCACCAACAACACCACCAACAACATCAACAACAACACCAACAACATCAACAACAACAACAACAACAGCATCAATAACATCAACAATAATAACCACAACATCACTATCAACAACAACAAAATCAACATCAACAACATTAACACCACCACCACTATCACCAACACCACCCCTACTAACAACAACACCATCACCAACACCACCCCTACTAACAACAACACCATCACCAACAACACCACAATAACAACAACACTAACACCACAAAAACACTAACATTAAAACCACTACAACACTATCATAACCAACACCACCACCACACCATCACTACCAACACCACCACCACTACAATCACCACCACCACCACCACCACCACCAATACACCATCACTACCAACACCGCCACCACTACAATCACCACCACCACCACCACCACCAATACACCATCACTACCAACACCGCCACCACTACAATCACCAACACCACCACCACACCATCACTACCAACACCACCACCACTACAATCACCACCACCACCACCACCACCAATACACCATCACTACCAACACCGCCACCACTACAATCACCACCACCACCACCACCACCACCACCAATACACCATCAACCAACACCGCCACCGCTACAATCACCACCACCACCACCACCACCAATACACCATCACTACCAACACCGCCACCACTACAATCACCACCACCACCACCACCAATACACCATCCTTACCAACACCACCACCACTACAATCACCACCACCACCACCACCACCAATACACCATCACTACCAACACCACCACCACTACAATCACCACCACCACCACGACCAATACACCATCACTACCAATACCACCACTACTACAATCACCACCACCACCATCACCATCACAACCACCAATACACCATCACTACCAACACCACCACCACTACAATCACCACCACCACCACCAATACACCATCACTACCAACACCACCACCACTACAATCACCACCACCACCACCACCAATACACCATCACTACCAACACCACCACCACTACAATCACCACCACCACCACCACCACCAATACACCATCACTACCAACACCACCACCACTACAATCACCACCACCACCAATACACCATCACTACCAACACCACCACCACCAATACAATCACCACCACCACCACCACCACCACCAATACACCATCACTACCAACACCACCACCACTACAATCACCACCACCACCAATACACCATCACTACCAACACCACCATCACCACATCACCACCAACACCACCACCACTATCACCACCAACACCACCAATACACCATCACCACCACCACCATCACTACCAATACCACCACAATCACTACCAATACCACCACAATCACTACCAACACCATCACCACATCACCACCAACAACACCACCACACCATCCCTACCAACACCACCACTGCCATCACTAACACCACCACCACCTCACCATCACCACCAACACCACCACCACTATCACTGCCAACACCACCGCCACCATCATCACCAACACCACCACCACTATCACTACCAACACCACCTCCACCATCACCACCAACACCACCACCACTATCACTACCAACACCACCACCACCTCCACCATCACCACCAACACCACCACCACACCATCCCTACCAACACCACCACTGTCATCACTAACACCCCTACCACCACACCATCACCACCAACACCACCACCACTATCATCACCACCAACACCACCACCACTACCATCACTGCCAACACCACCACCACCTCACCATCAGTACCAACACCACCACCACCATCAACACCACCTCACCATCAGTACCAACACCACCACCACCACCTCACCATCAGTACCAACACCACCACCACTACCATCACTACCATTACTACCGCCACCACCACCAACACCACCATACCATCAATACCAATACCACACCACCAACACCACCACTACAAACACCACCACTACCATCAATACCACTACCAACACCACCACTGCCAACACCACCACTACCACTACCAACACCACCACTACCAACACCACCACTTCCAACACCACCACTTCCAACACCACCACTACCAACACCACCACTACAAACACCACCACTACCATCAATACCACTACCAACACCACCTCTACCAACACCACCACTACCACTACCAACACCACCACTACCAACACCACCACTACCAACACCACCACTACCAACACCACCACTACCAACACCACCACTACCAACACCACCACTACCAACACCACCACTACCAACACCACCACTACCAACACCACCACTACCATACCCACACCACCACTACCATCAATACCACTACCAACACCACCACTACCAACACCACCACTACCAACACCACCACTACCAACACCACCACTACCAACACCACCACTACCATACTAACACCACCACTACCAACACCACCACTACCAACACCACCACTACCAACACCACCACTACCAACACCACCACTACCAACACCACCACTACCAACACCACCACTACCAACACCACCACTACCATACCCACACCACCACTACCATCAATACCACTACCAACACCACCACTACCAACACCACCACTACCATACTAACACCACCACTACCATCAATACCACTACCAACACCACCACTACCAACACCACCACTACCATACTAACACCACCACTACCAACACCACCACTACCAACACCACCACTACCATCAATACCACTACCAACACCACCACTACCAACACCACCACTACCATACTAACACCACCACTACCAACACCACCACTACCAACACCACCACTACCATCAATACCACTACCAACACCACCACTACCAACACCACCACTACCATACTAACACCACCACTACCATCAATACCACTACCAACACCACCACTACCAACACCACCACTACCATACTAACACCACCACTACCATCAATACCACTACCAACACCACCACTACCAACACCACCACTACCATACTAACACCACCACTACCAACACCACCACTACCAACACCACCTCTACCAACACCACCACTACCACCACCACCACTACCAACACCACCACTACCAACACCACCACTACCAACACCACCACTACCAACACCACCACTACCAACACCACCACTACCAACACCACCACTACCATACCCACACCACCACTACCATCAATACCACTACCAACACCACCACTACCAACACCACCACTACCATACCAACACCACCACTACCACCACTACCAACACCACCACTACCAACACCACCACCACCACTACCAACACCACCACTACCAACACCACCACTACTATCAATACCACTACCAACACCACCACTACCAACACCACCACTACCAACACCACCACTACCACTACCAACACCACCACTACCAACACCACCACTACTATCAATACCACTACCAACACCACCACTACCAACACCACCACTACCATACCCACACCACCACTACCATCAATACCACTACCAACACCACCACTACCATCAATACCACTACCAACACCACCACTACCAACACCACCACTACCATACTAACACCACCACTACCAACACCACCACTACCATCAATACCACTACCAACACCACCACTACCAACACCACCACTACCATACTAACACCACCACTACCAACACCACCACTACCACCACTACCAACACCACCACTACCATACTAACACCACCACTACCAACACCACTACTACCACCACTACCAACACCACCACTACCATCACTAAATAAAGTTACTAAAGACTATTCACTTCCTTACGTGTTACAACACTTCAACTAAACGACCTTACATTGGTCTTAATAGCAATGACAGCTACTCACTAATCACTCCTCCTACTGGCTAATTAACTGTAGTAGTAGTAGTAGTAGTAGTAGTAGTAGTAGTAGTAGTAGTAGTAGTGGTGGTGGTGGCGGTGGTGGTGGTGGTGGTGCTGATGATGGTAGTGGTCGAGGACGTGATGATGGTAGTGGTATTGGCGGTGGTGATAGTAGTAGTGGTGGTTGTGGTGGTTGTGGTGGTGGTGGTGGTGTCGGTGGTGATGATAACATTAGTGGTGGTGGTGATGGTAGTGGTCGTAGACATGATAGTGATAGTGACGGAGGAGGGTGATAGTATTAGTGGTGATGGTGTCGATGGTGTTGATAGTATTAGTGGTGATAGTAGTAGTAGTAGTAGTAGTAGTAACAGTTTCCCTGCTTTGTCAAAATAAATCAGATACAAGTAGCTATTACAGTTTTATATCTCCTATCTATCTGGTCAGCTCTACTTGACCACACACACGTATATATATGTTAAGGGCAAAAATAGATTTTACCGATCGACTCACACCAACAAGGCCCTACTACTGTCACCATCGAAGGTCAGTTTATGCCTTTTTTTTATTTATTTTTTTTTATATTTTAGGGAGAGAAAGAGAAAATATAAATCTAAAATGATTAACAAAACAAAATAAAAGGAAAAAAGGTAGGAAAATTATGTGGAGGGAACTATATAGCCGTGTTTAAACAGTATATTTTTGTTTCCTAACTTTCTCAATAATGCTTCTTCTTCTTCGCCCACTTATTTCTGGGAGAGTCGTGGGGACAGAGTCCTCAGACACGCCTTCCAGAGGGTCTTATCGGAAGTAACTGTTTCCATTTGATCCGGCTGGATCCCGAAGACCAGCCAAGCTTATGGATGTTATCTAACCATCTTGCTTGAGGTTAACTTTGCCTGTAAAATCTGTCCGACGATTTTTTCCTTGGACATTTTTATCACATGTCTGTAGTATCGGAAATGGGATTTCTCCAATCAGAGAAGTAGCGGCTCTACCTGGATATCCGAGCTACGTACCTTATTGAGTAGCGTTACTCCAAAGACCCTTCGGAAGAACCACGTTTCGGCCGCTTGAATTCGTGATAAAATTTGGCAGCGATACCTTTTACATGATATAGATTACGATTATGTCGATAAAATTTACTTTTTTTTAAATGATTTTAACTTTTTATACTTTCATTATTTTATGAGGATTTTTTTCGATGATTCTTTCACTAAAAGAAAACTTTCGATTTGTGTTTGTAGTATGTTAAACGAAAAGCCAGTATTGTTTTTATTATGCATTCCAATTTTATGTTGATAGTGAATAATATCAATCAGGAAGACAGACCTGTCAACTCTCACCGTCAAACGAGGTGATCTCTCACACACTTTTCTTGTGAAAATGGATAAAGCTTTCATTATGTAAATAGGTAGAGGGTCTGACGCCATGCTTTGCAGCAAAGAGTTACGGCCCTTTATGGTCTGAGTTCAAATCCCACCGAGGTTTACTTTGCCTTTCATCTTTACGGGGTCGATAAAATAAAGTACCAGTAATGCACTGGGTAATTGCTGGCCTTGTGCCAAAAAGTAGAAACAATTATGTAAAATCTTCCCATTTTGCCTCATTTCTCCCCGTTTTGAGGCACCTTTTTTCATGGTACTCTCCGTTTGGGTTTTTAGAGGCTGGCAGGTCTGGGAAGATGTCTCAGATTTTCTGAGAGAGCCTATTAGCAAGTTCTATTACTTTTATTCTGTAACTACATACGTGAGCGTTACATACACACTTACTGCACACACGCATTACACACACCCGCTCACAGAGATATTTTATTATAGCTGTGAAGCTATACTAGGTACTCGTGGACAAGGAACTTCGTACTTAACCCATATACAAATCATGTATTTAGCACTAATTATTAAAATACTTAACGGGCAGTTTGAAAAAAGGCCCATATTTTATTCTGGCCTGAGGCCCATTACAAACGTTTTACATCTAGCTGAAGCCTATTACCAGCTTGATACTGAGGTCAACTCACATCTTCCACAATTCACACTCTACCACTTAATAATCATCATCCTTTTACATCCGTTTTTCCATGCTTAGAATAAGAAGAGGTATCAATATGATCGCCGAAACTCTTTAAGACGTTATCCCCAATATAACCACTGTTTAGCCGAATGACTGAATCTAAATCAGTGAAATCCTTGTTTTGTTTTTTGTTGTTATTGCCAAGTACCTTTGTTGATTGTATATATATATATATATATAAATATAGTAATAATAATAAAATTGAAGACTAAAATCCAAAGAGGGCTCGATAAGGAGAATATATATCAAATATATAAGAACCGTAGAGCAGTTAGTTTCAGAAGATCCCGTTAGTTTCAGAAGATCCCGTTAAGGGTGAAAGCAGCGATTCTTTGCTTAAACTTTAATCTGTTATTTTAATAAATATATATATATATATATATATATATATATATATATATATATATATATAACGAAGGAGTTGTGGTAAGGAACCAGATGGACCATAACGCACCAGAGTACTCAATACCTTATGGTAGTAGAGTGGGTAATAGGAGAAAGTATGACCCCGACGGCAGAGCTCAAGCCGTTTCGATGGCTATTTCTGGACTAAAGTCTTTAGTCTAGAAATAGCCGTCGAAACGGCTTGAGCTCTGCCGTCGGGGTCATACTTTCTCCTATATATATATATATATATATATATATATATATATATATGGAACTAAAATATCACCGCAGATCAACACCCTTAAATATTAACGGTACACACAACTAGAGCCCCTGTGTTCATTTCAAATGCTTGGCATACTATCATGCGGCGAATGCAGATCTTAAACATAACTAGAACTGTATCTAATAGACGGGTTGTTTCCTTTAGATCCAGAAATTACTTCAACTCTTAACACCTTTGATTCATTACAAAGCCGCAAGGTAGCCGCAATGGAGTACTGCTCCCACATCTTGGTCGGTGTTGCTGCTACATATAGGTGTACATACATCCTAGACCAAGAAAAAGGGCATACCTCTGATTGGTATAGAGTTACTGACAGTCATTCCCCAACCTTAGGCCCACAGACGCTCTATTTCATTTCTCTATTTTTTTCTACCTCTACTGCAAATGACCCCCCCCCCCCCCGCTCCTCCGGACTGGTTGATCTCATTCTGGTTCACCTCATTCGCCTCTTCTCCTCTCATCTATGTTGTGTTCAACTTCCTAAACCCTCCCCTTACCGACTAGCCACAAGGCCCAGTCTTTCCCTACACCAAGAACATCATCTCTCTGGAATTCTTTCCCTGCGCATATCTTTCATGCAGGAGTCGACCTGCAATAATTTAAACTGTACACCAACAGTATCAATCTCATTGATCTCGGAGGGCCTATAAACGTCATGGGCACGGCTCCTTCCTCCAGACCTAACAAAATAAAATAAGATGGATGATTGAAATGTATACTGTTTAATTTGTGTATATGCGCATGTATTTGCATGCGACGAATTGGCAGTCGTTTGAACGTCGAATAGAATGCTTTGCAGTATTCGTTCCGGCTCTCTGCTCTCTCAGATTAAATCCCGCCAAGATCAACTTTGCCTTTCACCCATTCGAGGTCGATAAAAAAATGTACGAGTCTAGTACTGGGTTGATTCGTCTACTATACCTCTTTCTCACTTTCTTTCTCTCACGCTCTATCCTTCTCTGGGAAAAAATTTGCTGTACTCATGTCTGAAGAAGGGTTTTAAAATGCCATGAGAAACGCAGTATGTCAATATGCTTCCCCTGCGACTCCCTTAGGAGTTTCGGGTCGATACCGTGTGTGTCCGTGCGAAAATGCTTGATATTACGTGTGCATCCTCTCTGTACAAATATACATATGTATGTATATACGTATACATAGTCTTTGTTTAATGAAGTAAATTCTTATGTACGTGCAGAGTAAAAAAGAATGTTCCAAAGTAGAGAGAGGAGAGAAAGGGATGAAGGAATAGAGCGAGGCAGAGAATAACTGGAAAAGTTAGAGTGTGTTATAGAAAAAGTGTGTGTGTGTGTGTGTGTGCGTGTAAAACAAAGCGGGACCTTTGAATTACAGATATAGTCCACGTCTACCTGATTTCACTCACAAAACCTGGGTCACCCCGAGGCTATGGTAAATAAATAACACATTGGGATCGAACTCTGAACTTTATGACCCCGAATAGAACTTCTTTACCATTCGGGCGCACAGGACAAAGACAATGGAAAAAAACAACGGAAAATGGGCAGTCCCATCGCTTCAGTCAACCTCTGGAAATCACTACGGTTTCAATGCATTAAAATCGAGACCCTTCATTCCAGTGCACATTGGGCCATAACAAAATAGGACAAGTTATGCCTTTCGGCGAATTATATTAATAAGATGAAAAAGTACCCCAAGTGCGTCAACTGACAAAGAGGGAGAGAACGGTGCACAAGGGCTTAGCCAAAGGAGAAAAAAATATAGATATGTATATATATATATATATACACAAATGTAATATATCGAATATGTTAGAATTTTTACAGTCTACGGAATACGAAATAGCGCTATAAGGTCTCTAATGATTCCATCTTGTGTACATATTCCTCTCTGAAATATGTATTTTGTATATATACAATATACTATGTTTTCTCTACGGTATATGGTTCTTTCTCTCTATATATATACATGTATTTTTTACATTTGATTTATATATATATATGAACAATGGCACATGGTTAGAAGAAAAGAAGAAAATGACTTAATTTTTCATCTTTGCTATGTTTGCGTTCAGTGGATTGAGAGAGCCGTGAGCATTGGACAAATGCTTTGCAATATTTGTTCCGGCTCTTTATGTTTTGAGCTTCAATACCGCCGAAGTCATATTTGCCTTTCATCCTAACGGGTCGATAGAATAAAGTACCAGTAACGCACTGAGATTAATTTAATCGACTTTACCTCCTCACCTTCAAAGTGCTGGCCTAGCTCCAAAAGTACAAACAATTATTATTATATATAACGTTGATTGTTAACTACTATCTCCATGTTCACCCACCGCATCAGTGACATAACCTTACAAGTAGACCTACAGTGGGGCTTGTAAGCAAATATACAGGGAAATGTTTCAAACCAACTCGCTACTCTCCTGGCGTTGACATATCTATTATTCACACTCTCTGTTCTGTTTCTTGGCTACCGGAAGTAATAATAATATTACTTAATCCTTTAAAACGTAACTCTCCATCTTTTTTCCTCTCTTCTCTTTACTCAGCAAGTCTTCATAGAAAAATTAGAACAGCTTTCGTTTCCTGCTAGTTTTCAGGCTATATTTCCGTGGTCGGGCGTGACGTCAGTAGACACGATAAATTAGAGAATAAGAAATTATAAATAAAAAATAAAATAGAGAGTAAAGGTTGTAGGATTGTTCTATCTTGTGGCATAAAACAAATAGAAAATATTTTTCATTAGCCTTTTAACCTTTTGTTTTTAAAAGGGTTTTTTCTATTGACATAGACAGAATAATGAATATATAATGGTAAATATCTTTAGAATATCTAAAAGTAGTGAATCGTGCAGATTTGTTCATTGAGGTTTCTATCGAAAATCTATCTATTTGTAAAATTGGATAGATTTTAAAGCAATCTTAAAACAATTACCACAATCTGGTAAATTACCGGCCGTTCTGTGATAGATTTATCATCAAACTCATAACGGTGGAAATATATGACGCCCTGGCTCTCACAACACCTTCCTACTTGCTACGATTGAGATGGACTTGGCCATCCGCAAGAACAAGTCCCACGAGTCGGACTGGCAACGGAATAAAACATTCCGTATTCTATCGTTGGGACCATAAGCCAACAATAAACTTAAACTTAAAAGAGATAACAGGGTTAACGAAAAGTATATAATCCAAATGTATTCACAACACTGATTTTTTTTAGTAAAACCAGGCGTAAATAGAGGGTGGGGTGAATCGATCCCAGACATGAGTGGTATTTTATCAACTTCGAAAGGATGAAAGGTAAAGTTGAAACATTTTGTCTGACATTTTAATGTCTCTGCCATTAATTTATACACCCTCCCCAAAGAGGTATAGTGTCAGTTGAAGATCCAGTTGTTAATATCTATCAACGGTACCATGCTACAAAAACACTTAACTTTTGTTGGCCATGTCTAGATAGCCGTACAAATTCATGATTGGAATCAGTGCTGGACATACCTATAAGCTATAGCTTATTTCCACACACCCACGGGAACCTCATTTTTTAAACTTAACACCTAAGTGGTTGAGTATTCCACAGGCACGGTTACCTTTAACGTAATTCTCATGATATCTCAACTGCGCCCCGCGAAGACATTACCACGGAGAACATCCAACGATGCCTGTTGCATCAGCCACTCTACCTCATAGGGATCCCACCTCGGGCGAGATGCACTCTTCCCTATTTTGCAGAGAAAAAAGGCAGTTCGGGGACCGAGGATATTCAGGCGACCGGCATGGACAGGAAGCGATTGGTCAAGTCCCGACTGACTTTAAGTTTCCATCTACCCCATTTCACTCAAACGACTTAGCACGACCCAAGTCTATGGTAAATACACAGCGAACTTATTAACTATACTTGCAATAGTGTACCACGGATTACACTATCCATTATGATTTCTTAAAGACGACAGAGGTTTTGGCTAGTATTTTTAGTAGGTTAAACAACCAGGTACAGGTCGCCACTCCTACAAGACTTATTTATTAAAATAAATAAGACAAACCTACAGTCTGGAGTCTACTGAACACTCAAACTTATATAGTGTATTTTAAGTTTAATTTAATTTAGTAGTCCTGTCAGTTATAAGAGACATTAAGTGACTTAACGGTAAATTTGTATGTTATATGTAATTTAATTTTAAAAGTAAATGCTTGTTGAATAAAACATCCTCATAAACTAAGACAAAAAAAAAATAATAGCGAAAAATTGTGACCGGAAATAAAGTCACACTTTTGCCTAAAAAAATAAAATGTTTTCCGGAGTTTTTTCTCCTTATATCTCGCCGAGGTTAACTTTGCCTTTCGTCCTTCCATGGTCGATAAAATAAAGTACCTGTCAAGTTTTCTCCCCCTCCACAAAATTGCTGGCCTTGTGTCTAAATTAGATACAATTTGTATAGATGTTTCTAGTTTTAGATATATTACTTTTTTATATTTAAATTTTCCGAATTCCGTAAAATATCACAACTGTCTTGTCCGTTTAAATTTACAATGAAATATATTATTTTTATTTTCATCTCTCTATTAACATTGACGGGAATAAAATAAAGTTACTTATGATGAGGTTAAACTGGAATATAAGTGTTTTCAGTAGGGGTTTTTTTTATATATTTTACAGATGTCCCAGTCTTAAACAATACTTTTTGTGGTTTTTAAATATAGTGACATTTTCCTCTGCGATTGTTTTTCGATGGATTCCGAAAAATACCACAACTGTTTCGTCACTTACCTGCCTTAAATTTTTTTTTGTAGAGATACTACCAACATTGCCTGTTGTGCCGTCTAATAATTGAGTGTATATGTCTTCTCTCGTTTATTTAATCCTTTCCCTTTTTTATGATTAATTTCTACTGATTTGTTTCTTTAGTAAATCATATTCATTATATAAAGTGTGTTTATATGTAAATAAAATGTAGTTAAAACTCTTTTTTTTTTATTCATTCGGTTAGTTTGAAAGCAAGGAAATTAAATTATGTGGCGCATGTGTATGTCCTAGTAAGTAGGTAGCTTGCTGGCTGTGAAAGAGTTCAGCGCACTGGTTGATGTCGGCCAATTGTTGAGGACAACTGACAAATGTCTATCATCCTCCTACCAGCGCTACCGCTCCCTTAAAATTAAATTCACTGTCAGTCATGTTTTCTCTTTATACCACAAATACCATACCTTTGACAAGCGTTCTCAGAAACGTGTTATCTTCTGACTAGGAAGTCAGTCAGTGTCAAGAAAAATAATAAAAGAGACGGAGAGAGTAGTAATCTGCCTTAAAGTTTAACTTAACCTTCGCTTTAACAAAATACTTTCTGTCTCTGGAGCAAGTGTCTCGGCTGATAACACCTCTTGGTATGTGTTAACCTGAACTAAATTTTATTATATTATACTAGCACAACTTTTATGTATTTCTTCTACGTTTAAATAATTCACCTTAAAAAATTACTTCAATACAAAAATAGAATTTGTTTACCATAACTACTTTCCTCGGTTAATATTTTTTACTCATGTTATTTTTATACCACCTTAAGAAAATTACTTTAATAATATAAGTATGTTTATGATAACTACTTTTCCCACTTAGTATTTTAACTATTGTTATTTCAACCTTTTTATCTAGTTCACTTTACAGGAATTATTTATTTAGCATTACATTTGTCATTCATTTCTTTGGAAAATGTAATAGGTTTTGTGCTGTTTTATTTGTTTAATGACTGAAATGACTTGTTTCAACACGGCCTAAGATCAGG
Source organism: Eledone cirrhosa (assembly GCA_964016885.1). Lineage (NCBI taxonomy): Eukaryota > Metazoa > Mollusca > Cephalopoda > Octopoda > Eledonidae > Eledone > Eledone cirrhosa. The sequence goes on from OZ024742.1 coordinate 221,629,427, forward strand.
TCACTTGCTAGACAAGTACAACTGCGAAATTTATTAATATATTGATCTATTTAATCAACGCTTACAGTTTCATTAATTTAATAAAAGTTATTGTGCATAAATATTTGTTTTTAACTAACTATAACACTTTGTGACCACATCTTAATTTATATATGGATATTTTTCTTAACTATTAGATAAAATATTTCCACTAACAAACTCACAGGTACATAACCTGACTTGATTTAAATGTGTGTGTGTTATTAATGGTGTTTATTTTTTGACATTAAATAAAAGTAACTCTGAATACATAGACGTAAATACAATTATTTTTATAACTTTGAAAGTAATTCAAATATGCTGATATGAGTATAATATATAATACTTGGCTACAATATATAAGTTTGTATAATATGCCTGTTGTGTTATATATATTTATATATTTAGCCAAGTACTATACTTATATGAGCATTTTTTAGTTACTTTCAAAGTTATAAAAATAATTACATTTAGCTTATTACTCTAAGCATATTATATATGGTCAGTGTTTTCCGTGTAGAAAGAGGGGGAAATGCATTCTTAAATAACCAGTGGTTGTCTGTATGGGAAGGAAAAAGTATATAATTTATTAGGGCACGTTAGGGTTCCTTCGTCGACTTGCGTGTGTATTTATTGATATATGTATGTATATTTGTGTGCGTGTGTATATATTTATATATATATGCGCGCGCGGAAATGGGTGTTATAAATGCATTCAAATATTAACTGAATGAGCACTCAATACATGTGAGCAGAATGTTGTAAGATTTATTTTCTGAAGTTTCACATAGAGCGGACCATGCAAAATTGTGTATTGGCCATATATAGGTTTCCATGTTTCCTTTTCTAAATATGAAAAAGATGTGTATTAAAATAGTTATAAGGACTTAGTTGTTATGAACTGCAGTATGTTGACATAGCTACCATTTAGTGTCTACAGCTGACTTTGTTTCTTCATAACTTTCTTAATAATTCATATTTTTTAATGAAATTTTGCAGTTATATCTTCGAATTTGTAGATTGTTATTTTTTATACTTTCATTATTGTGTGTGTGTGTATATATATATACATACATAATCTGTTCGTTAATACTTTCATTTACTGAATATTTTCGATTTATTTCTAGTAAGATTAACATAAACTCAGAAAATGGATACGACCGTCATTTTAACTTTCTTATAAAATGTCTCTAGGATTTTGCGCATATATATATAATATAAGATCAAAAGATGGTTAAAAGAGTTCCAAGTATTTTATTATGCGCATTTCAAAAACAAATATCATCATGGGATATCTGCGTTCTCATCAGATAAAATAGGGATACATGATATGAAGCTTAAAAAACACTTGTGTGAATAGTGAAGTTTTAAATCAACATAACAAACTCACCTCCAACATTATATATATATATATATATATATATATATATATATATATATATATGTATACAGTCTACCCCACCATTCGCAGTTCCGGTTATTCGCGGTATTTTCCTTATAACCTAACTAATAATTGTTTGTGGAAACCACCGCATATTCGCGGAATCGTAATTATCTTCCGCGATTATTTAATAGCTTTTTTTCGTAGCAATATATATTTTTTTAACGCTAAATTATTAACAATATACCGTATTTGACGGCCTATATTTTACGTTGTTTTAACGTTTATAGGCATTTTTATGGACCACGTCCGACATTCGCGGTTTTTCACTCTTCGCTGGTGCTCTAGCAACGTGACCCCCGCGAATATCGGGACAACTGTGTATGTGTGTATGTATATATATATATATATATATATATATATACATAGCGGTAAATTCCTTATAATATACATTTCGGTTCTTTGGCAAAATTTCTACAGCTGGATGTCCTTACTAACGCCAAACACTTTACAAAGTGTGTTAGGTGCATTGTATCGTGGCACCAACACTAGAGGGTTTATCATGTCCTTGACACGACTAAACAAACAAACGTTTATCTCAAGCCAAGAGAATCATCAGGCTGGTGTTTATTCTAAGTGTTGCCCTTTTGGTACCACACTGCCTAAAACTAACCTTGGTTCTACTATACAAAACTGTTTTAATGTGTTTATATTTATGTAAACACCTTCCAACATAATTTTATGTAAGAACCTTTAAGTTGTATTCCAAACACTACCTTAATAGTTGGAAGGTTAGTCGTATTACTAAATCCTTTAAAATTCTTGAATATTTTCTCAATTATTTGAAAATCATAAGTAATGTTTTCCATTAGAAATATTTGTTTCTACTTTTGGCATAAGGCCAGCAATTATCCCTGTGTATTACTGGTACTTTATTTTATCGACCCCGTAAGGATGAAAGGCAAAGTTAACCTCGGCAGGATCCATTAAAGATATTGTAACAAAAGGGTTTTATTGACTGAGAGTCCAAGACTCTTCTCTCTTGAACAGGACAAGTCTATTGTCTGGCTAACTCCTAACTGCTGTTGCTACTCACATTTTCAGCTGGATGAACTGAAGCAACATGAAATGATGTGCCTTGATCAAGGACACATGCTGCCTGATTTGGAGATCAAACCCCATGATCATATGCCAACACGATTTAACTTTTTCATTACCATATTTGTGATGAAATCCACTGTATTTCAATTAATGACAGATTTGGGGGGGGGAGGGGGCGATTTACTAGCCGGTAGAGCACTGGACAACATGCTTTGCGGCATAGTTACGGCCCTTTACATTCTGAGTTCAAATCCCGCTGAGGTTAGCTTTCATCCATAGTCGATAAAATAAAGTACCAGTATTGCACTGGGGTCTGTTTAATCAACTTTCTACTCTCCCTAAATTACTGGCCTTGTGCCTATAGTAGAAATAATTATTTCATTATTAAGGGCGGTGGATTGGCAGTATCGGTAGAGCATCAGACATGCTTTGCAGAATATAGTTATGTCCCTTTACATTCTGAGTTCAAATCCCGCCATAAGCTTTGATTTTCATCTTCATGAGGTTGATAAGCACCACCAATGCACTGGGGTCGATTTAAACGACTTTACCTTTGCCCAAACTTGTTGGCCTTGTGCCTAAATCAGAAACCATTATTTTATTAAGATGGTATTTGTAACCTAATAAAAAGTTCTTATATCAAACTGTTGAATGATTTTTATTTAAAAAGGAACCCTTTACAACTGGTGGTTTTATTTCATAGAAAGTCTGTTCTGGGCAGGTTGTTATCAAAAGGGTTAAGAATAGCATCTTTAAAATTAGCATTAAGAATTGTGTGTCTGTGGATTAACATGGTGTAAATTGTCCTGGCAACATTATGTATCCCTGAGCAAGACACTTTATTTCACATTGCTCCAGTCCACACGAAAGTGAGTTGTACCAGTAATAAAACACTACCTATGTCATCTACTGTGTCATGTTGAATCTCCCTGAAAGTGACATTAAGGGTGCACATGCTATGGAATGGCCAGACATCTCATGACATGGATGACCCGTCTAACCCATGCAAGCATGGAAAATAGGCGTTAGACCGTGATGACACTATATCTCTGTGTCATGGGGTGACTAAAAGGGTAGTTGTCAGGAAAGGTATCTAGTTGTAAAACATTACTCAGAAAGGACCCCATGTGAAGATGTGTGTCCGAGTAATTAGTTTTGTACTCACTATCATAAGCTCATGGGTTTAGTTCCTGCACCGGGCAGCATGTTGTGTTCTTGTGCAAGATACTTTATTTCATGTTTCTTTGCATCATAAAACTGGGGCTCTTATTATTAAAACACCCAAGAAACCTATGATACCTCATAGGAGGCCAACTAAACCTGCATAGGTGTGAGCTGTAGATTTTTTTTTTTTTTTTTTTTTTTTTTTTCTATTTCAAAAGACTTCATGGGGAGTACAAAGCCTGTCATGGGGCCCACATGGCTAACCCTTGCTTCAGCAGGGAAAATGGCCTTTAAACTACTTGTTGGTATAGCTGAATAGAGCACCCTAACTATATGACTGGTTCTTATTTTATCACCCTTAACTGGAATTGAACTCAAAATGTAGAGACGTAACTAAACACTGCCTTTTTTTCTCTTCTTGGGGTCATCGACTTCAATTGATTTCTAAAGATACAGATTGTTTTACAGAGGTGAAGAGTTGAATATTTAACACAAGATTCCATTGACCAAACTTAACTCTTATACCACATGAAACCACAATAGAAAGACATTCTTGAAAAGTATAAAACACTGTGGTCATAAGGTTCTTGTGTTTGATTCCAAGACACAGCAGTGTCTTGAGCAAAACACTACATTTCATGTTTTACCAGAAGTTGTATCCCGACCTACAAGTAGTATCAGCAATAGAAAGACCAGTGGAAACATTGTTACCTTGGTCCAATTTGATGATCAACTCCTTTCCTTTTTGTTTTTCTTTACTCCAATATTCCAATTGTTCTCAATAGTAAAGATACTATAAACATTTGAATTTAGACTGGTTTGGGGATATTTTCTGCTAAATTATTGCAGGATGTTAAGAGTTAATTTACATGTAAAGAGATCAGAATATAATCAAAGGAAATAGTTTGTCAAAATCTTTGATAACCTTTATAAGTATAAAAAGGTTATCAAAGTTCTTGTGTATAATTTATGTAATAGAAACTTGGGTAATTAGCATTTTTGATACCACCCTACCTGAAACTGCTCATGGTTTTATGATATGAAACTTTATTCTTATGTGTATACTATCATTATCATAATTTTTATTCCTGCTTTTCTATGCTTGCATGGGTTAGATGAGTCCTCTTTGTTGCAGCATTTCTCCATTTGTTTCTTTCCTTTGTCTTCTCCTTTATTTTGAGCATCCTATAATCAACTTTCACCACTTCAGCTCAGCTTTCTTTATCTTGCTCTTCCACAGCTTCCTGGCACGTCACCCAATAATCATTGTCCATGTACATTACATGTTCATGCTAATGTGATCTCTCTTGTACATTGCATATGATTCCTGTTATGTTCAGATTCTTTCTCGGTGCATCTGTGCTTCATTGTTCATGTAGACTAAAATGTAAGAATGTTCCAAACACCGACTAAATGTTATATTACTAAACTCCTCCAAATTCTTGACTATTTTCAAAATTATTTAAAAATCATAGGCAGTGTCTTTCAATAGAAATCCAGTTGCAAAAGGGTTCAAGTGATTATATCTATCTAAAATCCACCATAATGTTTTGTTAGAACCTTTGTTGAATTATATTCTAAACATTAGCTTAATAAGAAAGCTAGCTATATTGCTAAATCCCTTCAAAAACTTAATATTCTAAATTATTTGAAAATTATAGGCAGTGTCTTTCATGAGAAATAGGTTTACTGAAAGGATTAACAAAGATCAACAAATAAAAGCTTTTGAAATTTATTGCTAGAGGAGAATGCTTCTTTTTTTTTTCCTTTTTCTCATCATATTGCAGTTTTGATGGTCTTATTCACGCCAGTCACCAATCTGGTATTTCCTCAAACCCACGAAGACTAGACTTTTCTAGAGGCGACCTTTCTTCGCCTTATCATAGCTATATCACTGGGTTGTGATAGTTTTCTTGGGAGCTAAAGGTGTCACCCATAGCTCCATTTCCTCTAGTAGTTTACCGCTTTTAGTCTGAGTTGCTTATTCGTCCAGCATGAGCCCACTTATATCACATCTAACAATCATATCTAGTGGCCGTATCGCTATCTGCCATTTGTAACCCTTCTCTAGCAGAATAGCTCAGCTAACATGGTATTACTTAATTTGTCAGAATTTGTCAGAAGGTGATCTCCAACATGCTCTTGATAGGTTTGATGCTGAGTGCTGTTTGTCCTCTCAATGAAGCCTGTGCAGTGCACTCTACATATGAATGGAGTTCCACTGAATCAGGCGAAGTTAAAGTATCTCAGGACTTTGTTTATGAGTGATGAAAAGCAGGAAGTTAAATTAAGTGCAAAATTGCAGGAACTGGTCAGTAATGTGCCAGCTTTAGCGTTCGGTAATCAGAAGGGAGGTAGATATAGAATTCAAACTTGCTATCGTCAATTTAGTATTCATGCCAACCCTTACCTATGGTCATGAATCTTGAGTAATGACTGAAAGAATACAATCATGAATACAAGCAGCTGAAATGGGGTTCCTCTGAAGGATCCTTGGAGTAACATTATTCAATAGAGTGCATCAGAGCTGCTACTTCTTCAAATTGAGAGATCACAGCTTCGATATTATGGGCATGTGGTTAGAATGTTTCAGGAAAGAATCACTTGAGATTTTACAGGCAAAAACAACCGGCAGGAGACCCAGGGGTAGATCCTGAGCAAGATGGTTGGATAACATCCATGAGCTTGGCTGGTCTTGTTTGGGAATCCAACTGGATCAATTGGAGACGGTTGCTTCTGAGATGCCCTGCTAGAAGGAGTGTTTGAGGACCCTGCCCCCACGACACTCTCGAGAATGATTGGGCAAAGAAGAAGAATGCTGTCAATTTCTGTTGTTGAGAAGTGACTGACACCAGTAAGTCAGTTCTGCAAGAATATGGAAAGAATAAGATGTTACATAGAATGATCATAAGATAGTTAATAAAATACTTAATATATTTTGAGTATCATTAAGAGCTGTTAAGATAAAAGTACCAATCAAGAGAAGTGGATTGGTTGAATTGTTAGAACATTGGACAAGATGTCATATGGTATATGTTCTGAGTTCAAATACCTCTATGGCCTACTTGAGTAGTTAGACTTAACCCTTTCATTATATTTCTAATGAAAGACACTGCCTATTATTTTAAAAATAGTTTTGAAAATAAACAAGAATTTGGAGGGATTTAGCTAACTTTCTCATTAAGTTGGTGTTTGGAACATTACTTACAAAAAGGTTCTTGCATAAAATTATGATGGCAGGCTTTTAGATAAATACAAAAACTTTAAAACTAACAGTTTTATATTAGAGAACCAGAAGTTTCAGGTGGCTTGGTATCAAATGGGTTAATGATATAACACTTTTATTGCCATATTTCTAATAATAGATATTGACTATAATTTATTAATAATTTGGAGTTATTTAGTAGTGTAACTAGCTTTCCCATTAAGCTGGTGTTTGGAGCATTGTATAAATTTAGATTGTGTACATTTAGATATAGATATTTTAAAACACACTTTTTTTATAGCATTGTGACCCCATACATTTTGCCAAGATGAGTATTTTTAGAGTCAGGAAATACTCTAGCCCTGATGTGTTGCTTACTCTCTACATATCATCCTCATCATTTAATGTTTGTTTTCCCTGCTAGCAAAAGTTGAACAGGTCACCACAAACCAAGTCAGTACTTAATAGGAACTACTGACTCCCCGGACAGGTCAGGGACCACATTCCACATATATATACTCCTCCTGCAGTCTACAGAGTGCACTGGATGCGTTTTATCATGGCACCAGCACTAAGGAGGCTATCATGTCTTTGGCACAACTGGAAATTCATCTCTATACTGTTTGGCAAGTTTTCTATGGCTTGATGACCCTGTCTATCACCGACAACTTTACTGAGTGTACAGGGTGTATTTTATTTTATCACTAGCACTAGAGGTTGTTGTACTCTTGACACAAATGAAAACACCTCTCAATTCTTTTTTTTTTTTTTTTTCATGGTTTCTGCAATTGGATGCCTTAGTGTGTACTGGGTGCATTTTTGTTGCACCATCACAAGGGAGTCTGTCAGTTGACTGAAGAGCATTCTTGTTCCAGCTCCTTCTAGTGCTTTCACATGTTGAGCAGTGTTTATCATTAATGTTAATCCATTTTTCCATGCTAGTAGGGATTGTACAAGTTGTTACAGACCAGGTCAGTACTTAATCTAAGTTACTGTCCTCTTAGTTGGGTTGGGCCCATGTCCTGTTCAATATGTTCTATTTTTGACATGGCTTCTATGCTTTGGTGCCCTTCCTTATGTCAACCACTTTACAGAGTGTACCGAATGCCCTTTTTTTTTTTTTTTTTTTTTTTTTGCTCCTGAAAACGTCATTATTACAAGATCCTCTGCTCTTCAGAATTGGATAACTGTACCATTTCTAAAGCCCATTTGATACTCATTTTTTTTTTTTTTTGTCACCCTTGCTTCTTTCATTCAAGCAACTTTATATATATATACATGAAATTTACAGCTCACACCTATGTAGGAGCTTTTTAAGGTCTTTTAATGATAGACCTCAGTCATATAATAAAAAGTAACCCAAAATAATACGTCTTGCTCAAGAACACAGTGTTCTACAACCTTATCATCAAGAATGCAACACTAAGCCATATGCCTACAAAAGGATACTATGTGTTGCCCTTGATGGAAAGTGGGAGAAACACCTGACAACGAATGTCTATGGAAAATTCCCCCAAATAAGTGAAAAAATAAGAGAATGTTGACAAAACTGGTCCTATGGGATCCACAGCACAATGGGAAGGTAAGGTGGACTTCATGTCATATACAGTAATACCCTGAAGCAAGATATTGGCCTGCAATCTATCAAGGAACTGAAGATGACAATGATGGACAGAGAAGTGTGGGGGATGTCATGTCACATATATTGACAACCTGGAATTTAGATGGCAATGTTAGAGAAGTATAGAAAAGGGACATAGCAACCTTGCCCAGGACAGAAACCTGACCTACGTAGTGCTGTTAACTATTGATATAAGCAAATCCTTCAACTATATCTGACACCAAAACCTCATAGTTATGATCCCTCTGCCTATGAAGTCCATCTTTATTTTTTCTCTTGGATTTGAACTGCTTGTGCAAAGGGTTAAGGTGTTTGGACTAACAGTTGTAAGGTTGTGGGTTCATTTCCAGGATCGAGTTGCATGTCCTTGAGCAGAACACTTCATTTCACAGTGCTCCAGTCCACTCAACTGGAAAAGTATTAGCAGCAGCCGGACTGGCTCTTTCTCTAGAGTCGAGTCTTGTACTCCAGCCTAATGAGTCAAATGAGCCTCCAGACTTGGAACTGACTTCAACACACCTTATTTGTTTTCTTTCCAGTTACTGCACGTTATATCTTTATTACGATAAATTAACAATGAAGGAGCTTCTACGTGGTTACTCAACCTGCCAAAATTAAGGTGTATAATTTCGAAATTATAAAACGAAGTATTCACATACTCTACAACAGTAAAGATGCTAACGAAGGCACTGTCTAAACTACAGTATAATTTAATTTTTGAAAGATATCTATTTTAAATAACAACACTACAGATATTTAAAAACGAAAAAGGAAGGGATTTAGGGTCACAGAAGAACGGGAGGGTAATGGGCGCAGTGGTGTTGGGGCTGTGCCCCGTAGACAAGACCGCAAAAGCATTTCCGCGGTCAATAACCAACGACACCCGCTGCAACACCAACCCACCTCGCAAGGATACTTCCTTAGACGGGTTGCTGACGTTCCGATCTTGCGGAGGAGCTCGGCAGTACGGGTCCAAGTACGCCTGAGGTCTCTCCGGTATTTGTTTGTTTTCGTTTCTTCTGTATTGCGGGCCGCAGTACCGTGGTTTGTGGCCGAAGCGACTAAGTTGGAGGCGGGGAACGTGTCGCAACGTGGCATCCCAGATAAGGAACCTACCTCCTTCGAATAGGGAGAGGGTAATTCCATCGGGGCGCTTTCCGTCTCCGCGGTTGAGGCCAGTTGGCCCCAGTTATGATGGGAAGCCAACTGCGTCCTGGCTTCTCAATATGTCATTGCGAGCGAAAATACCTCAATATCTCGTCCGATTCACACATAGCCCTCTCTCTCCCCATACATACACGTATATATATATATATATATGTATATATATATGTATATATATGTATATGTACACACACACACACACACACACACACACACACACACACACACACACACACACACGAGGACCCTAACATGTATAATGCTATGAATCCGCTGAGTTAGATATTTTCAAGATCTATTAAGCTTTCTGATATGTCAACTTTCCTCTACCCTAAAAAGAAGGAAGAATACACTGGCTTCTCGTCCCAGACAATATATCTGAATATAATACGGAGTGGTCATGGAAGGAACGCTTTTGATAATGTCAACTTCATCAGAGTTGACAGTAGCCACATACGCTCTCGTAGCTTTTTCTTTTCGTTGTACCTACTATATCTCGCATATTCTTACGGGAGGGTCATGGTTGGAACGTCTTCGATAACGTATCTGCTAGTATACTAACAAACCACACAATCTTCACACCACCCAAATCCTACTCATCGTTCCTACTGTCTCTCTCTCCCTCATCCCGCAATAAACTCTGCTGTCTCTTAAACAGTCTCTAGCCTCCTTCCCCTTTTATACAAGCACCCTCTGGAATTCCCACTATCGCCACCACCACCACCTTTAACATTAGATTTGACCTACAAAAATCCCCAAATGGAATACCACCACCTACTACATTCTACATCGATCAGGCCAGTCTAGGACAGCCTACAATTGTCATGAGGGGTGAGGGGGTTGCTACTGTCCCTATCTAGCTAAGATTAATTACAGTAAGGCGGTGGATTGGTAGTGTCGGTAGAGGGTAGGATGACATGCTTTCCAGCATAGTTACGTCCCTTAACGATCTGAGTTCAAATCCCGCTGAGGTTGACTTTGCCTTTCATCTTTACGGGGTCGATAAAATAAAGTACCAGTAATGCACTGGATAATTGCTGGCCTTGTTCCAAAAAGTAGAAACAATTAATTACAGTAAACATAATATACAGTGTAATAAGCCTAATCCCCTATATAATCCTTACAGATATATACGGTGTATATATTATATATATGTGTGTGTGCGTGTAAGGTTATATCAAAAGTTTCAAAAACTCTTATTTACAAAACAATAACAAGCAGCATTGCTTTGCTTTAAATGGAAGGAAGAGTTAAGCGTATATATATGTCCGTGTGCACATTTATATGTGCGTATATGCGTGTGCGTGCGTGTGTATATATATAAAATGTACTTGTTTAACTGTTGCTAATTGATTTCTGCTGCTGTGGTGGTAGGTGCTTGTTTACCCAGATAGCTTACTACTTCCGATATGCTTGTCACTTCCGGATATTTTCCACAATATATCCAAGATGGTTGAAAAATTATTCCAGAATCTTTGTTTAACTTCTTTTAAACACCTAAATAAAAATTTATCCTTTATCCTACCTAACAACTACACTGAAGCCATAACTTTGTCTTTTTTGTTCTCTTTCTTTCTGGAGAAAATATGTATAAACACTATCACGCATTATAACGTCTTAGACCAGTGGTTTACACTTTCACCACCAAGGACCCCTTTTATTTAAATGAATTTTCCCACGGACTCTCCGCTGTAATTACTCTTCCTAGATTGTTATACGACAATAATAATAATCGAAAGATTGACATTTTTATACTAAGAGAAGAATGGATATCCAATAATGTTTTTGTGTATTGATTTTTAACAAGGGACTTAACATTTTGAATTTAGCTTACGGATCCCCTCTGATTTACCTTTGGGTAAAGTCTATTTTTAAAATATTTATTTCGAAATATTGGAACATGAGGTGGGGGGGGGGTCTTGTTTTTTAAAGTAAATTTATGTTAATAAAATAAAAGAACAAGACGGTTTCGTCTGACCTGTATTTTTTTTAAATATAAAATTTAGTATTTTTATATAGGGAACTTAATTTTCTTGCGGAAGAAGATAATTTGTGCTGATCTAGTGAATGTCTTCCAGAAAAGAAATGCGAAAGAAGAGAGGATTGTAAATATTTTTAAAAAGATAGTAAGACGGGGGGAGGGGAGAGAGGTGAATAAATAACTAAACTAACTACATAGCGGAAGAGTTTGTGTATATTAAGAGAAGGGGTTGAGATTACAGGGAGCAGTGGGCGAGGGAGAGAGTAAGAGTAGTAAGTGATTAAAGAAAGGGAGTAATATAATGCGAAGGAAGGGAAACAAGGAAAAGATGAGAGAATGCATGTCGCGATAGGAGCAGGGTTAATGAAAGGAAAGAGGAACTAGTTGACGGGCAGGGGTGGAAAGAAAGACAGTAAAAGTAGGAGAGGTAATATAACAAGGAGAGAGAGAGATGGACTAAGAGAAGTGAGTGATTTTAGAAGGGGAGATAATATAAAGCCTAGGAGGTAGTGTGAAGATTACATGGAGAGAGAGCTTAAAAATGGGGGGGGGGGGGTAAAGAGAAATAGTAAGAAAAGTGAGTGATTCAAGAAGGGGAGGTAATGCAAAAGAAGCAGCAGCAGCCCTAACAACAACAATAAGAGTTTTTATCAACGCCATCTTGGTATTTTCTGTTTGGAATTTTAGCTGCATTTGAAGCAGACAGAAAGTCTCCGGTTTCTTTTGGATTTCGTACAGGGATATCCAGGAATTTATAAGGGTGTTTCTTTATAAATTCCGCTTCTCTTCAACCTATTCTCCCGCCCGTTAGTGCAGCCTGTGCATTGAGGAGAACGTCTGCTTGTGTGTCTTTCGGTGAGTTGTGTTCTGTCTCTTCTTCTCACCATCTATAACACAAACACACATACACACAACAGACAACACACTATCTTTCTCTTGCATATACACACTCGCTGGTCAATCGTTCAGCCATGATCCCTCACGCTCTTATACACATACATATATATGCACACACATTAAAATGGCTAGTTCGATGCGATGTCTTCTTCCTCTTTAAGTCCTTTCTAGTATCATATATACATATAGTTTATCTTATGTGATCCTTAATCCACCCTTCAACAAATATTCCCTTTATATATATATATATATATATATATGTTATACTCAGTCTTATTTATTGTACATTATATATATCTAATGTAACCATCTTTATTTATTTGGATATAAGGATATAACATTGAAATACAGCAGTGGTTGATAACCATAAATAATACCTTTATATATGTATATATTCTACTCCAGGGCTTTATTTATTTTATATGATGCATATTATATATATATATAGTTATGTTTCTATTTGGATATAACATACATTCACATACAGTAATACAGAGTTGATGTCTACATAATACCTTATATATATATATATATATATCACTGAACTATATAAACAACGATTTCAGTAAGAAAACTGCCATCCAACCCTAATGGGAATTTTCTGTTACGAACGTGTATGTATATACAGTGGGTGTGTATTTTGTAATGTTATATATATATATATATATATATATATATATATGTGATTAAAGCGATGTATATTTAAGGGTGTTTGTATATAGTATAGTATATATTCTATTTTAGTGAAGGTAGATTACTGCACACATACACACATTTGTCAGGATAATAACAAACAACCATGACTTATTTTAGGTACACATTCCACCGTTATGGAGTTGTATCTATCTACCCTCATCTCTCGTCCATGGAAGTATAATAGACAAAATAATCAGCTAAGGTTAATAACTCAAATGAACTAATGGCATTAATTTCGATAGCTTAAGCACTGAATGCTATGTGTAGAAATCTTTAATTTAAATTTCTCTTGATGTAATGAAACGAAAAATCTCTTAGAGATCAGGGGGAGGTAATTTTATGAAATTAAGGATTAATCCTTTCAAGTTAATTTACAATGTTATGGGGGAAATCTGAGCTTTGTAGGTTGGAGGATGATTATGGTTATGTTTCGGCCTATTGGACCTCATCAATATATTACTGATCAAACTAGTTTGAGTAGGATATAATTAAAATGCCTAATAGATAGAAACATGTCCGTAATTGTCCTTTGTTTTCAAATGAATATCAAACATTCTATTAATCATGTAATTTAATTTTTAAATTAGTTTATTTAATTGAAATTATCTGCCCTTTGTTTTGAGACCTACTAATATTTGCCGTTTTTGTTTCCTTTACCTAAGGGAAAATTCTTCGAAATAAGAATTTCATCGGGTACGTTAGTCAGTAGATGAGCCCTTAACCCAAGAAAATATAGCCCAACATCTAAATAATTTACTCATTCTCTCATTAATATAATCATTTCAATTTTGTTATATATATATATATTAATAGTTTTTGTTGTTTAGTATCTGTGGATAATATTTGTATAAGTTACTATTAATAATGAATATAAAACTCTATAAGCCCATACACAAGCACATACATACATACACATATATATATATATATCATAATCTATAATATATATATATGTACATAGACAGGTGGAGAGAATTTCCAGGTTGGCTATAATAAATTTCTTTTGTATATGTCATAATTTCTTTCGCTAGAAGAGAAAGGATTTCGGTTTAAATCGATCGTGTAAAATGATTGATAATTCATGGGCGTAGGTTGCTAAACTCGAATCTGGTGTTACTTGAAAATAGAATATCAACATTACAACCCCCTGCACCCCCCCCCCCCCCCCCCGTGTTGGCAATCCAAGATTTCATATTGTCGAAATCATTATTTTTATTCGTTAGAGCATCGGACAGATGCTTTGTGGTGTTTACGTTCTGAGTTCAAATACTGTCGCGATTAATTTTGCCTTTCATCCTTTCGGGGTCGATAAAATAAAATACCCGTAAAGTATTAGTACTGGTTTAATTGTCCCCCCCCCCCCTCTTCCACTTGTGCCAAAATCAGAAACTATTATTCTTAGGCTTAACTACAGTTTAGTGCCCCCCCCCCCACTAGTTTGTTTCCTCATAATGAATATATTTTTATGAAATTTTGCAGATGTTTTTCAAAGTCTAGATTACAGTTAGGTTGGTGAATTTTATATAATTCATATTTGCAGAAATGACATTACATTCCACTACAAAATCATGCCATTATCTTGATTGTCAATATAAAATTCGAAGGTTTGATGAAAATTATTTCCTAGTTTATGTTTAGCTTACTATAAACAAAACGTATTCAGAAAATGAAAGCATTAACGGAACTATTCAATAATGAAAGTATTTTTTTAAAAAGATTGTTTTATAAAATTTCATTAATATAATCGTAATCTATAACTTTCTCAGCAAATTGTTTTAGAACATGCGTTATAGGAAAACAGTCGAATGTGAGGACTAAACTGTAGTTATGCTTGTTTATTTATTTTCTGCTATAGTTAATGTGTATTAGACTTTTTTTTATTAGCTAATCATAGTCTCAGGGTGCGGATTCTTCCTCGTGATGTGTGGTGGACGATTGAGTTTGTGGTGTTCGTGCCATTTTGAACTATTTTGTATTTGAACTGCTATCCACCCGAGATAACGAGAGCTACGTGGTTGCTCGACTGGAAATGACAGCCAAAGCCAAATTTCTCTCAAATCTTTTACCCTACCGTCACAAAACGGAAGACATTCGAACGACCTTTCGTAAGCGGTAGGCGAAATGTTAACAATGATTTTCTCATATTTCGTATACGAAAGATCGCGCGCGTACGACTGGCATATATACGTCTGTGTGTACAGTATCAGCAGAAAATGCACACAATTACATAACGCGTACAAATATATCGTTACCTCGTCAGCCTCCTTGCTAGCAGTGCAGTTTCGTGCATTAAGATGGTACAGTACTTGCAATATAAGTTTGCGCAGCAGAGCGGAGCCCCGCTCTGTTAGTGTGATGCATATGAAACGATAACAAAATATAGCCGTGTATGGAGAATGTTGTATAACATTATGGTCCTTGCCATTCTGAGTTCAAATCCTGCCGAGGTTAACTTTGCCTTTCATCCTTACGGGGTCGATAAAATAAAGTACCAGTAATGCACTGGATCAGGTGCTAAACAAGAACAAATACATACCTTGGAGTATCTAAGGTTTGACAAACTACAATTTAGTGTCTCTCTTCCAATTTTGTTTCTTCATAATTTCTTAATGCATATTTTTACCAACCTGGCCAAAATCGACCATGTAAAGGGTTTCTATTTAAATTAAATAAATTGCTGTCTAAGTATTGAAATAATAATTTTAGTAAGTCCTTAAAATGCTTCACTTGTTAATTGAAATAGTGTATTTCATTAGAAATACAGCCGTGAAAGGGTTCAACATTTTTATTCCAGCCTACACGAAACTGGCTTTAGTTCTATAAAACAAAACCATCCGTTTTAAAGGGATCTTATATGAAATTGTTAGAATATATAAATTTAAATAAGAAACCATATGTAAAATTGCTACGTTAGTAATTAACTAATTTTTAATCCTTCCGTAATTAATTGAAATAGTGTATTTCATTTTAGAAATATGGTCGCGAAAGAGTTGACATTTTGCAAATGGCAGAGCGTGATTGCTATAAAAGGAGACTTGGGTGTTTTATTTAGCAGGTCATGCGACCACATAGAGGCTTGCTGGGCGACACTGCCTGGCATTGAATGGCTAATGTAAATTTGAAGAAAAATTTGACATTCAGTTAATATCGAGCTATATTCCTCTCCGTTTCTCTCCTGTTTGTGTGTGTTGGATTGGTAGAGGGTCGGACGCCATGCTTTGACGCATAGTTACGGCCTTTGCCTTTCATCCTTACGGGGTCGATAAAATAAAGTACCAGTAATGCACTGGGTAATTGCTGGCTTTGTGCCAAAAGTAGAAACAATTATAGTCTTTCATCAGGCAGTGGATTGGCAGTATCGATAGAGGGTTGGACGCCATGCTTTGACGCAAACTTTACCTTTCATCCTTAGTCGATAGAATAAAGTACCAGTAATACACTGGGTAATTGCTGGCCTTGTGCCAAAAGTAGAAACAATTATTATAGCCTTTCATCCTTACGGGGTCGATAAAATAAAGTACCAGTAATGCACTGGATAATTTTTGGCCTTGTGCCAAAATGTAGAAACAATTATTATAGTTTGATAAAGAAAACAACTATTGCTAGTCACTCTGTTTATCTCTCTCGAGCGTATGTAATATATATATATAATCTACAAACGTATCTTGGTTGAAATTTGGTGAAGAAAATATTACTGTAATGTGATTTGTAAAATTTGAAGAAATTGACATTCACCTCATATCTAGCTATTTCCCCCTCTTCTTCTCTCTTTCGTCATCCTCTATTCACCCCTCCCCCCTCTCTCAGGGTTAGGTCCAATAATAATGGTTACTTCCTATAGCCAATGACTAAAGATTGTAAAAATTGTACAGTGGTGGTAGTTATTGGTTGTGGGCGATTTGACTGGGTTGGTTGGCTGGTTGGTTGTTTAGTTGATACTGACTGATTCACTATAGTGTGTGACCTACTGCTGGTACTTATTCATACACTTCATTCATACGGGTGTTGTGATTTATTTTTTAAATCATTGTACAAATATGTGCGTGTATTATGTATGTGTGTGTGTGTATATATATATATGCACATATATAGGCACACATACACAGACATATAATGGACCGACTCTGTTGACATTTAATCTAATTCAATTATTATCACTAGCCATATTTACCTATATTTCCTTCACCCCTCTCTTTCTCTCTCTCTTATCAAATATGGTGCTTTCGACAAATAAATCATGTATTTAACTCTCAGCAACCCTATCGTCCAGAATATTTAGTGAATATTGTTGAATTGTTCCTGTGTTGTGGCATTTGTTCCAAATCTTTACATTTTCAGTTCAGATCCTTGCCTTTCATCTTTTTAAGATCAATAAAGTTATAGTCAAGTACTGAGTCAACTTCCCCCGTCACTCAAATTGCTGGCCTTGTGCCTAAAATAGAAACATATTAATCTTTCCATGAAACCATTTCTGGAGTTCTGTGAAATAGTCTTAATAAATTCTGTGGCAATGCCTTTAATGAAGACCACTCTGTTGCAATAATTTCGATCAGGTCTCTAGTTTGTGGATATCTTCTCTCTTTCCCTCCAGTCTCAGAATCCCTGGAAATCGTCTAAGCAGTCTCTGGAAACTAAAGCAGATATAAAATGTTCTCTCCCAAGCATTCTCGTTTATTAGCTATTTGCATTGTTTTGATAACTTTTTAAACTTGTAATGTTTTTAAACTTGTGATGGTTGAAAGGTGATTTAGGATTGGCTTATGATATTTATATATGTGCTTGTGTGTGTCTATGTATGATCGAGGGAGTCGTAGGAGTGCCCTGTGTTAATACAGCGTTTCATCATCATCATTTTACGTCCGCTTTTCCCTGCTTGCAAGGGTGGGACGGGAACTGATTCTGGCTTGATTTCTACAGCTGGATGCCCTTCCTAACACCAACCTCATTTACAGTGAGTGCTGGGTGCTTTTTTGCCGTGGCACCTCCACGACCACTTTGCAGTGGAATGATAGGGACCCCAGTCCCTATCATCTCATTTCTACAGCTGAGTAAACTGGAGCAATGTGAAATAAAGTGTCTTGCTCAAGGAAACAACACATCACCCGGTCTGACAATTGAACTCACAACCTTTCGATTGCAAGGCCACAATGCTCTAACCACTAAGCTATGTGCCTCCACTTTCTAGGTCATTTTTAAACCTTGGCAGAGCCCAACTCCTCTCCATGTCTGAATACAACAGATTTCTTCCAGGGAAAGAAAAGAAGTGAGATATAGATGAAGAATCAACCCCAGTACTAGACTGCTACTTTTTTTTTTATTGACCTCAAATAGATTAAAAGCAAAGGTGACTGTGGCAAGATTTTAACTCACTAGCGAACCAAAGTGAATATTGCAAAGCATTCTATTTG
This sequence comes from Eledone cirrhosa, assembly GCA_964016885.1. NCBI lineage: Eukaryota > Metazoa > Mollusca > Cephalopoda > Octopoda > Eledonidae > Eledone > Eledone cirrhosa. Next base: position 221,648,063 of record OZ024742.1, read on the forward strand.
ATGTTCTAACTACCTTGCCAATTCAGCACCTTTGTGTGTGTGTGTATACATATAGATGAAAAGTAAATGTGGTTAGAAACTAGAGGCTAGTGTTTGGAGGCAAGATAGGACCTGAGAAGATTCTTGTCTAGACAAGCATTTGATAACCTCTCTACTGCCGATGCCACAATAAAACTCACCCAGTTCACCCTCTGAGGTGATAGTGCTGGTGCCATGTTAAAATGCTCCCTGTGCACTCTGTAAAGTCGTTGACACCAGGAAGGTCTTTCAGCCATTGAAACCAACCCAAAGATAGAATATATGACCAAAACATGGTAACCAACAATGATTATAATTGTTTCTACTTTTGGCACAAGGGCAGCAATTATCCCAGTGTGTTACTGGTACTTTATTTTATCGACCCCGTAAGGTTAGCTTTTGTTTTTCTTTTCCCTAAAATTTTCTTAATATCACATCTGAAATATAGATTACAATATTCTGCAAAAACAATTTTTTTTTTTTTTTTTTTGTTTCAGTTTCAAATCTAACCTAACCCAAATTAAAATGTTGAAGAAAATTATTTTGTCAAATTGTAATCTCTTGTTTCAAATTTAGAAATATGAAGAAATCTTTCAGAAAAGAATTGAAAGCAAAATAGTTATAGGAGTTCTAAGTGTCGGACCGAAATCCAAAAATCTGCCAGTTTTGTTATTTCATTCAAAATAAATCCAGTACACTATAAATTGACATGGCTGGAGCTATGATAAAATAAATCCACTAAACTCTGCAAATTGGTAGTGCTGTTGCTGCCATGATAAAATGCACTTGGTATACTATTAAGTGGTAGGCATTAAGAAGGGCATCCAACTGTATACCAAATATGGAATATGAGTAAATACATGGTTCCCTGACTAGTCTCAATGTATAACAACCTGTCCAACCCATGCTAGTATGGAAAGCAGCCGTAAAGTGATATAAGATATAATAGTTCCGTTGACCAAATAATAGATTGAAATCATGGGTTTATTCATCTCAACCATTTTCTTCAGCATGTGTGTAATCATGAGATTTGAATTGCTTTAGTAAATAGTTTTCATCTTAAGACTTTCATTACCATATTTCTAATGAAATACACTATTTCAATTAATGAAAAATTTTAAGGAACTTACTAAAATTATTTCATTTCTAAAAATAGTAAACAAGTGGCTCATATAAGATTATAGAAGTTTTACCTAAAAAGAAAACACAAAATTCAACTGACTGAGTGTTCTTGAAAGAGATGACTATATATATATTTATATATATATATATGTTTTGAAACAGCAAGAGTTTGAAATTAGAAATAAAGCTTTCACCGTATTTTTTGTCTAAAGAAATTTTAGCCTGATAGTGTGGTTTAGTATACGTCAATACTCGTCTTTTCCATTTCTTAAAGGGTTCTAAACCCCACTATCGGGCTAAAATTTCTTTAGTCAAAAAATATGGCGAAAGCTTCTATTTCTAATTTCATATATTTATATATATATGTAAAAGGTAAACAGAAATAACAACAGTCGGTACAGTATATGGAAGGAACATATTAGGTTAACGCTTGAAATAGCAGGAAGAGGGTCAACGTTTTGGACGCTAGTCCTTTATATATATATATATATATATATATATATATATATGAGATAACAAGTTATCGTTTTAGGTAATCCAGTTGTACAGCCGACCATGTTATTCTTCACTCTTTCATTACTATATATATATATATATATATATATATATATATATATATTAGAATTTAACTTCAAACATAGCTGTATACAAATATGTATGTGAATTTTGTATATCTAAAGAAATACAGTATGTTTATAAATATAAGGTTAGTAGTGTTCATGGCCTCTGGTGGTGGGAGGGTGAAGGTATTTATCTAAAATGGGTGGTTTTGTTTCATAGAACCAGTGTTGGTTTTAGCCAGGTTACTACGAAAAAGGTTAATGCAGTGAGCATATTTAGGTTATTTTTTTCTGCTCACTGAACCAGGTTGCAAACAATGACAAATTATTGACACCAAGAAATAAATATAAAGTGAATTTAAGTTTTGTATATTTGTTTTGACTAGCTAAAACAACTCTCACTATGTATTTGCTTTAATTTCAACAAATGACCTATCAAGTTGCTTGCCAGACAAATACAACTCTAAAATTATGTGTATTATCTTATCTTTCAAATATTAAAAGAATGAGAATACCAAAGCATTAAAAAATGTTAGATATTTATCTCTATTGGTAAATACAATTATTACTTAGGCTGTAATTAATTCTGAGATTAATCTAATTTTTGCTTGTTTATGTACATATTACACATCGAGCATTCAATGCCTAGGTCTCATTACAATGCAATATCTCACTTTGTACACAAGCATCATGAAATCTATTTGCTGAAACCTTTTTTCTGGCTAGCTTTGGCCTTTAGTATGTTTATACTGATTTTTGAAGTTTAGTCATGGGAGTGAACAAAACTAGATTTAACCCTTCAGCATTTACATTACTCCATATATACTATTGTATTTTCGCAGTAAAGGCTTTATCCTACATAATATTGAATCTATGAGATTTTGATATAATTTATTTTGAGAACAATACCTTAACATCTGTATAAGTGGCCAGTTACAGTCTGTTTCAACTGGAAGAGGTGAGAGAATTCTGGTCGGATTTGGCTGGTTTAAAATGCTAAAAGGGTTAATCAACAGCAATTTTATATAAAAAGATGAACTTTCAAAGTAATACTGTTTCTCCAAAACTTTCTAAGTAATACGAATGAGAGATGCTGCCCATGATTTTCTGATCACTTTGAAAATATTCAAGTATTTTGAGGGGAATAACTTTCTCATTAACCCTTTAGCATTCACATTACTCTATATATACTATTGAATTTTCACAGTAAAGGCTTTATCTCACATAATATCGAATCTATGAGATTTTGATATTTATTTTGAGAACAATACCTTAACATCAGTTTGAGCGACCAGTTACAGCCAGTTTCAACAGAAAGAGGTAGAGAATTCTGGCCGGTTTGAACATTAAAGGGTTAAGTTTGTGTTTGGAACATAGATTTTTACATAAAATGATATGATGGAAGGTTTTTAGATAACTATACATATTTTAAAATAAAAGGCTTTGTATCATATAACCAGGGATTTAGTATCAAAAGATTCCTTCCTTATCATCTGCTCAGCAGCAGGAATTCTATTTTCATTATAATACTGCAAGTATCTAGCCATTTATGATAATGTTTGGATTAGTAATATGTATAGCTTAATGGACCTGTCTAATGTCTCTCTCTCTCTCTCATATAGAGAGACATCATAATCCTTTTCTGACCATATTTCTAATAAAAGCATGATATTCAACTAATGAAAATAATGAATTTGGATGGGATTTAGTAATATAACTTTCTCGATTATGTTAGTCTTTGGAACATACCTTAACAAAGATTCTTACATAAAATTATGATGAAAGAGGGTTCTTTAATACAAGCAGTTTTAAGCCATTTGGTTTCAAACGGAGTAAGCTGATGTTTGGAATATAACTTAAAGGTTCTTACATAAAATTATGATAGGTTTTTAAATAAATATAAACATTTTTGTATTATGGGCTCCATAATGTGGTGATGTATCAAAAGGTTAAGCTGAGATCTATTTAACTTTTTCGATAAACAAAATTGAAAAACCAGTCATGTTTTCATACCTCTGTGTGTGTGTATGATCATCATTATCCAAAGATGAAAGAAATTTTCTTTTTTAACAGGTTAGGTGGAAATAAAGGGTTTTTGGTCTTTCTAGGCTGGCTACCTTTGTGATTAATATACTTGATGTAAATAATTTTACCATCACTATTTCGTTATTGAATGTTTGTAAGGAAAGTTACATTTCCCTTTCTAGTTAATAAGGGTAATAATGGTTTCTACTATAAGCACAAGGCCAGTACATTTTTTTTTGGGGGGGGGGGGTCGATTAAATTGACACCAGTGCATTACTGGTACTTTATTTTATCGACCCTGTGAGGATGAAAAGCAAAACTAACCGTAGCGGGTTTTGAACTTAGAATGTAAAGGGCTGTAACTCTCTGCCGTGAAGCAGGTTGTTCAACGCTCTACTGATAATGGTAATAATTGTTTCTACTTTTGGCACAAGGCCAGCAATCACCCAGTACATTACTGGTACTTTATTTTATCGACCCCGTAAGGATGAAAGGCAAAGTTAACCTTGGCGGTATTTGAACTCATGGTAATAATAATAATAATAAGATATGAATGTATGTCGCATTGTGGTTAGGGTGTTTGACCTATGCATTGTGTTCTTGAGCAAGACACTTCATGTTGCTTCTTGATGATAGGATTGGTGCACTCATCATAAAATCAACTGAGAAACCTTATAGGATACCAGATAAATGTTTTACAATAACCATATAATAAGCCTGAGGCCCCTATCATTAAAACTCCCAAGAAATCTCGTACGAGATGCAACTGTGTAGGCAGCCTTATAAAACTGCACAGGTGTGAGCTGTAAATTTGATTTCATGTTTTCACATCAGACATACCTGCACACCCATTATATTCCATATTCTCACATGCAATTTATTTATTTAGAAAACCCTCCCCTCCCTCCTTTAAATTTTCATTTCAAATCTTCATGTTTACATTGATATGTTGAAAACAGAATTAATCAACGTTTTTAAAACTAAAACAGAAGCTTGAAAGGTGATAAAAGATAAAAACGTGTTCTTCATTCTCGAGAACTAAGAACACAGAAGTGACAAAAAATATTTTTAAAAACCTCTTAGAATTATTAATGAAAACAAAAAATCCAGAAAGCGAAGTAATATAATACATATAAAGTCAATTGTAAATGTTGCTTTTTTTCTTGAAAATGTTAATGAAAGTAATGAAAGAACATGGAAAGATAAATAGGAGAGAGTAAGCAAGAGATATAGGAGAGAGAAAGGGCTGGAAAGGTGATAGGAGAGAGGAGGAAAAGATACAGGAAAATGAGAGCAAGAGAAGGGAGAGATACAGGAGAGTGAGAGCAAGATCAGGGGGAGGGGTATGTTTTGATTGCTAACTAAGTTAGAGCCAGCAAGCAAGCCATTTTATATAGAGAAAATTACATGCAGTATTGCAACAATAATTACTACCCAGTGAAACCAAATGTAAAATAAGAGATGGAGGTGGGGGTGCCAATAACATCAAAAGGACAGCAAAAAAAATTGAGCTTTTTACAAAAAAAAAAAATTTTTACTTTATATTTATTTATTGAGGATTGAGTTGAAGTGTTTGATAACATGTTGGGAGTTAGCTTAATCTTAATTGTAAAATATGCAAATTGGAGATATAAAAATGCTTTTAGCTACTGCAAATTCTCTTAATCACAGGTACAGACACAGCTGGAAATAAAAATGTTATAACTGAACAGCCGATTTTGTCCACACACACACGATCTGTTAAATTTGTTCTAAAATTTTAATTTAGAATTTATGGAAGAAATGACTTCTGTCAATGGAGTAATTTTTTTTTTTTTATTAGATTTTTCTTGTATTTTTAGTCTTTTACAGCATGTTTGTAACAACAAAGTTTCTAAATTCATAATCTAATCAAAGTGTTTGACTTTGTCTCATCAAACAACACTCCACATCCTAATGATGGGATTGTGAAAGTCTAGAAACACCAATTAAATTTAGGAATTTAGAAATTTGTTGTTTCAAACTAGCTGCCATAAAAAAATACAAAAAAAATCTGATTGTTAAACCTCAAAGATAGTAATGTCTAAAAGAAAAGCAGTTGTCCATATATACAAATGCGCGCGCGCGCACACACAACCCATAAACGTAGCTTTGTTAAAGTTTGGTATTGAAACCAAATATTTAATATATTTCATCTATAAAATAAGTGATTAACATGGCTCCCTTTTTCTCTTTACATTGTATAGTAGATTCTAACTCTTCAATACATTCTTCGTTTTATTTCCATAAAGTTCACATATATACACCTGTCTCTATCCACACCTAGAGTCATCCTATATGCATATATATTATTTTTATATCCATTTGTCTCTGTCATCTGTTGAAGCTTTTGTAAGACTGTTTCTTGGGATTGGTTTCCACCACCTCTACTTGCGTATTTTTTTGGTCTTCTTCTTTAATTCCCTTCTACTTTTTCTTTTTTGCTCTGTCTAAAAAAAAAAAAATTTAAGTCGACAGCTCTCACCTATGCAGGTTCAGCTGGCCTCCTACAAGGCTGTTTCTTAGGTGTTTTAATGATAAGGAGCCACAGTCCTATAATGTCTGTCTTGATGTAGAGTAATAGACATTTGCATATTATTTCTACTTTTTTCTTGAACTCTTTTGATAGCAAACTGCCTGTGTTCTATATATGATACAAAACTGTTTTAAAATCGACCCCAGTAAATATTAAGGAGTGTCTTATGTGAAGGGGTGTCCAATAGGCTGGCAAATACAGTATATTGTTATTAATAATTTAGCGTTAAAAAAGGTTACCACGAAAAAATCCATTTTAAAAAATCGCCTAAGATATTTACAATTCTGTGAATATGTGGTGGTTTCCGCGAACAATTATTAGGTTCTAAGGAAAAGTCTGTGAATGTCGGGACCACTAATGCTGGCGGGTACACTGTACACAGTAAGTTTCTAATTGTCTAACTGCTAAGTTTCAGAACATAAATGGTAAATGTACACACACACACACACGCGTGTGTGTGTATATATAAATCATTAAAAGGACGTTAAATGATAACAATATATGGGCTTCCTTACAATTTCCATCTTATGAAATTCACTCACAAGGTGCTGTACAGTGGGTCTGAACCCATAACTATGCCATAAATTTTTTTTAAATTCTTTTGTTACCATATTTTTAATGAAAGGTATTGCCTGTTATTTTCATACCATTTTGAAAATAATCAGGAATTTAGAGAGATTTAGTAATATAATTAACTTTTATTAAGCTGGTGTTTGATAACATATAAAATTATGAAAAAAGGCTTTTAGATAAATATAAACACTTCAAACTTAAGAGCTGTGTATTATAGAACCAAGGGTAAGGGAGTTTGTAATTAAAAGGGTTAAAACAATATTTTTAATACTGTAATGGTTGTTTTTTTTTTTAGTATTTTAACAATATCATTCTTTCATGTTAGTATTGAGTTGGACAACAAATTTTAAGGCAGTATTCTATAGCCTTTTGCCAAAACAATTTTCTTTTTCTTTTTAACTCTTTAGCATTTAAACTGACCATATCCAGCCAGAAGTCTCTCACCTCTTTCTGTTCAAACCGACGTTATGGTATTGTTCTCAAACGCTCGTAGATTCGATATTCTGTGAAAATACAATAATATATAGAGAGTAATGTAAATGCAGGGTTAAGTTGTATAGTTGTTGCAGATATTTTGATATCAAAAGGGTTTAGAACAAAAAACTGAAATAATTTTCATATGCTTTCCTTTCTTGTGTGAAAACTGGTTGAGTGAATAACTAAGCTATTTCAAGTTTGTTATTCAGATGTCCAATAAATAGTTTCTAAAAACAGAGCAGAGTATTCTTCATAGTATTCTAAAAAAAGAAGCTATCTGATTAACAAAACCTTACTAACCAACATACAGCTCATTCATTGACACAGTTACGTTACCCCTCTCTCCCACTCTCTCTCTCTCTCTCTCTCTCCCTCTCCCCCTCTCATATATATATATATATACATCATTTTACGTCGTTTTTTCTATTCTTGGTATGGCTTGAACAAGTCCTTTCCAGCACAGCCTCCTGCCATTTGGTAGTGTTCCTTTGATTATATAACTATAACTGTTATATGCACTATCATTAATGTGAAAAATTGACTCCAATCTAATACTATTCACAAACGAAACAATCAAATACCTTTAAAACACTTAATCTCAACCTAAATTACTATACACACACACACACCACAAGTAAAACACCCCAACCATGACCATCAGAACCATACCCCCAAAACCCACTCCCATGCATAACAATAATCAAATCCATTCTAGTTGTATGGACGCATTGGACATCATCAGAATGTTTTCTAGATATCTGTCATCATTTTCAGTCTACTTTTCATGCTGGCATCTGTTGGACAAGTTCTTTCAGTCTGACACAAGACAGTTTGGATACTATGCCTAACTCATACATTCCCTATATTGGCAAAGTTTCTGAAGCTGGATACCTTTCCCAATGCCAACATAGAATGTACTGAGTGCATTTTATCCTGGCATTAGCATTAGCGAGCTTGTCATATACTCAGCAAAACTGAAAAGTCCTCTCTATCCTGTATTGTCTCCTTTTGATTGCCAATCACTTATATATATTGAGGTGGTTGGTGTTGGGAAGGGCTTCCAATCGTAGAAACATGTCCAAAAGGATTGAGAGGAGCCTTCAGTCATGATACAACTTTTCTAGTGCCGATGCCACGAAAAATGTACCCAGTACATATTTTAAAATGATTGTGAGAGTATGCTTCAGTTATGTCTAACTGCCTTTGTGCTGGTGCACCCTATATCGAATGTTAGAATGTATGTAAATGAAATGAGACACCCAGCCCATCTGAGAGACCCATAGATCTGATTATGTACAGACTTGGTCTGTGATGGCCCATCAGCCTTGCTAACAAGAAAAAAAAAACAGGTGTGAACAGAACAGCCTCTCATAAAATTAACATTCAAGTGACTGAGCATTCCAATGGCATGTATACTTAACATAGTTCTCAAAGAGATTCAGCATGACACCGGGTGTGATAAGGCTGGCCCTTTGAATTATCATTTTCCCAGCCGAGTTGACTGAAGCAACATGAAAATAGTGTCTTGCTCAGGGCACAATGCACTGCCAGGAATGGAACACATGACCCTATGATTGTGAGCCAAACACTCTAACCACTAAGTCATACACAAGTTACTTGTAAACCTGTTCAAAATATCTTATTCTGTTTCAGACCCAGTGGTGTATTTCAAAGATGAGTTCTTACCAGATGACGGGGACCACAACCACTAGCTCAGGTAAATTGCTACTTATTAATATTTAATTTTATAAAAAAAGAATATTGTTATTATCTGTATGTTTGCACCCATGGAGATGTTGCAGAAAGAGAAAGATGTTGTTCTGCAGTGAGTTGGAAGGTCAGCATGTGACATAAAGATGTCCTCATCTTTTTTTTTTATTGTTGTTGAAAAAAAGAGCATGTCAGTGTTGAGGTGGAAGGTTTGTCCTGATGTGATACCATGTGTCATCAGTTTCATTACCATTAATCTACATAATGGGCTGGTTGGTAGGTTGGGCCCCTGTGATCTTGTGGCAAGACATCCTTAGTGTTGTACACATGGTGGGCTGGTTGGTAAGCTAACCTCTCTTGTCTTATAGCAAGACATTCTTGATGTTGTACATATTGGCTGGTTGTTAGGTTGGCTCCCTGTTGTCTTGTGGCAAAACTTCCTTGAGGTTGTATTATAGACATGGACTGGTTGGTAGGTTGGCATTCACTTGACATGGACTGGTTGGTAGGTTGGCATTCACTTGACATGTCTGAAAGTATGAATCATTGTACACTTTAGTGTTGTCTTTGCGAATTTTCTGATCTCATCACCATATAGGGTGAATATTTGAACTGTCATACTCTTTGTTGTTGTATCCTATCTTGCCTGGTCTTGTTGACAGCTTGTCTCAGGCAGCACATCTCATGGGTAGTGAATGAGATGCACTGCTTATATTTTGCAATTAATTTTGAAAATAATTTTTAAAATTTGGAGAGGTTTTTTTTTTTTTTATTATTATTATTAGTTACTTAATATTTGGAACAATAAAATTTTCTGATATAAAATTATAATGAGCAGTTTTATATTGTAAAAGATAAGATAGTATTAGGCATGTTGATAGGAAAATGTTTGCATGATGCCTCACATACAACCTCAAGTCTCCAGGTCAGACTTGCACTGGTTGCACAAATAGGGGCTTTGAAAACATCCCTCAGTAAGGGAACATGACAACCTTAAACATATGGTCTGGCAACTCATTGTTCTGGAGCGGGACACTACATTTTATATTCATTTTTATAAGACTGAGGACCCTACATTAAAACACCTGAGATACTTCCTGTGAAACAAAACCTCTTAGGGAGCGAGCTAAACCGTGTTTGCACTTACTGTCAACAAAAAAAGTGATTGATAAAGTAAGTACTGGGGGTAATATGATTGACTAAATCAAAGTGGTGCCCCAATATGACTACAATCTGATGGTTGGAATCGGTAAAATAGTAAAAGAAAAGGGCATGAGGTATAACACCAATAACAAATGATGGTGGTGCCAACAGCTGTTATATAATCCATTATAGACACTCAAAATTATTGAATAAAAAATTTGATCTAGCTAAACTTCATGGTTGGGTACTTGTACAGAATGCTGTTTGTCAAGAATGTATATATTAAGTAATAGCACCAGATGTGTAGTATTATGCAAAATATACATTGAAGTAAATATATAAAAGCATACTAGGTAAACATGTTAAAGTTATTTTAAAATTTAGTTTATTTTAGTTTTTTTAATCCTTTTAACATATTCTAATGAAAGGCCTGTGTTTTTCAAATCATTTCGCAGAATAATCTAAAATTTGGGGGGATCTCCTTATTAAACTTTTGTTGGAATATAACATGTTCTTACATAAAATTATAAAGGAAGCTTTTTAGATAAATATATACACTTAACCTTTTGTTACCATGTTTTTAATGAAAGTCACTGCCTATAATTTTCAAATAATTTTGAATATATACATTTAACTAATTTTCTCATTTTTAAGCTGGTGTTTGAAGCGTGTCAAAGTATTGGTCACTCTCTGATAGGTTTGTGTTTGAGCCATTAACAGTGGAAACTTCTGGTGTACTTGGCCTCTGGACCACATCCCTACTCACTGTTATTGGAGCAGAGTTGGCTCCTTGCAAGTGTGGGGTTGAATGGCTGTTCATCACCATCTGCCAAAACCACAAGGCAAACTGATCCTTAACCTGCATTGATAGACTTGAAGACAATTACTCCAATGTTGTTTAATCCATATATCATGTACTAAAGCTGTTTTGATACATACATTTAAACAACATTTTATATATACAATTATCTGATGAAAAAGTGTTTTATTTTCTTTTTATCTAGATGAGCACTACTAAGTTTAGCCCTTTAACATTTAAACCAGCTGTATCTGGCCAGAATTTTCTCACCTCTTTCTGTTCAAACCAGCTGTAACCAGCTCAAACCAATGTTATGGTATTGTTCTCAAAATAAATATCATCAAAATCTCATAGCTTTGATATTATGTGAGATAAAGCCCTTTCTGTGAAAATACAATAGGATATATAATGTAAATGCTAAAGGGTTAACAAAAGGTTTATAACAGGCTTGTCTGTCTGGATTTTAACCTCTTAGCATTTAAACCAGCTATATCTGGTTAGAAATCTCACACTTCTTTCTGTTCAAACTAGCCATAACCAGCTGCTCATACTTATGTTAAGGTATATCAAAATCTTGTAGATTTGATATTCTGTGAAATAAGGTGTTTACTGTGAAAATACAGTAGAATATAGTTATGTAAACGCTAAAGGGTTAATAACCTAGAACTCTTGATTTGCACTGGGGAAAACACCTGATGTCAGCCAATAAATAGATGTTTTTCTGGGAGTTGACATGTTTTACTGAGAGTAAACAACAGGTGTTTTTCTACTCGGAAAGAATCTCAAGTACTTCAGTTGGCCATAACCAGTCGTGCATGATTTTTCACTGCTATATAGAGGCAGGTAGCACCAGGTGTCATGTCATCATGTCACATTTAGTCATTTCCATTCCTAAATGCTGCCTACACATAGACAAATAAAATTGTTGGGTTTCACTCATGCCACAGGTATCACCTTGAACAATTTTAAATATCTTTTATTGTCATTACACTGTTATGATTTTATGTATATACTTAAAAATGTTTTATGTCTGAGAAATAGGCAAAAGTCCAAAACCCATTATAAGGCTAGGCAGGTAATCAACACATTGTATTCAGATGTTGCTGTTCTGAAATTCTCACAAAGTTTTAATATTTTGATATTTAAAATGTTTTAAGTGTCGTTTATTTCACAACTCCATTATGTATTGAAATTTTATCAATTTCTGGATGTTTTGAAGGCCATATTTATTCAAAATGCACACAAAACAATACAAAATATGAATTTCACTATGAAAGTGAAACCAGTGTAATATTCACCCACCAAAGCTAAAATATTTTAGCACCTAATTTACATCAAATTTTAAAGATGGTGAAAATCGGCAAAATGTTGACCTCTCAAATATAAGCCACCACTCCCGTCTTGCCATAATTTTTTTTTTATAACACATTTTTCTGCTTATATGCAGTAATCATATTTATTAATCTGAATGGCGTACTATTGTTTTTGATGTTTTTCCTGCCTTCCACAAATAACAACCACACACACATTTATTTTTGCTTCAGGTTCTGATATAAAATTATGATGGAAGCATTTTAGATAAATATCAGCATTTTATCACAGAACCTTAGGTGGTCTTGGGCAGTTTGGTATTAAAAGGATTAAGAATTAGAATATTTTTAAATTTTCAACTAAGATTTTTAGTTTTATCTGAAAAGAAAAAAAGAGAAAATATTCCTTTTTTCATTTTATCCCTCAAATATATTTAAAGTTTTGTAACTGGGTTGACTGTTGACAAGTGGTACTTGTTAAATTTATTTCAAGATGTAGGGGATGTTTAAAAAATAGTTACATCATGGCCATCTTCAAGACAAACCTGTATATATGGTAGTTGCTCTTTCCTGCTCTGACTAAGTTTATGTGACTCCCTCATGTTCTAGTTTTTGAAATCTGAAAATTCATGAGGTCACTTTCTTCTTCACTCTTTTATTACCCTACTTTTAACGAAAAATGCTGTCTATGATTTTTAATTGATTTTGAAAATAATCAAAAATGTGTTGGGATTAACGCATTTTTCAGCTGGTGTATGCAACATAACAAAATGTTCTATTATAAAATTATGGTGGGTGATTTAAATTTAAATATGACCACTTTAAAACAAAACAGCTTTGTATCATAGAACCAGGGGCACTTTGATATCAGAAGGGTTAGATATTTCAGTTTTGGGCTCAAATAAAAAAGAAATATCTTGCTCCAGAGATTTAATAACCATTTCATAAAATTTCATATATAAATTTAAAGATTAGAATTTTTTAAAAATCCTTTTGTGCCTATATTTGTAATGAAATATCAATTAATTAATGAAAAATTCTGAAGGATTTACTAAAATTATTTTATTACTAAATTAGTAACTTAACATGGTTCTTGTATTAAATGATGATGATGATAATCATCATCATCATCATCATCATCATCGTTTAACGTCCATCTTCCACGCTAGCATGGGTTTGGACAGGAATTTTCCCACTTGAGACAAGATTGGTTGTCTTGCTCGTATAGGACTGTCTGGCGGCTTTTCTATGGCCGGATGCCCTTCCTAAGACCAACCACGTTTATAGTGTACACTGGGAGGTTTTTACCGTGTTACCTACACGGCCACATTACAGCGTAGACTGTGTGTTTTTTTGTCGTGACACCTACACGACCGCATTTATTTAGGACTGGATGTTGTGGTACCAACATAACTTTACATCGAAAGGGGTGGTGTGCATGGGAAATTTAAATAGGAACCCTTTAAAATAGATGGTTTCATTTCATAGAACTAAAGCTGATTTTGGCCTGGTTGGTAACAAAATGGTTAATCTCAAGATTATTTCAAGATGTAGGGAATGTTTAACCCTTTAGCATTCACATTGAATTGTCAAATGTCATGTTCATCTATTCGCATTATTTTCACTTAATTATACTCAAGAGGGTTATCAATTTTATTTGTTTCTAATTACTTTAATTTTCTATGTGCAGACTTGAAATTTTGTCAGTAGACGTTTAAAGAACTATAATTTACAATTATATATGTTTACCTGATTTTTTTTTGTTAAATTTGACTTTTATGGGCAGGTAAAATTAATTAACAGGTGTAAAAGTAATAACTTTATGGATAAACACAAAAATTTAAACTTTATCTGCCTTACCTGTTAGATTTGTTGCAAAAAAATCCAATAATGATCTAGATGCTGATTTCCATCAATTCTAGCAGTTTTCCGAACAGGTGAATTAATTAAAAATGCAGGTGTAATCAGTACAATGTTTTAGTCTTTCTCTACATTCTAGGCAAATATTTTCATTGAAAAAAATGTATAAAACCTTTTCACCAGTCAAAATAATATTGGCAATGTACTCTTACACAATGTACGGTGTAAAATTACGTAACAGAATGTTCCCAATATATAAGTTCATTAACAGGTGTGATGCAGGTGTGTCACAGGTGAATGCAGGTGTTTTTGTATATGTGTGCTAATATATTTTTAAAATATTGTTTTCAATATTGTCAGACAATATTTCTATCGTGATACTGCCCAAAGCACCCTTTACATAAGGGCACTTTGCAAAAGGAACACATAAATAGGGTTTGGATTGCGTAACCTTTAACAGTTTTTCTCTTTTGCAAAGAGCACAATCGGCAAACCTTCCTCCTACCATCAATTCTCTCCACTTTATGAAAATCAATATTTTCTTTGTGGACCACTGCTAATTTTGATTTTTTTTCCCAGCTTTGTGTTTGCGAGAAGTATATCCCCCACGTAGCTGGGATGCAATGTCCACGCGAAATTTCATGTGGCAGTAGTCCTTTGGTGGTGGCGGATCCTTGTGGCTTTTAGTAAATACAATATAAGAATTCACAATGGTTAAATTCACTAAAAACCACGATGTATCTCCACCATTTCTTTCCAGGGCGTCCAACTGGGTAATACGCGCAATATTGGTCGGATTTGTCAACCCCACCCATATATTTATTGTAGGAGAGGTTAACTAAAGGTCTACCCTCGGCCCCAACACCTGGTTGTTGGTTAGAACTCGGGAACAAAATTTGCCGTTTGTCTTTGAACACTGTGGCTAACATGTTCTCTTTTTGCATTTGGAGAATGTCTCCTCTGTTTTTTTAGTTTCGCAACTTTTATTTCTTGGGGTAGCCCTTTCCGATTGCTCATTATTGTGCCGCAGGTGTATGTATTTACAAGGGCAAGATCCTCTGCTAAAAGCACCGAAGAAAAAAGACGGTCATAATAAATGTGTCTGTGTTGAAAGTGGAAGGGTTGAGTCAGCGACCACACAACATCGTAACCCAACCCGTGCTTTCACTCTCCGTTAAGTTTTTTTCCTGTGTAAACATCAAAGTTTACACAGTATCCCGTGTCCGATTCACACAGTTCCCACACTTTGATGCCCCATTTGGTGGGTTTAGCTGGCATATACTGTCTGAAATGAACCCTACCCTTATACCCAATCATAGCTTCATCAACACTAAGATTTTTTCCAGGTAAATACATACTTTTAAATTTTTCTGTCAACATTTCAATTAATGGTCGTACTTTGTACAGTGGGTCGTAATTCGATTCATTTCTACCAGGGGCATTTGTAGTATCAACCAGATGCAAATACTGGTTTAATTTTATAAATCTCGTTTTGGCCATAATACTAGATATATAAGGGTCACCAAACCTTATATCAGTACTCCAATAATTCCACAGTCGTGGAAATTGTTTAATACCAAACAATGTTTATGGTAAAAAACGCTTTCATTTCGGCAGAATCTGTCGGATGCCATAACAGATCGGGTTTTCCTCGATTAGAAATCTGTTGTTGTGCATAGCGATTTGTCTCTTCTGCCACAACTTCGAAGAAAGTTTGTGGTAGAAATAAAAAAAAATAATCCAGAGCTTTAGCATCGGGTGGTAATGTGTGTTGTGGTCCAGAATTTTCATTAAAATCCGAAACATGTATCGGTGTTGTTTCTTTCAACCACGTTGGTGTTTTTTCAATGGTGTCAGATATCTCTTCGCTTTCACTTTCAAAGTGACTATCATCATCATCAGATATATCTGATTCATTTGAAGATAAATCACTGATATTATCTTCTGTTTCTTTTTTATCTTGAATGTCGTAGGATGTAAAACCTTCAAAATCGTTGTCGCTGCTTTCGGAAGCCATGTTACAATTTCAAAGTTAAAAACACGTGTTATCACAAGGTCTTTAACTATACTAAGAGTTAATTTTCGCGCGTAAGGGCTTTATCTCGCTGTAATCTCGAATTGACGAGATTTTGATGATGTCAATGTTTATTTTTAGAAGGAGATCTACGAGTGGTCTGAAATGTCGGTTTTTGTCGGTTTGAATAAATGAAAGGGGACATAATTTTGTCGGTTTTTGTCGCTTTGAACGCTAAAGGGTTAAAAGATAGAGTTACATCATATTCAAAACAAACCTGTATTTAGAGCAGTTATATTTTTCCTGTCCCCAATACTGCTGCTAATTATATTTGTAACTCCCTCTTGATCGAGTTCTTGAAATTTGAAGATTCATGAGGATACTTTCTTCTTAAGTATATTTAAGCATTGGAATCTCATATAATTAACTCATTTGATACTAAGCCACCTCAAGTTTCTGGTTCTCCAAACAAAACTTTTAAAGGGTTTATATTTATCTAAACATCAATTTAATATCAAAGTTAGCCATTTTACTAAATCATTGGCAGTGTTTTTTGTTAGAAATAGTTTGGAAAAAGGAAGTTCTAATTGCTTATTAAGCTACCACTAGATCAATGTTTGTAGTGAAAGGGTATATTTGATTGAACTTTATTATGTCACAGAGGGTCGGACGCCATGCTTTGACGCATAGTTACGGCCCTTGCCATTCTGAGTTCAAATCCCGCCGAGGTTAACTTTGCTTTTCATCCTTACGGGCCGATAAAATAAAGTACCAGTTGTAATCTGCTGGGTAATTGCTGGCCTTGTGTCAAAAGTAGAAACAATTAAGTCACTGGTACTTATCAACTATTGGGAAATAAAAGTTAGTCACTCTTGGCAAAACCCTAGAGACCAGGAGTATATTTGAACCAGTTCTGTACTGTCTATAATCTTTTTCTCTGATGTCCCCTTAGTGTTGGTTCTGTGATAAATTATACCCAGAGCACTATATGTTGATAGAACAAATGTAAGCAAGGAGTGGGCCACCAGCCTGTCTGAGAAATCAGTAGCTCCAATTAAGTACTGGTTTGATCTGCAGTAACCTATCTGACCCTTGCTAGCAAGGGGAACAGGTGTTTGATGATGATAATGGTGACTGGCATAGATTGGATAAGCCATTTTGCAGCTAGACAACCTTCCTATTGCCAGCTGTTACTAATTTTAAATATTGTACTTATTCCACTGGTATTCACCCATCAAATTGAAACATCAGTTCCAGGTCTTCTTTTTTAAGTGGTTAAAAGACTTTTAGATAAATATAAACACTTCAAAACAAACGGTTTTATATCATAGAACCAGGAGCAGTTTCAGGTAGTTTGGTATTAAAAGGGTTAAACAGATCTGATTATGTAGAAACTAAGTACCATACAATAGCTTTATTGTATCTTATATCATATATATACACTTGTGCAGACTTATATAGAAGATTGCAATTGAATGAGTCATTATTATTGGTTGAAGTTGGGTTTATGAATACACTTAAAATATCAGCAATGTTCTATTTTTAATTGCTGCCAAGTATATTATATGTATTATGTATTTTATTACTGCTTAAGTATTAATTCTCCTCACACCATTCATTTGAGTCAACTGTCTTGACACAAGCATGGCTGTGTCATTAAGAAGTTCACTTTGCAACCATGTGATTTCAGGTTCTATCCTACTGTGTGACACCTTAGAAAAGTGTCTTCTAATATAGCCCTGGACTGACCAATGTGTTGTGAATGAATTCAGTAGACAAGAGCTGTATGTGGCCCAGTGGTTACGGTGCTCGTCTCGCATCTGGTTATAGGTTTGATTCTTGACTGGCATATTGCATTCTTGAGTAAAACGCTTCATTTCACTTTATTTTTCATGATAGGACTGAGTCTCTTATCTTTAAAACACTCAAGAATCTTCATACTAAGAGATAACAACTTTGTAGGAAGCAAGTAAACCTACATAAGTATGAGCTGTCTCTTTTTTTCATTTTCATATAGGTATATGTATATATTTGAATGTATGTGAGGAAGAGAGAAAAGAATGAGAGCAATGAAGAACTCAAGAATAGCAATGGAGTGAAAGAAGCCTCAACTTTGTGTGTGTGATAGTTTATTGAAAGTAAGTATAGGGTTTGTAGTATAAGTAGAAAAGAGGAAAGTGCATAGCTTAGTAGTTAAGGTGTTGGAGTCACAATCATGAGGTCATGTGTGTGATTCCCAAACCAGGTGATGCATTGTGTTCTGATGCAAGACACTTTATTTTACACTGCTTTTTCATGATATAACTGGGGTTCTTATCATTAAAACGCCTAAGAAACTTTCTATGAGGTGGAACCTAGGAGGCCAGCTAAACATGCATAGATGTGAGTTGTAACATGTTAGGGCTGGGGCCCTATCATTAAAACAGCCAATTCTGAAGTGCAGCTTCGTAGGAGGCCAGTTAAACTTGCATAGGTGTGAGTTGTAAATTACATTTTTTATTTCAATTCAATTGAAGGATTTATTTTCTTTTGATTTAATGTCTTTTTTTTTTCTTTTTTTTTTTTCTGTCGTTAAACATATTCTGATATTGACTCATTGTTGTTCTTTCTTTCAGTGAGCCACAGTGGTAGTGGCAATAGCTACATGGACTTGTCCAATATGCCAATGGAAAACAAACAACAGCAGACAATGATGTGGCAACAGAATCAGTACCTTACTGATTCTGGTATCCATTCAGGTGCCACAACACAGGTTAGTATATTGTAAACTACCATACACTGTACTGTACTGCACTACACTACATAAACACTATACATTATACTACACTACACCTTTTTATTTCTCTGTGTTATCAAATTAGGATTATTATAAATATATTTATACTAAACAGTCCATTAAAAATATACATGCACAGTTTCTATTAATTAATTACTACTATAGGTATAAAACAAGTGTTTTAAGGCCATTTTCCCCACTAGGTTAGCTTTGCAGGGTCCTATATGGGACATGGTTTTACAGCCGGATATTCTTCTTAGTTCCACCCATTTTAGTTGCTTCTTACGACATGCAGGGATATGGTGTATTTATTTTAATGTGCACATTCATAGTCATTACTATAGATAAATAATTATAAATATCTTTATTATAGTAAGACTTATATATAACCTTACAAGGTAAATTTGTTTCACCAAAGATGGATTTTAAAAGCCTATATATTATAAAGCTTAGAAAATCTATTTTGAGAAACAAAAATATTTATATATTCATAGCTAGTTTTTTTACTATAACTTTACCTAATATCTCATGAAAACATATGAAAGTGTACTTGTGGATTTCTAACTTATTTTATTAGATTTAGATTAATTCACTTAGTTTGCATTGTAAGGCAGTAATGCTGGTTCCATGACAAAAAGTACCTTGTAAGGTGGTAGTGCTTGTACCATGACAAAAATACCCAGTCCACTCTGTTGGGTGTTAGTGCAATGATTCCAAACATGGGTGCATGCCCCACAGAGGAGCAATTTGAAAATGATGTTAATGAGAGCAAACTTCAGGTTTTACTTTAATACTCTTACTCCAAGGCAACTTTGGAACAAATTATTCTTGGAAACTCCTATCTCACCTCCTCCACACGTTATTGTGTATCTGGCATCACCCATACACCAATTTGTTTACAATTTGTAGTTGATTATTGCTGTTTTTATATCAAAGTGGGAGTATAAAAATGTGTGAGATGTTGACGTATGACATGGGGCACAAAAGGTTGGTAACCACTGTGTTAGTGTCAGTCACAATAAAAGGTTCCCAGTCATTTCATTACTAAGACTAGCAGAAAAACCACCCTTCGGGTGGTTTTCTGCTAGTATGTGTAGTGTGTATATTGATATTATATGCAGGTATATATACATGTAGATATGATACATCAAATAAAATCGTAATTGACAATATATAATACATAGAAATTGAACAAAGACTGTCTTATTTAATCAGTAACGTAATCCATGATACATTAAAAAAGACGATATCATTATCTATAAAAGGCAGATTGTTGTTGTTGTTGTTGTGTGTGCGCGCATGTTCCATGTTTATACATTTGCACAATTTCAAACCTTTTCGACTCGGTCTGTAAGAATGTTGTAAATGGTCTTAGGTCAACAACTATTTCTTTCATTCAAACTCACCCACAATTATGGAAATAATCGATAAAACTAAATATATGACGCTTTACCCCTCTAATAGAATCTGATTACCTCTCTCTACTCCCCTTAAAATTCAATAAAACTACATACATGCTTACAAACTTCCTTTAGGAACGCCGAAGAGAGAGACAGAACATTTGTTTTTGAGTGTGGAATGGTCAAACATTTATTTACTTCAATGACAAAAGAGAACTTATTACATTTCATACGAAACAACAATTATTCAAAATCAACAGATAAATTTATTCAACAACAAAAAAAATAGCGATAAATCTTTTTTAAAACCTCTCAACGAACGTGGAAGAAAGAAGTATCAGTTTATTTACTTACTATACACAATAATATATAGGTCACTAAACCTGCTTAAAACAGCTAACTCTCCCCCCTATCACACCACTACCTACTGTCTTAAAACATATCCTCTGAGGTCACTAAATCTGCTAGAAACAGCAGCTAACTCTTCCCCATATCACACCACTCCTTACTGTCTTAAATTTAGAAAACACATATCCTCTATGAGGTCACTAAACCTGCTAGAAACAGCAGCTAACTCTCCCCCATATCACACCCCTCCCTATTGTCTTAAATTTAGAAAACACACATTAGACAACCATGCAGAACAACTCCATCGCAGCTCTGTTGTTCGGCTGGCATCGTCTACGCGCGTGTTGCGCAAGTACTGTGAAACAATAAATTTCAACACTTCTTTGCACAGAGATAATATCCATAGGCGAAACTACAATTGTCACTGCTGGCGCAGCCCCTGATTCGGCAGTCCAGGTCTGCAACAAAAAAGTGCTGCCACAAAATGGGTGGTGCAACCTAACTTTGGTAACTTACTGACCCTGAGCAACGCCAGGCTTTAATGCTAGTTATATATAAACTGCATTAGGAGAAAATTAGTATGTTTATTTATGCGATAGCCAACCGAAAGTGTTGACATTTCAGAAATTTTAAAGAAATGAATCTTTAAATAAACAAATATATTTAATCAACAGCCACGAAATTTAGGAGATAAATTGGAATATTCATTCATTATTTATTCAAAGTAATCCAACTTATTTTACTAATGGGATAAAAAATTATAAACTGTACAGTCCTGCGCTCCTTACTTTATTATAGTTTAGATAGTAAATTAACACATGGTTCTTATATAAAATTATGGATCATTCTGTTTCATAGAATCGGAGCCAGGTTAGTATCAAAAGGGCTAATAAAGAATTTTAAGGGATTTATAAATTATTTCATTATTAAGATAGCTTGACAGATAGTTCTTGTATAAAATTATGTTCAAAGGTTTTAATATAAATAAGAATCTTTTAAAATGGATGGTTATGTTGCATAGAACCAGAGGTTTTTGCCAATTTATGTAATAAGAAAGTTATGACAAAACAAAGTGGTGACACACACACACACCCTAAACTGTAGTTCTGCCAAGACTTGGTCAATACAGAATGTGTATTTATTTAGAACCCTTTACAATGATTGTTGTTTCTTAGAATCAGTTGGTCTTGACCGGGCTAGTATTAAAAAGGTAAATAATTAAAATTTTGATTGTATTTCTAGGCCCCCTCCATCAGCAGCAAAGGTCATGGAGAGGAAATGGAAGAAGAGAACATGGATAATAACCGAATGATGTTTGATTGGGATCAAGGATTTAACCAAGGTTTTACTCAGGAACAAGTTGATGGTAAGTCTTAACTATTAAATTATGGGTGAAGGTGCATGGCATAGGGGTTAGGGTGTTGGACTCACGATCTTAAGGGCATAGGTTCAATTCTTGGACCAGGCAGCATGTTGTGTTCTTGAGCAAGACACTTCATTTCACAATGCTTTTCATGATAGAACTGGCGTCCTTATCATTAAAACACATAAGAAACGTCTTATGAGAAACCTCATATAAGGCCAGTTAAACTTACACTTCTTTCTTATTATTTTATCTTAATGATGGAAGGTTCGACAGTGAGCACTCGATTGTTCAGTCAACTGAACATCTAACTCATGAAGTAACATGTAAATGGTTGAGTATTCGCAAGCAGAATATGCATGATACAATATGTAACTAGCTGGACATTTTTGAATTACATGTACAATCCTTCTGATGGCCTTCCACACAGTTTCTGTCTACCCAGTTTCACTCTTATGGCATGGGTCAACACAATGCTATGGTAAAGATGCTATGCAGTGGGATCGAACCCAGGACCACATGATTCCAAAACAAACTTCTTAACTGCTCAAGCTAAGCCTGTGTCTGCATACAACTGAAAACTGCAGTGCACCACTACATTACTACTATACACTACTGAAAATTGCAGTGTATTAATTGAAGTTGCCCAAATAACTGTAAATGTGAACCTAATTGTTCAAGCAGTAGAATTAATTACCTACAATGACCTTTACCAAAAAAGTAGACAACACCCAAATAAATTAACTTCTCTAATTCATGTTACCATTCATATTGTAGTTATAACAATATACTACAAGCACAGTAATTTAGTATGTGTTCAAATATTACTGATTACAAGTATTTTATGGCCATTTTTCATGCTAAAGTACAGACTAGCTTTGTAGGTCCCGTGAGAGTCTTGTAGTCACCATGGGGTGCTTTTTGAAGCAATTCGTTTATAGCCTGATGACTTTCATCATTACTGTTTAACACCTATTTTCCATGTTTGCTTGGGTTAGATGGCTGTCGCGTGCTGAGGCCAGACTTGTCAGGTGACTAGGTCCTGCTCATATGCTTTATTTTGGCTTGATCTCTACAGTTGGATGCCCTTCCTAACACCAAACCACTTTACAGCACCAACCAGAAACTTTTTAGTCACTTCTTATGACAGACAGGGATACCATGTGTATATTTGAAACTGGATGCACTCACTGTTATATATTGTTGATATATTTCTGATTATTATTTTTAAAAAGGATGGTGGAATGACAATATTTGTAGGGTTACATAAAAATGTGTAAAAATGAGGACAAAAACAAAGTGTCCTCCTGTACTATTCTTAATTTTTTTTTTTTGTAAATCTTTTGTAGTTAATAAAAAAAAAAATCATCATTATTATTGTTATTATTCTAGAGATGAACCAACAACTGAATCAGACCAGATCACAAAGAGTGAGAGCTGCAATGTTTCCAGAAACTCTAGAAGAAGGTATTCAAATACCCTCAACTCAGATCCACCCTGATCAACCAACAGCTGTGCAAAGATTGGCTGAACCGTCACAGATGTTGAAGCATGCAGTTGCTAATCTCATTAACTATCAGGTAATAATCCCTTCTTCACCAATTATTTAATAAAGCTAATGAATTGGCAGAATCATAGAAGTGACAGGAGAAAATGCCTTGTATTTATTTCAGCTTTCTGAGGTCAACCGTTTCATTTTTTTCGGGGGTTGATAAAACTAAGTTCTAGTCCATGTTGGTAGATTGAGAATGGTTAGAGCATTCTATAAGATGTCTTACTGTATTTTCTCTAGCTCTCTCTGCTCTTTCAGTTCAATTCTTGTCCTCGTCAACTTTCATTCTTCCAAAGGTTGATAAAATAAAGTACCAGTTCAGGGCAGTGAGTTGGTGGAATTATTAGAGCATTGGATGAGATGCCTTGCTATGTTTGTTCCAGCTCTTTGTATTATGGGTTTAAATCTCACTGTGGTCTACTTGAGTGATAGACTTAATCCATCATCTAGTTTAACACCACCACTTGGCTCTTGTGTGCCTTTAGCAGAGTTCATTCTCACTCCCACTATTCTGAGAGGTCCTACAATCATGGGTACTGTTCTTCTCTTTCCTAACGAAATAATGAAGAAAAAATTTTTTTTTTTCAATAGCTCTTTATGCTAGTGACTTTGTTGAATCAAGTTTTTTAAATACCACCACTTGCCCCTTGGGTGCCTTAAGCCACATTCACTCTGCTGCAAGCAGTCTGGTTGGCTCTTTGATCTGAAGATAGCTGACTTCTACCAGTGTTGGAGGCCCTTTGAGAAATTTATAAGCACTACTTAGCTTGTCTAACTCTTACAAGCATTGAAAATGGATATTAAAGTGATGATGATGCTCTTCTGTCTTTATCAAAACCAGTAAAAAAAAAAAAAGCTATTTATGCTACAGTGACTGATGAAACAAGCTTGTTCATTTTAAACATTTTTATGTGCATAAAATTGTTTTAGGAAAGTCAGTATAATGCAAATTAGAATTAAAGGAGTGAAAACAGAAATGACTTTGAGATATTTAGGGGTTAGGAACCTTTCTTCAAAAGAAAAATGGAGTGTCATGATGGTAGGCTACATATTTTGCAATGTTTCTTGAATCAGCTGCTTTGTTTACGTTTCTTACTACTAAAAAGACAAACTTGATAGCCAGCAGCTCTTTAACATGGTGGTAATGCACTTGCCCAGTAAATGAGATATGTCCACTTTTTTTTTTTTGTTTTTTTTGTTTTTTTTTTCTTTTTTTTTGTTTTGTTTTTTTGCTAAGGGTACTATTTTCTCAATCATTATTTATAAGGATCAACTATTATGGTCATTTTCAATTAGATGAACACACAAACTATACTTTTTTTTTTTTTTTTTTTTTTTTTTCCCCAGAATGATGCTGACCTTGCCACTTTTGCTGTTCCTGAGCTGATTAAGTTGTTGAACGATGAAGACCAAGTGGTCGTAGCTCGCGCCGCTGTCATTGTACACCACTTAACCAGAAATGATGCTAGCCGGCATGTTATCCTTAATTCTCCACAAATGGTTGCGGCTCTTGTACGAGCCATGAATAATACAAATGATTTTGAAACCACTCGCTATGGAGCTGCAGTTCTCCATAGCCTTTCACAACATAGACAGGGACTTCTGGCTATATTTAAATCTGGAGGTATTCCAGCACTTGTAAAATTACTAAGGTAATTTCTCTAATCTTCAGTAGTTTTTTTTTTTTCTTTTTAATTCATACTGAAGGATGACAGCTGCATAAAAAGGTGCAGAGCACTAGAAGTTGATGGAAACCGCGGAGTGGGGAGACCCAAGATGACTTGGGATGAGGTGATAAAAGCCGACCTTACCCAACTACACCTCTCAAAGTCAATGACACACGACCGTGACTTCTGGCGTCACGCAGTAATACAGGGTACCCGACCTCCCATGGGTACATGCTGAAGCATATAAACAATATGCCCCCCCCCCCCCCCCCCCCCCCCACCGCAAGGTGGTCGTGGAGGTGCCACGGCAAAAAAGCACCCAGCCCACACTGTAAAGTGGACGTGTAGACGCCACGAAAAAGCACCCAGCACTCACTCGTGGAGGTGCCACGGCAAAAAAGCACCCAGCCCACACTGTAAAGTGGACGTGTAGGCGCCACGAAAAAGCACCCAGCACTCACTGTAAATGAGGTTGGTGTTAGGAAGGGCATCCAGCTGTAGAAATCAAGCCAGATCAGTTCCTGTATGAGCAAGGCATGGTCAGCCGACCAGACACTGCCCACAACAGGACAACCCGTCTAACCCATGCTAGCGTGGAAGAACGGACGTAAAACGGTGATGATGATGATGATGACTGTCTCTTATTCTTTAGTTTCGTATTATAAAACACAATTACAGCAATCAATATTTTAAGGCCATGTTCTCTTCAAGACCTTTGACAAATTGCTCCATTTTGCCCTTTTATTTGCATCACCCCACTCCAAGTGACCTCCATTTCCTCCTCCTTCATTTTTTCCATGTCTTTCATGGTCTTCCCTTTCCTCTACTTCCTTTCACATTCATTTCCTTCACACCTTTCACCCAGTAACTTCCATCCTTCCTCAATACATGACCCAATCATCTCATTCCATTTCTCTTCACAACATTCTTCACTGGTTCTATTCTTATCATCCTCTGCAATATTCCATTCAACCACTGAACCATTTCCATTCTTTACAGCCTTCTCTGCAGCTCTACATTCATCACCCATGTCTTGTTCCCATAAATCATGGCGCGTCTCATGCATGCAACTTGCACCTTTCTCTTTAGTTTCAGCAACACTTCCCTCCTCATTAGCATAGAATTGCTGCAAGAAAAAAATTACCTCTACAAAAATAATCTATATAAAAACATAGTCGGTATTAAAAAGGTGTCATGTAAAATTTAGATATATACATAAAGAAAAAAAATTCGAATTGCACCACATTTAGAATTAGTTATATGCAAATATTAACTCTGGCTGCAATTTTGTTTAAAAATACTGCCTATAATTGTTATATCATTTATGACATATCTTATTTTCCATACAGCTCCCCAATGGAAACTGTATTGTCTTATAACATGTTTATCTTCCACACATCTGTCCAATGTAAAATATTGTCTTATGTCGTATCTCTATCTTATCTCCCACACAGCTCCCCAGTGGAAACTGTATTGTTTTATGCAATCACCACACTACATAATCTGCTGCTTCATCAAGAAGGTTCCAAGATGGCTGTACGATTGGCTGGGGGGTTACAGAAAATGGTGGCACTGCTGCAGAGAAATAATGTCAAATTTCTGGCTATTACCACAGACTGTCTGCAAATTTTGGCTTATGGAAATCAAGAGAGTAAAGTGAGTTTATTTTTGGAAATTTTGTTTAAATAATAAAATACTGGAATTTGTAATTTTAGCTTGTAAATATTGAATATACTCATAGATAAGTCCTGTTTATTATTTTTTTAAAGGAGAATTAGCAGACTCATTAGAATGTTGGTATTTGTTTGGGGTCTCTATGCTCTTAATTTAACTCTTGCTGAGTTTCATCCTTCTGGGGTCGATAAAGTAACAGTCTGTGAATGGTGTACTGATGGAATTGTTAAAGAGGCAGATGGCATGCTTTACAGTGTCTGTTCCAGATCTGGGTTCTGAGTTCAAACCCCACTTCTTGTCACTACAAAAGTGGAGATGCTTTTTGTCAGGAGCTGAAACTAGTAGCTAGTATCAACACTGGAAAGACCAATTAAAACATAGTTTTTTTTTATATCTTATCTGACAATTGGCTCCTTTCCTTTTATATTAAAAATTCAGCCAAGAAAAATTGCATGCATCTACTGAATCTTAATCTTGACTTTAAATTCACATTGTGTGTGTGTGTGTGTGTGTGTCCCTCTCTCTCTCTCTCTCTCTCTCAAGAATCTAGACTTGTCATATCTCTACTCAGTCTATATAAGTATTGGTGTTGTAAAGAAATATGTTAACATCTTGTGCAAAATGACTGCTTAAGCAATGGCAATGCACATTCTTGTAAATATAAATATACATGCTTTCCACATGTACAGTTGTCATCCAACTGTAATCCGGATGCTTAATGTTGCATAAATGTCATTCAATCAGGTGTTGCCATTTAAAAGCAATATAATATGTTTATTCTAGGCAGAGATCATAGAAATATATTATGATATTTATGGCTCTGGGACTTTGCTAGGCTGTATTGAAAAGCAACATCTAACTTGTAAATAGGTCCATGACTGATCTCAAAACATTTATCTACACGAAGTGGGTGTGCAACTTATATCTGATTGTATATGATAGTGTATTTTATTTTTTTTTTTTTTTAATTATGTTTCCTATTTTTAACTGTTGTGAACTAACCAATAACTTATATTTAATTCCAGTTGATCATATTGGCCAGTGGTGGTCCTGTTGAATTAGTTCGTATTATGAGGTCATACACATATGAAAAACTGCTGTGGACTACATCCCGAGTACTTAAAGTTTTATCAGTTTGTTCCAGTAATAAACCTGGAATAGTAGAAGCTGGTAAGTAAAGTGGATGGCATCAGTAAATTGATTGATTTTTCGTCGGGGCCTTGGGTATTATGCAATGGTGACCAGTTTAGGGATTGATGTAGCCTTCAATGCTATGTGGGTCTCGGCTTTTAGAATAAGTAAAACATATACCTGCTTGCCATAAGGGGTTGACATCGGGCTATAAAACAATCTAAAAACATCCCATCCAGCCCATGCCATCAGGGAAAATTCAACATAAAAATAATGATATAACATGGCATATCTTTCCCATCTTCACACCAGAGAGTAGTTTTACTTTCGACCTCATCAGTTTCATTGAGGCAATCTTGATGTAACAGCATTGGATTGCTTCATTTTCCACAGTTAACTATTAAACATCCTGTAATGGCTTGGCAAAAATGTCTAAAATTAGGTTTGTTAATTCATATGTTTATAGTATCTTTACTAGTGGACAGATCTTTGTAGAAATTGGCAGTAAACAAAAAATGACTTAATTTTAGTGTGGTGTGGTTATAATGCTGTTTTGTACTTTGATGAATATTCATTTTGATAGAAATAAACATTATAAATGCTATGAACATCATTTTCATCACCATTTTACATCTATTTTCCATGCTTATATGGGTAAAAATTGCAGAGTGGTAAGAGCATCTAGCAAAATCTCTTACAGTATTTGTTCCAGTTCTCTGTGTTGAGTTCAAATCCTGCTGAGTTCACCTTTGCCCTCATCTTTTGAGGTGTTGATAAAATAAAGTACCAGTCCATGGTAGTGGATTGACTGAATTGTTAGTATGTCCCATGAGATGCCTTGTGGTATTTATTCTGACTCATTGCATTTTGAATTCAAATCCTACTGCTGCCTACTTGTGTAGTAGACTTAATATGGTGTCCAGATTGGGTACCTTTAGCAGAGTCCACTCTATTATAAGTATTTGGGCCAGGTTTCTGCTGCTGCTACAATAGTGAACTATAATAAATTGATATAGTTCAAGAATTAATTCCATCCCCATCCCCACCCAACCCACCCTATCAATGTCAGTTCTTTTGTTAAGTGACCATCATTATCATCATCATCTTTAACATTAATTTTCCCACACTTGTAATGAGTTATATGGATTGTCACATTGTGACAATTTAGGTCAGATGACCATGTCTTTCTCATACAGATCTGTATTTTGGCTTGGTTTCTATGGCTGGAAGCCCTTCCTGATGCCAACTGTGTTACAGTGTGGAGTGGGTACTTTTTATCATGGCACCAAAACAACCATCTAATAGGATAGACTTGGTGCTTTAATAAATCAATAATACTATTTAGTTTTACATTCTTAATATTGTTGTTTTTCTTCTTTGCAGGAGGAATGTCAGCATTGGCTGATAATTTAGCACATGAAAGTCCTCGTGTTGTCCATAACTGCCTCTGGACTCTGAGAAATTTATCAGATGCTGCGACACGTGTGGTGTGTACCAGGATTTATATATCTCTTGTAATCGTTCAGTTTAAAATAGTTAATTAAGTCATTTATTAGAACATCAGATAAAATATGTTTTAGTGGTTATTTGTTCCAGCTCTCTGTTCTGTGTTCAAATCCTGCCATTATACATTTTGATTTTTTTGGGGGTGGGGGTGTTAAGTAATGGTGCAGCCCTCTCTCTTTTGCACATATCTTGATGTTCTGCAGCATCAAGTATGGGAGGCTTGTGAGGGTGACTTTGTTTGCTTGTGACTACAGGGATACCACGTCATTCTCAATTACGAGTGGTGGCTGTAGTTAGTTTTAATCATACAGTAAACATTATTTCATGGATTAAAAGAAAAGGATTATATTATTTTCTCTGTACCATAAGCATTCTCTGCAAAATTCTTACCATGATAACTATTTGTTGGTTAGTGGTTGAATAGAAAATATGAACTACATGGTGGGATAGCAACAAGAGTTTGGAGGTCATTTTCATTGTTAAAGTAATTTATCTTGTGGAACCCCATGATGGACTTCATACTCGTTATGGGGTCCTTTTTTAAGCAAAGTTTTATAGCCAGATACCCTTTCTGGTACTAACCCATTAGTCACCCTTTCCGATACACGGATATAGTGTACTTATTCTAAACAAGATACACTTAGCAGCAATATAATTCAATGAGAGATTTTGGTCTAAATATTTAATATTAGGTTAATATTTAATTAGTCTTTTCATCTCAAATATGACCAAGATTGTGAGTGACATTGAAGTATGAGGTGGTGAACAGTGATGCGATAACAGGGAAGGCAAAGACTGATAGCTACATGTTGATAGGTGGTTGAATAGAAAACAACTTGAGCAGTGTGATAGGATAGCAGTATTGTAATTTAGTAATATATTTTAATAGTTTTTTTGTAAACTGGTAAATTATCTTGATCTGTATGTTTTTCCTTTGTATAAGTCTGACTTTTGACTGTTTATTGGTTGCAGGAAGGAATGGAAGGCCTATTACAAATGCTCGTCCAACTGTTATCGTCAAATGACTTCAATGTGGTCTCCTGTGCAGCGGGGATTCTCTCAAATCTTACTTGCAATAACCAACGTAACAAGGTTACAGTGTGTCAGGTTGGTGGTATTGAAGCTCTCGTCCGTACCATAATGCAAGCTGGGGATAAAGAAGATATCACTGAACCAGCGGTAAGTTGAATACCTTTATTTTTCCCTCTCTCATATGTTTCTTTCTATTTATGTTCACTTTGATGCTCTATCTGTGTTTTCATTGGTTTGGGCAAGTATCTTCTCCAGTTAACCTAGGACAACCAGTGGCTTTTGAGTAAATTTTGTAGACGGAAATTAAGGAAGATCATCACGTGTGTGTGTGTCAGTTTACCATGTGTATTTTCATATTGCCAATATTTAAAGCAAACAGTGACATTTGTTTATGTCCTGCAATGTAGTGTTTCAACATCTGCCCATACATAAAGTTGGATATCCTGTATTTATATCCACTTCATGAACACGCAACTCACAATGGGTTGCTAATTGTCACTTTCCCTCTTTTCAAGGACACCTCCACAACCCAAACACTTGTGCTCGCTCTCTTTTCTTCTCCCTCAGTAAGTAATATATAATTGCCATTGTGGCACTCATCTCACAGTGCCACCACTTTCACTATACTCTCACCTCACACCAGTTGAAGACACAATAATCACCCTAGTGCTGGTGACGTGATAAAACACACCTAGTAAAGGGGTTGGCATTACAAAGGGTATCCAGCTGTAGAATTCATGTCAAAATAAAGATATGAGCAAGATAGTTATTTGTCCTATATAACCTCAAACTGTCTTATCTCTATAAAATTATGGTGAAAGTCTAGGTTGATATCATCAGAAAGAGCAACTGGCTGTAGAAACTCTGTCTTAAAGTTTCATCTAATCTATGCTGGCATAAAAAAGTAGGCGTAAAAATGACTTTAAATTATAAATTGTTTTAAGATTTTAAAAATTGGTTGATTTAATATAACTTTATTTCTGTCTATTTTTTATTGTAGGTGTGCGCTCTACGTCACTTGACTAGCCGACACCCAGAAGCCGAGATGGCACAGAATGCCGTTCGCTTACACTATGGCCTTCCTGTTCTAGTCAAATTACTACATCCCCCTAGCCGTTGGCCACTTATTAAGGCCGTAGTAGGACTGATTCGCAACCTTGCTCTATGTCCTGCTAATCATGCACCCCTTAGAGAACATGGAGCCCTTCCCAGAATTGCCCAGCTTATGATCCGTGCACACCAGGATACCCAAAGGGTTAGCAATTTTTCTGTTCATTTTGATTTTACATTATCTATTTTTGCTTTGACTCTTTCACTACCAAATTAATAGTGAAAGACACTGTCAATGATTTTCAAAAAAATTGAAAAATAATCTAGAATTTCAAGGAATTCTGTAAAAAGAAAAATCTGACATTTTTCTATTAAGCTGATGTTTGAAGTTTAAATTAATAAAACGTTCTTAAATAAAATTATGAGAGAAGGTTTTAATAGATACTTTAAAATGGGCAGTTTTGTATCATAAAACTAGGGTCATTTCAGATGGGTTGATATCAAAAAGGTTAAAGAGTCTCTTACATATAAGCATTCTAAATGTCAAACATAAAATAATTTTATCAATCTATTTAACCATTTCAAATCATTTTGAAAATAATCAAAAATTTGGAGGGATTTAGTAATACAACTAGTTTTATCATTATTTATTATCTAGTGTTTAGAACAAGAGTTCTTGCATAAAATCGTGATGGAAGGTTTTCAGATAAAGTTTTGTTGCAAGGATTCATCAGTTTAAGGATTTTTTTATGATTGTTTAGTCAGAAGAAGACACCCGTAAACCAAAGACTGCTCCTAATGTTTGCAACAGAATAGACTCCAATAAAAGCCCTCCAAGGGTCAGGTGTTGGTGTTAAACTGGGTGATAGGTTAAGTCTACTACCCAAGAGATAAAATGATGGGCACTGGCTTTCCTTCTCTAAATAGTGTGAATGTTTATTTGTTTTTCAGAGAGCTTCTATCAGTTCAAATGGCCAAAGTTCCAATTATGTTGATGGTGTTAGAATGGAGGAAATTGTTGAAGGTACTGTTGGTGCCCTTCACATCCTTGCCAGAGAAGCACATAACAGAGCTGTTATTCGCAGCTTGAATTGTATTCCACTGTTTGTACAGGTAAGAAGCATCCACTCATTTATATGGTCTCTCTATGCTTTAAATATCCAGTTAGTATCTCATGTTTTGTAATACACTGCATTTTTATATTTTAATAATTATCATCCTCATTTAACATGTTTTCCCTGCTGCCATGGGTTGGACATGCCATCACAGATCAAATCACTACTTAATCGGTACTACAGATACTCAGATGAGCTGATGGCTGCATCTTGCTTACATACATTTCTGCATTTTACAGCGTGCACCAACACTAGGAAAGTCATGTTTTTGACACGGCTGAGGGGTCCTTTTGTTTGACAAATTTACAAATGGATGCCCTTCTTAACTACCATTTGAAGGAAATTAAAATATGTTGTTAGATTCACTATATTCATTGTATACATACAGTTTAGGGTTAGGGTTCCCTCGTCGGCTTGTGTAAAAAAAATTTTTTAGTATTAATGTACAGCTCCACGCCTATGCAGGTTTAGCTGATCTCCTGCAAATGCCACAATGATTTTAAAGTTATTTTTATTTATATATATATATATATATATCAAATAGAATTATCGAGAATCGCAACTTCGGCCCACGAAATAACGAAAAACAAGCTCCGAGATGTGTGGCAAAGTGCTCAATGGTTCGGATGAACCAGAGCTATAACTAACGTTTAATACCAAACACACTGAGACGATGGTTAAACAATCATTCGCACAGCCAAAAAAAAACGATCAAGTGGTTATGTCCCTCTCCTCTTTTTCTCTTTCACACCATCCCCTTTCCATTAAGATACTTTAATCATGTTTCAGCATTTGCTAGTGCCACCACATCCTCCTTCCCCCTCACCATCATTTTTGTATTGCATTTTATACATTTTACACCACAGAAACACCAATTTTATTATAATAGACAACATGGTTAATAACTAACTTTGTTTATGTTGTTTTCAGTTACTCTACTCCCAGATTGAAAATATACAGCGGGTCGCTGCTGGTGTCCTCTGTGAATTGGCCGCTGACAAAGAAGGAGCTGAAATGATAGAACAAGAAGGTGCCACTGCACCTCTTACTGAGCTTTTACACTCCAGGAATGAAGGAGTTGGTAAGTGATGCTTTAACACTGGTTCTTATAGATCCCAGTCATCCGCCTCCCTTTGTAATCCCAGGTTTCCTCAATTCCACCTCATTTTGTACTGTTATCCATTAATTTTCCCCAAGCACCATATAGTCCAGTGTTTCTAAGAGACCCAGATAATATTCCTTGCCTTAAAATCCTAGGTTTCTTCAATTCCTCCCCTATTTTGAATTGTCATTGAATAAGTTTACACCCTTGCCCCATATTAATGTGTAAGCTTTTCAAACTTCAATAATTGTGTTGTTCGAAATAGGATTAAGTCTGAAGCAGCAATTGTTTGTAAACTGTTCATTTGTGATCACCCTTAGAATTAGATATATCGGTATTTCATTTTATGTATACATAATGTACACTATCATTTCCCATTTGAGAATTATTGTTCACAAATATTGAGTGCCAGCAAAGTAGCCATATATCATTTTTGATACCCTGTTATAACCTAAGATGTGTACCAGCTCTAAACTCGATACTCACAGCACTAAGCTGGTGCCTGCATTATATACTTTAATCTGAGAGAGCGAGTTCATTTTTATTTTATTTTATTTATTTAATTTTTCCAGCCACATATGCTGCTGCTGTTCTTTTCCGAATGTCTGAAGATAAACCACATGATTTCAGAAAACGATTGTCTGTGGAACTAACAAGCTCCTTGTTCCGAGGAGACCAAAATATTCCATGGACAGAAGTAAGTATTTGTTTGTGTTAGTGTCTCTATTTCAAATTATGCAAAGATTTGAGTGAAAACATAAAATTCTCTTTTATATTTATCTTCCATCATTTTACGTTTACTTAGATGGCTTGAATATGTTGTCAGGAGCTACTGTTGTCCTAGAAACATCTCAATACTTAAATCGACCCCAGTATTTCACTCGTATTTTGTTATTATCAGTATCAAAAGAATGAAAAGCAAAGTTAATCTGAGCTGCTAAGC
>OZ024742.1:221700386-221702886 GCA_964016885.1 Eledone cirrhosa
GATAAAAGCAAGGGAAGTAAGTCTACGCGTTTCATTCTTGTTAGAATTCATCAGGACTACATATCCAGTGCTTTCATCGAGAATGACACAGCTAGAGACTTATAGAATACTTAGCTGTGTACAGGAACTGGTTTGAAAGAGCGGTTGCCGGTCAGGCAGAAATTAGAAATTGGAATAAATGCTCTGAAATAGCGATATATATGTGAATATAGACATAGAATATTCGAAAATATTCTGTATGTTTATAATAAACATTTTGAAGACCTAATCGCTATAGAATAGAATACGTCACGTATTACAATTAGATTCTCGATAAAAGCAAGGGAAGTAAGTCTACGCGTTTCATTCTTGTTAGAATTCATCAGGACTACATATCCAGTGCTTTCATCGAGAATGACACAGCTAGAGACTTATAGAATACTTAGCTGTGTACAGGAACTGGTTTGAAAGAGCGGTTGCCGGTCAGGCAGAAATTAGAAATTGGAATAAATGCTCTGAAATAGCGATATATATGTGAATATAGACATAGAATATTCGAAAATATTCTGTATGTTTATAATAAACATTTTGAAGACCTAATCGCTATAGAATAGAATACGTCACGTATTACAATTAGATTCTCGATAAAAGCAAGGGAAGTAAGTCTACGCGTTTCATTCTTGTTAGAATTCATCAGGACTACATATCCAGTGCTTTCATCGAGAATGACACAGCTAGAGACTTATAGAATACTTAGCTGTGTACAGGAACTGGTTTGAAAGAGCGGTTGCCGGTCAGGCAGAAATTAGAAATTGGAATAAATGCTCTGAAATAGCGATATATATGTGAATATAGACATAGAATATTCGAAAATATTCTGTATGTTTATAATAAACATTTTGAAGACCTAATCGCTATAGAATAGAATACGTCACGTATTACAATTAGATTCTCGATAAAAGCAAGGGAAGTAAGTCTACGCGTTTCATTCTTGTTAGAATTCATCAGGACTACATATCCAGTGCTTTCATCGAGAATGACACAGCTAGAGACTTATAGAATACTTAGCTGTGTACAGGAACTGGTTTGAAAGAGCGGTTGCCGGTCAGGCAGAAATTAGAAATTGGAATAAATGCTCTGAAATAGCGATATATATGTGAATATAGACATAGAATATTCGAAAATATTCTGTATGTTTATAATAAACATTTTGAAGACCTAATCGCTATAGAATAGAATACGTCACGTATTACAATTAGATTCTCGATAAAAGCAAGGGAAGTAAGTCTACGCGTTTCATTCTTGTTAGAATTCATCAGGACTACATATCCAGTGCTTTCATCGAGAATGACACAGCTAGAGACTTATAGAATACTTAGCTGTGTACAGGAACTGGTTTGAAAGAGCGGTTGCCGGTCAGGCAGAAATTAGAAATTGGAATAAATGCTCTGAAATAGCGATATATATGTGAATATAGACATAGAATATTCGAAAATATTCTGTATGTTTATAATAAACATTTTGAAGACCTAATCGCTATAGAATAGAATACGTCACGTATTACAATTAGATTCTCGATAAAAGCAAGGGAAGTAAGTCTACGCGTTTCATTCTTGTTAGAATTCATCAGGACTACATATCCAGTGCTTTCATCGAGAATGACACAGCTAGAGACTTATAGAATACTTAGCTGTGTACAGGAACTGGTTTGAAAGAGCGGTTGCCGGTCAGGCAGAAATTAGAAATTGGAATAAATGCTCTGAAATAGCGATATATATGTGAATATAGACATAGAATATTCGAAAATATTCTGTATGTTTATAATAAACATTTTGAAGACCTAATCGCTATAGAATAGAATACGTCACGTATTACAATTAGATTCTCGATAAAAGCAAGGGAAGTGTCATTCTCGATGAAAGCACTGGATATGTAGTCCTGATGAATTCTAACAAGAATGAAACGCGTAGACTTACTTCCCTTGCTTTTATCGAGAATCTAATTGTAATACGTGACGTATTCTATTCTATAGCGATTAGGTCTTCAAAATGTTTATTATAAACATACAGAATATTTTCGAATATTCTATGTCTATATTCACATATATATCGCTATTTCAGAGCATTTATTCCAATTTCTAATTTCTGCCTGACCGGCAACCGCTCTTTCAAACCAGTTCCTGTACACAGCTAAGTATTCTATAAGTCTCTAGCTGTGTCATTCTCGATGAAAGCACTGGATATGTAGTCCTGATGAATTCTAACAAGAATGAAACGCGTAGACTTACTTCCCTTGCTTTTATCGAGAATCTAATTGTAATACGTGACGTATTCTATTCTATAGCGATTAGGTCTTCAAAATGTTTATTATAAACATACAGAATATTTTCGAATATTCTATGTCTATATTCACATATATATCGCTATTTCAGAGCATTTATTCCAATTTCTAATTTCTGCCTGACCGGCAACCGCTCTTCCAAACCAGTTCCTGTACACAGCTAAGTATTCTATAAGTCTCT
>OZ024742.1:221710386-221740386 GCA_964016885.1 Eledone cirrhosa
GTGAGTACAAATATAAAAAAATATAAAAATGGCTGCGAAATAACAGAAAATATCTGGAGTGGAAAACGCAAGTGACTTGTATAATCAGGTAGATATACATATATATGTGTGTGTGTGTGTACCTGTTTTATTTGTCTTGCAGCTCAGCAGGTTGATGTGTAAAGATGAGTTAAATAAATACGTTAGTTAATCCTTTTGTTACTATATTTCTAATGAAACAGTCTAATGATTTTTAAATCATTTTGAAAATAATGAGGAATTTAGTAATATAACTTTCTCATTAAGTTGGTGTTTAGAGCTTAAAGGTTCTTATGTAGAATTATGATGGAAGGTTTTAAGATAAACACAATCTTCCTTCACAATTCATGAAGTTATGCTCCAAACACAAGCTTAATAATGAAAACATTAGTCATATTATTAAAACCCTCAAATTTTTGATTATTTTCAAAATTATTTGAAAAGTTTAGATGTCTTTTGTTCTTTTTAAATATGGTAACAAAAGTGATAGGTGCATGTATGGCTGTATACAGTTACAAAATTTTGCTTCACAGCTTCTAGCCAAAATATCTTATGAGTGAATTTGGTAGACAGAAATTTTGCAGGAACCCATTGTGTGTGCAGTGTCTTCTTTTCATTAGAAATATGCTAACAAAAAGGTTAATTTAATGTCTGTATATTGACTATTGTGTTTATATTATTTTTCAGCATATGATCAAGTGCCTGTGGATTCTATGCAAGGGTTAGAAATCGGGAGCCACCAGGGCAGTGGATACGGACCAATGGATAATCTACCAGATCTTGGGCCTCCCCCTGCAGAGGACTTAAATTTTGAAAACTTAGATACTGGCCTACCTGCCCACACAGGAGATAACAACCAGGGTATGGCCTGGTACGACACTGACTTATAAAATAATAATAATAATAATATTAATGATATTATTCAGACGTTGTACATCAAGATATTGGATGGAAACCATAGAGAAAGAAATCTATATACTACTGATACATGATACACCATCACCACCACATGATCCATTATATTTACAATGCCCATGTCTTGAAGAAACATAACAAAACAGAAACAAAGTGTCCACAATGCATATCACACACTATCTCAGTTGATCTTTTAGAATCATTAATTATGTCAATTGGAAAAAAAACCTCATTTATTCTCTCCATTTCACCACACCACCACCACCACCACCACCACCACCACTATTACTACTACTACTACAACCACTGAATTTACGTTGGACCATAACTGCAGAAGCCATTCCAACATCCAGCCTCCTCCACCTTCTCGTTCTCTTCCTCCTACCCCTATAGTATGGCTATTAGCCACTAAGGGACTGACTGGGATCTATCTGCAAATGCCCTCCCCCTTTTATTTTCTCTTCTGCCGTGGTGTCACCTCTGTATTAATTATGGCCTCTGTCCCACCCGATTTTGACTGCTTTTTTTTTTTTTTTACCCACCTCTGTCCCTAAAATCTCCCAAAGCAAGCCAGCTGTTGCATACACTTAACTGTAACTGCATCTTATATTTTTTCCTGTCTGTCTGTATATATAAACTTTTTTTCTTCTCTCCCCAACCCCATTTTATTATTTACAGTTATTACCAAAATTTATCATTTACTAACACATTGTTTGTCCCCATCTTTTCATCCCCTCAACCCTATCCAACTTTGGATTAAAATGAAATCGTTCATACCTTCATTTCACTTATCCCCTTCCCAGATAATCTCTGACCCCCTTTCCTCATTGACCCTTCCATTCATATTTTCATTTCACTTATCTTCCCTAATAATCTTTCTTCCCCCCCTCCTTTCAGTCATTCATTCATTCATATAATTTTTTTTCTTATTTTGCATATTTGGCTTTTTTTTTTATTGTTTTCCCTGTTGTTTCTCTGTCAATCTCTCACTTCCTATCTATTTCTTTCTCTCTATCACTCTCTCTTTCTGTCTCCTATGTTGCTTTACTCTCGCAGCCTTTCTTTCCTAATGCTTCATGTATTCTTTATTATATATATGTATATATATATACATACCTGTCTTTTCCTTTAGCATCCCATTTAACTATAGTTCTATAAATCTCTCTCTCTATATATATATATATCTATATATATATATATATATATATTCACACATGCACATATATGTATGTATGTATGTGTATATATATATATATATATATATATATTTATGTATGTGTGTGTGTATATATATATAATCAGTTGTTAGAGCAGATGATACTACAACCCTGTTGGTATGTCTCTGCTGCATTGGATGTTGCACCTTAGTTTACTAGTAGTCCACTCTAGCTGTGCTTTAGTGAACTATTTCTCCTGTGCTTTAGTCATGTAGTTTCACGGTTGACATCTATGTCTACCTTGCAATATTGCTGTATCATGCTCACTAGAAATATATGTATGCATGTCTTTATATAAAATAAACTGGGTTTTTTTTTTATGTCTTGTCTTGTTTTGTTTTCTTCTGTCGTAGCCCATTCATTAGTGTATTTTTAATGAAATACATTGCCAATGTTCATTGGTTTATACAAAACTGTTTTTAAATGTTTACATTTATCCAGAAATCTTACATCATAATTTTATATTAAGAATCTTTATATTCCAAATACCAGATAAATTGAGAAAGTTGGTTCATCATCATCGTTTAACATCCATGTTCCACGCTAGCATTGGTTATATTACTAATTCCCTCCAAGTCCTTCATTATTTTCAAAATTATAGGTTGCCTTTTATGGTAATGAAATGATTAAATTCTCAGTGGTGTAGGGTAATTGCAAGGCCACCACTGCCATTACTTCTTTTGTTAACATATTTCTATGAAAGACACATTCTATAATTTCCAAATCATTTCCAAAATAATAATTTGGAGGTAGGTAACTAATATAACTTTCTCATTAAGTTGTGTTGTCTCAAACGGTCCCCTTTCTTAACCCTTAATTAATACCAAACCATCACCGGTTCTATGATAGTTTGTTTTAAATTATCCAGATTTATTTTTAAATCTTCCATCGTGATTTTATGTAAAGACTTTTCAGTTATGCTCAATGCTATTGGATAATTTCAGGGCCAGTGCTGTCATTAAGGCCAACTAGACAGCTGTCTAAGGCAGTGGTTCCCAAAGTGGGTTCCTCAAAGGATTGTCTAGGGTTCCGTGAAAAAAAAACCTAGAGGAGTATATTTATATTACAACCATATAACAGTATTAGGCTTTGGGGTCTCTCTCCCCCAAGTTTCCGAACCAAAAAGGGTTCCGCATTTGAAAAAGTTTGGGAAACCCTGGTCTAGGGCATAGACCTCAGAAGTACATTACTGAACTTTAAAGGATCAGTTTTATACAAATTTTTATAATTAATTTAAGTATTTAATTTCCTGCAATCAATAAATAAATCACTAAACATCTTTATTGCATAGCAGTGTTGTGGAAATATCCAAAACAGTGAGAGGTTTGTTAGTGTTATGACTTGGCATGGATGAGTGTGGATTATCATCATTTCATCATCATTTTACGTCTGCTTTTTCCCTGCTTGCAAGGGTGGGACTATATAGTGAAAATTGCAGGCTTAGTAATTCTTTTAGTATAGTCAGAGCAAGAAGTGTCACAATCTAGTTTTGTCAGCCTACTAAACTGTAAGTTGAAAGTATTTTGAGAAGGAGGCACTACATAACCAGGCACTGCAGATGTACACATGCACACCTTCCCATTCATATTTAATATAATTATACAAATTTGTATAAATCTGGGATCCTTTAAGATTTAATATTGTACCCTAGTTAGCCTCAATTGTAGCACAGGCCCTAAGTGTGTGTAATAGGTTCTGTTTTAACCAGCTGTATCTGGCCAGAATTCTCACCTCTTTCTGTTCAAACCAGCTGTAACTGGCCACTCATACTTAAGTTACGGTATTTTTCTTAAAATGAATATCAAAATCTCATAGATTCGATATTATGTGAGATAAAGTGTTAACTGAAAATACAATAGTAAATATAGAGTAATGTAAAGGCTAAAGGGTTAAAACGCTATTTTTTATCCTTTCACTTCAACCCATTCATGACTAGATTTAAATTCTTTTGATGGCAAATGGAGAAAAAAAAGTCACACTTTGGAGTAGGAAAGCAAGATATAAACTAGAATTTAAGTTTTTTTACTGGTCTTATCCTATATTGTTATTGATAGGTAGCAAATATCAGTGGTTAAAGTATTGGATTAAATTCCTCGGTATTTTTCCGTCTCTCTGTGCTCTGACTTCAAATTTTGTCATGTCAACTTCATTTATCCTTTTATGGTTGATAAAGTGCCAGTTAAATTTTGCAAAGATTTTAATTTTTACCTTTTTCTTTTTAAGTATTGAAATTAAAAGCAACTTTTTCTCTTGAATTTGTCCTAACACATTCTGTGGAGAGTAATTCATTAGTCTCCAATTAAAATATAGTACTGGGGTTGATATAATAGACTTTCCCGTCCCCAAATTTCTGGCCTTGTGCCAAAATATGTAATTATTTCACTATTACCAAACTACTCACTCTAAAGACACCATGCATGTAACATATCTGAAAAATTCATGCAAGCTGTTATGTTGTCTTGCATACACGCACAGGCCGACCGTCAAAGTTGATTAAATCAACCCCAGTACTTGACTGCTAGTTTATTTTATCGACCCTGAAAGGGTGAAAAGCAAAGCTGACGTAAGCGGGTTTGAACTGAGAATTCAAAGAAGCAGAACAAATACTGCTATGGCATTTTATCTGACACTGTGCCGATCCACCACTCTAACATATATAAACCTGTTTCTCTAACACAACAGTCTCTTATACGCAATACTCTATTTTCATTAAAGGAAAATGACTATAGATAAATAAATGTATCCTCCAAGCAGCTCAGACAATAACAGGTCCATGAAATAATTCCCACCATATAGTAAAAAAGATAGATAATATGAATACGATCGGAACTAGATAGCTCATTTTTATTTTTCATACACATTTCGTTTAACATTTTAAGCACAAGTGCCTTAGGAATTACTTTATGATTTACACTTATTATTTATAAAATAAAGTACCACTAATGTACTGGGATAATTGCTGGCCTTGTGCCAAAAGTAGAAATAATTATTTGTGAATAAGTTCACTCTGCAAAATGGTAGCATTGATGCCACGATAAAATGCACCCAGCCCACTGCAATGCGTTAGTGTTGGTGTGATAAAACGCCACAGTCTGTTCTGCAAAGCAATAATTGTTTCTACTTTAGGCACAAGGCCAGCAATTACCCAGTGCATTACTGGTACTTTATTTTATCGACCTCCGTAAGGATGAAAGGCAAAATCAACCTCGGCGGGATTTGAACTCAGATCGTAAAGGAGCGTAACTATGCTGGAAAGCATGGCGTCCGACCCTCTACCGATACTGCCAATCCACCGCCCTATCTGCAAAGCAATAATGCTGGTGCCATGATAAAACATAACCAGTACACCCTGTAAAGTGGTTGACGTCAAGCTGTAGAAATTATATCAAATTGGAATGTATGAGCAAGACGGGGTCATATATGACTTGTCTAATCTCAGAACATGTTGATCTGTCATAACTCATACCAACATGGAGCACGGGATGATATACTGATTAAAAACTATTAAAAACACAGCTAGCAATTTGAAAGGAAGGGCCATCATAAAAATAAACAAATGTAGAGAAAAGGCGTTATTGTAGTTATATACATACACCTACACACTCAAATTACATTCCATAATGTTAGCTATTAAAAACTATATTTGGTTTTATTTTTTTTACTAGGTGGGATTTCTCAGCGACCTCCAGTTTATAAAACCCTGGCCTAGTTAGGTGCAGACTTGATTGTATATGATTAAGTAGTTCAATTCAAAATTACGAGATTTTGAGTTTCGTCCCATGGCGTACATACCTGTAACTTTTTTTCATTAGCTTAGGGCGGTCTTCTGCAAAGAAGACGAGTGCTCCAGTCTGAATACTTACAGCAAAAGACAGGTGATCGTGTATCCACCTCGTAACTTTCTTAATATATATTTTTATTGACATTTTGCAGATACATTTTTCATTTTTTTTATGGTGTAGATTACGATTAAATAAATGGAGTTCTTTTGTTCGTAATTCATATTTGTAGAAATGACATTGCATTGAAAAGGTTGTAGGGACACTGTATTAACAAACGGCATTTTTAAAACCTGGTGGAGCCCATGTCTGAATACAGCAGATTTCTCTCCGAGAAGGATAGAAGAAAGGAAGTGAGGAAGAATTGGTCCTAGTACTTGACTGGTACTTTTTTTATTGACCTCAACTGGATGAACGGCAAAGTTGATGAACCCGGAGAGCAGTGTACCGGAACGAATACTACAAAGCATTCTATCACATTACGATCCAGTAGAAAATCTATTTTCATTATCAACATGAAATCGTTGATGCTATTATAGACTAGAATAATATTTAAACAAAACAAAACAAAAACAAAAAAGGAAAGGGAGGACATTTCAATTTCAGCCATACCCCACAGACAGAATGGCGAGAACATGCCACGGAGAATGGCCAGCGACACCCGCTTCACAGAGTTCCTCCTTCTCGTAGGGTGTTGTTTTTCGGATGATTTTTTTTTTTTTTTTTTTTTTTTTTTTTAGGAAATCGGCAGTGTGGGCACCAAGGACACCAGCAGTTTCAACAGCGGTCGGACAAGCCTCCTCGGTGGAAGGCATGACGAAAAAAGAATTCCGAATTAATGTTTAGCCTAATACAAATCGAAAGTATTGGATATAAAACTGCTAGTTTTATAACGTTCATACTTATATTAAGACAACCCACACACGTTATAATTTTATTCAATGTTTGTCATGCTACAAATTAATTTTTTGATTATTTCCAAAATTAATTGAAACACATTAGCAGTGTATTTCATTAGAAAGACGGTAAGGAGACCATTAATGGATGGAAGTAAACAATAATGAAAGTATCTACACAAAACCGCGTTAAGAGGAAACAATAGCACAAGAGATATAACGGTGCTTAAGATGTTAAATGGAAAACAAACTTGCCATCTAGATTCTGACTAGTCAAATTGTTATATTGTTTACTATACCGGTGC
Source organism: Eledone cirrhosa (assembly GCA_964016885.1). Classification (NCBI taxonomy): domain Eukaryota; kingdom Metazoa; phylum Mollusca; class Cephalopoda; order Octopoda; family Eledonidae; genus Eledone; species Eledone cirrhosa. The sequence goes on from OZ024742.1 coordinate 221,717,517, forward strand.
AAAACTGCAGTTTATTTAAAATGCTACAGTAATCTAATTACCTATTGGAGGAAAAAAAAAAAGGATTAAAATAAACAGGAAGAGAAAAGTTAATTGAGGGAGCAAATTCTACACGTTTGGCTGAACAGTATATCACAGCTGTGTATGTGAGAACAAGATGGTGAAAGAATTGCCACGGAGAACAACCAGCGATACATACATCAACCCCTCTCGATTTTGCGGAGGAAAACAGTTTTACAGCGACTGACACGAAAAAGAAGCGTTCAAAGCACACCGGAAGTCTTTACAGGGACCTACACGAAAAAGGAGTGTTCCGAGCTCGGTATTTGGATATCTTCTCTTTTGAGTTACGAAGTATCAAAACTATTTGATACGAATGGTTTGTGAAAAGCCATGCACTTGTTAACCTATCTTTTACACGTAGTGATGTACGATCTCTCTCTCTTGCTTTCAATAGTCCCAATAAAACGCATACACACTTTCATTATCTGTACAGGCAATATTTATTAGAAGGCTGTTTGAGTGTGTATACATTTTTTTAGACACCCTGTATATTAATATTGTTGTTATTGTAAATATACACTCTAAAGATGGGAGTTAATAGTCTGGATAATTATAAAACTTGAAATAGTTTGTTGTGTTTTTCGGTCCCTAGAAGGATGGGACGGGGCTTAGGTTCATGTGTACTTCAGAGAAATACTTTCCATTAATGTGAAAGGGCTATGGGGATGGGTATCTAAATTAGATATAGTAAACTGAATCGTTACTTCAATAGATGTGTGTGTGGGAGGAGGACAAAGATGAAAAAAACGGGGTTCGGTTGAAGGGTCGATTGGTTTATTCTCTCGTTTGTTGTTTTGTGTGGAGAGTAACTCATTCAGTTTAGTGGGATTCATCATCAACATTATCACTATCAAAGTTATTACTATCCGCACCATCATCACCTGTCTCGGCAATGTGTTTTCTGAAGTTTGTATTTTGATATCCCTTCGTCCATAAAGTACCAAGTGACGTTGAAGAGAGAGAACCTCTTCATGGTAGTTTGACCGACTAGAAATAACAGCCAAATTCTCTCAAATCAACTTCCAAAAGTCAAACATTGGTTTAGAAAAAGTTTTAAGATTTTCTTTACCATATTTTAAATGATTTTGAAAACGATAATTTTTAGTGATTTAGTAATATAACTCACCTTTGCATTATTAAGCTGTGTTTGGAACTTAACTTAAAGGTTCTTACATAAAATTACGATGGCAGGGTTTTAGATTAATATAAACACGTTAACCCTTTCGTTACCATATGTCTAATTAAATTAGCCTATGATTTTTTTTTATTATTTTTAAAACAATAACAAATTTAGAGTGATTTAATAATATAATTTTCTGACTCGTTATTAAGCTGGTGTTTGGAGCATAATTCAACAAAAGTTCTTACTTAAAATTATGATGGAAAGTATTCAGATAAATTTAAATTAAATAAACAGCGTTGTATCATAAAACCAGGGACAATTTACTATCAAACGGGGTAAGCCGAAATTTTCAGTGAGTTTTATAATATTTAAATAAAATGTGACTTTTCTTCGTGATTTCCTGCTTACAGCATGACTAATCATGTGTTTGCACCTGGAAAGTTCCTCTTCAAAGCACAAGCCTGAGCATGGCGTTTTGTGGAGGACCAGTAGTTAGTTAGCCTTGTATTTAAGTCTACACACCAAAGTTGTACAATAGAAAGGCAAAGGCCGATACAGCTTGGCACCAGGGCAACAATTTGTGGGGAGGGGGAGTCGATTAAATCAAGCTAGTGTGTTACTGGTTCCTTAAGAATGATAGTCAAATCTAACCTAATAATTCTTCCCCCATCTTAATGATGAAATGACTTTAGTAAATCCCCTCAAATTCTTCATTCATGGACTTCAGTGTATTTCGTTATAAAATGGCCATGAAAGGGTGTGTACCGATATATCTACTATTACTACAGCCGTCACACAATCGAGTATGACTTTGTAGTATGTAGACACAGACACCCTCCTGCCATGAGCGATGAACTGAGCCAGTACTTTACTGGTACTTTATCGACACCAGAAGGAATAAAAGGCAAAGTGGACCTCGGCAAGATATAAACTCAGAACGCAGAGACAAGGGTCAAATATCCAACGTTCTGACGAATATTCCATAGCGACTACTTTACCTTCGCATGCATGGTCCTATAACCCCCGAGAGAGTTGTAGGGGCACCGTATTGACATACGTCGTTTCTAGGGTATTTTAAAAAGATCTGACGGACCCCATCTCTTCTCGAGGTCTGAATCCAGTGAAGGATAGAGGGTGAGAGAATGGAAGTGAGAAAGAATCGACCAGTATTTAACTGGTACATTCTTTTCGTCCTCAAATTGATGAAAGGAAAAGTCGACCTCGGTGGGATTTGAACTGAAAGAGCAGAGAGCCGGAACGAATATCGCAAAGTATTCTATCCGACGTTCCAACGAATCTGCCAAATCGACCGCTTGGTGTTTTAATGGCTTTCATGGAGTGTGTGAAATCAGACCGCTTGTCAAAAGAAACATTTTCAAATCTATCATTTCTAATATTTAGCCTCCTACTACGCACGCGCGCGCACACAAACACATGCATACATACATACATACACACACACATGCATATTTACATACCGCCGACTGTCTTATACATGAATACATATATATATATATTAATAAATGGAAACTATATTTATAAAACCATAATTATTTTATTATATTTCAAGTGTAACTAAGGTAGTCTTGGTGCGCTTTCATCAGATAAAATACAAAATTTGTTTTATAAATATTGACATAACCGTGCAAAACAACCCTGACGGTTGAAAGTTCGCTGGATAGTGAAAAATTGTATTGAGGGTAATTCAAAGTTTTGTGTATGCAAATATGCAAATGAATGTCCGAAAAATCGAAAAAAACAACCGTTTATTTAAATTACACTGTTGGAAGAAGAGAGAAAATAAAATAAAATATTAATATATGCAGAAGTAGAGCGAAGAAAGAAGTTTATCCTAGGATGTGTTTTTCTCTCTCTTCTTCCAACAGTGTAATTTAAATAAACGGTTGTTTTTTTCAATTTTTCGGACATTCATTTGCATATTCACACAGAACTTTGAATTACCCTCAATAACATTTTTCACTATCCAGCGAACTTTCAACCGTCAGGCTTGTTTTCCACGGTTATGTCAATATTTATAAAACAAATTTTGTATTTTATCTGATGAAAGCGCACCAAGACTGCCTTGGTTGCCCTTGAAATATATATAATAAAATAATTATGGTTTTATAACTATAGTTTCCATTTATTAATATATTGAATATTTACTCCAGTAGAGTGTCGAGTGCTTTATATCAGTTATAAACTTTTAAGTTTGTTGGAATCCCAACAAATTAAATATAACTTCTACATATATATATATATATATATATGTATTCATGTATAAGTACATAGATAATATATAAATACATATATACAAACATGCATAAAGACATACGTATAAACACACATGCATACAAATTTACATTTCCATACACAAACGCTTAAAAACATATATACAACCACACTCACACATAAATACGCACAGACAACCACACATACACTTGCATATATACAGAGACACACATACACATTGGAAATTTCAAAAAGCTATCTCAGCCTTTGAAGTTTTTATTTCTTAATCTACCCTTATTGTACCTTAACATCTACAATGTCAACGTGTGGAATTCGACTATTTATAGTCCGGTATTCTTTAGATTATAGCAGGGCGTTTCACTCTAACGTATATTATAAAACGAACAGTAAAAAGACGTCAAGAGGTTTTATATATATATAAACAACATATATATGAGGACTACAGGAAATATAATTTGAACTAGCTTAGTTATTTTTATTTTCCGTTTATTTGTTTGTAAGGTGGTTTTGTTGGTGACACGACACAAAGCACCCAACCCATCCTATAAAGTGATCATGTTAGTGAAATGACAAAAAGCACCCGGTCCACCCTGTAAGGTGGTTGTGCAGGTGACACGATGAAAAATTAGCCTGTCCAACCTGTTATTTGATCGTTTTGGTGCCATGATGAAATGCACCCAGTCCACGCTGTAAATGTGACTGGCGTTAGGAAGGACATCCAGCAGTAGAAACGAAGCCAGAAACAGTTCTGTATGAACAAAACAAGGTTACCTGACCTGACTTGTCGCATAACGGAACCACTCGTCTAAACCCAAGCTAGCGCGGAAAATGGACGTTAAACGGTGATGATGATGATATATAATTAAGTTGGTTTTCCTAAGAGAATCGGAAGGAAACCACATTTAAATAAGATACTCAATACATTGGTACAGAAGGTACACAAATATTTCATAGAGAAATAATTTCGACGGGACTAGAACTGAAGAAATCAGCTGTTTTCCGACCGGGAGAGGGATGGGCTCAACCACATCGTGTCCCCAATCTCCATCAAAAATTAAAGGCCCTTTATTTATTTTAACATATTTTAGGGATATTTCAATGACAACACCCGAAATGATATTACTAGTTGCTTTTTTTTCTTTTCTTTTTACAAAAAAATGTGCTTTAATTTAATCAGACAATAAATATATCTTGAAATTCAGACAGATGGCCATACAGAGATGTCACAACCATTTTTTCTTCCAAGACATTTACTGTTATAACACCAAGAAAATTATAAACAAATCTATTCAAATAACAACACTACAAATATTTAAAAACGGAAAATGAAGAGATGGGCAAGGGCTCTAGAGTCATAGAAGAATGGGAGGGTGATGGGCTCTAGGACTAGGGCGTGGTACTGTTGGGCCTGCGCCCCTCGGACAAGACCGTAAAAGCATTTCTGTGGACTATGACCAGCAACAGCCACACCATCTCGCGGGGCTCCTTCCTCGGACGGGCTGCGGACATTCCGATCTCGTGGAGGAGCTCGGTAGTACGGCGTTTGCCGTCTCTTGGTCGAAGCCTGTTGGCTCCAGTTGTGACGGGAAGCCAACTGCATCCAGGCTCAGAACGGCATGTCGGAGTAACCGGCCTGCGCTCTGGCAGCAAAACAGTGGGTACAGGCCAAACTGACCAACGACCGCCCCGCTGCAGCTTTTATGTGGCTCACACATGCGGAGTCCGAGGTGTTGGGCCACTCTGATGCGAATGCACTCGTCAACAAGAAGAGTACCGGTTGACGTGGAGGGCACCGAATTGAGCCACGCACCGCTGTTTGGCTGTAAAGCGGAGCGGAGGCGGTGTTGGTCCAAGCTAGACTCGATCCGTGTGAAGGAAGACTTGCATTTGATGTCGTTCCAGTTGCGTTGGACATTTGTATACTAGAGCCTGCTCAAGTTCTGGGGCCACGTCAGGTTCGGCCGTCTTGCTGAGGACTTCGCTGACGAGAACGCGACTGGGAAAGATTGAGGAAAGGTAGGCCGGTAGAGCCAGATCCAAGGCCACCGAACCTCGCTGGGAGCTTCGCCTGTTACCAGCCGACGCTGTCGAAACTGACATTGCAAATGATTTCTGCACTGCGTCGAATTCACCGAGAGGATCTGCGTGGGGGTGACAAGGTGCACTACGCAGCGTGAACAGAAATTTAGGGAGGGCGAAGCAGTTCCTCAGGAGGAAGAGTGTCAATGAGACGCAGCTTCTCTGCCATTCAGGACAAATCTGCATGCTTGGTCTCCATGTATTTCAGTTCTCTCTCTGATCAGCCAGTCTGCTAATATGCAAATCAGGCCAATCAGTCACTGTATATTTTAGAAAATATCATATATTTTCACTAGCTCTGACAGTTGGCAGGTGAACAGTGAACTGTACTGATGAAGGGTATACCCAGAAACATTAGTGTCAGCAGTTCTGTTTATATACCAACACAAGAGCAAGAATGGGGGGCTCATTCTACTGACATGGCTTTAAAAATGAGGCTTGTTTGCAAACGAATCGAATATTATAATTAATATTCGAAAAACTCAGATTACATGTATTTTTGTTTATAAAGCTCTGATGATTCCTGCCCAATGGTATGGATGAAACATTGTCAGCAAATAAAAATTGTATGAATATGTAGGCGTTCTTTGATTTCTTTTCCATATATATATATATATATATATATATATATATATAGAGAGAGAGAGAGAGAGAGAGGGAAGAGAGAGACGGAGAGAGAGAGAGAACTGAACACACACACACATGCACGCGCGCGCGCGGTAACGAACTGGCAGTAATTAAAACATCGGATAGCATGCTTTGTGGTATTCTTTCTGGCTATCTGAACTCTGTGTTCAAATACTGCCAAGGTCAACTTAGCTTTTTATCCTGTAAATAATGGGTCGTATTTTCTTTGATATTACTTTCCCACTCTCTACTTCTCTCCAAGAAATCAGCTGTATTCAGATTTCAGGAGGGGATGGGCTCCGCCAGGTTTAAAGTGTCAAAGACCCGTCGTATGTCACTACGGCGCTCCTACGACTCTACTAGCTCGAACCGGTGGGGCTGGACCGAGGGGTCGGCAAAAGGCCAGACGGTATGACCGTTCCGCGGTGGCAAACCCCTCGTCTGGGATGCCACTTACAGCGACAATTTCTCCAGCCGCAACTTGGTGCAGTCTGCGATTAACCCAGGTTCTGCTGCACGTCGGGCTAAGGAGGGCAAACTCTCCAAGTACCGGTCGCTCTCCGACAGGTTTGCGGTCGTGCCCTTGGCAGTGGAGACTTCTGGTGTCCTTGGCCCTAGGGCTACCTCCCTACTCTCCACCATAGGCGCTGAGATGGCCAGCCGCAGGTATGAGCCGCGCGAGATGGAATGGCTCTTCCAGCACATCTCCCTTACCATCCTCCGGGGACACGCCTTCTCCATCTGTCCACCGTGGCTGTGAGGCGGCCAGCAGGTGGGATCCCACATGCTCACAATATAGAGAGGTGGGGAGGGCGAGAGAGATTGAGGCGATGACAGTGGGAGTTCGGCTCTGTCATGTGGATCTTTGTCTTCTCAGTTACGAGTCCACACATATGTACATATATGTATACAAGAAATTCAACTTTTTATACTATGGTTAGTCAAACGTAGTTCGTATAACGGAAACAGACGCCCTATAGTTGAACTGAAGTGAAACAGTATCAAGTGCTAAAATAATCTTAGTTTGTGTGAGGTGTTGTCATGATAGAAATATATTTCAACTATCACCACTATACATATTCTCAAGTACATTTTCAATGACAAATTGTACAGTGGCACACTTTTTATTGTCGGTGTAACGCCAAATCGACTGAGACTCGTATTGTTTAGAAAAGACATGCTACATTATAACGAGTCAAAGGAAAAAGAAAGACAAGAGAAAGTGTTACATTAAATTTAAATACTATAAAAAGGGTAATTTATGTTTAACCAGATAAAGAAATATGCAAGTAGGTGGCTATGACTATATATATATATATATATATATATATATATATATATATACATTATATATATTCACAATCTTGAGGTTGTAAGTTCGATTCCTGGACCGGGTGATGCGTTATGTCCTTGAGCAAGACACTTTATTTCACGTTGCTCCTTCTACCTGGAGTTGCGACCGATAGATAGTATTAGCAACTGGAAAGACCGATGAAAACATTGTTTCCTCGTTCCGATTTGACGAAATATATGTATATATATATATATATATGGAAAGTTATATTTAAAATTGTTGGGTTACAACTAGTAAATATTTATAACTGATATAAAAGCACTCGACAAATATTTGGAGTATATTTACAATATTAAATAAATGGAAACTATATTTATAAAACCATATTTATTTCATTATATATATTTCGGGGATATCATATTAACAATATGCTATGCCTTCCTCAGACAAAATACAATATAAATAGTTTTATAGATAAATAGATTCGACATACCGTAACAACACCGACTTGCATTTGAAGAGGTTGAATTGGCAGTGAAAAAATTTTACACAGAGAGAAAGAAAGAGAGAAAAAAGAAAGAAAGACAGAAAACGAAGAAAAGGAAGAAAAAGAAGAAATGCATGGAACAAAATAGAGAGATGGAAAGATAGATAAAGAGAAGAACTTCATGTAAAGAAACAGAAAGAGATATATATATATATAGAGAGAGAGGAAATAGAGATAGATACATATATATATAGAAAATTAGGTAGTGGGAGGTCAGTTGAGTAAATGTATCAATGATACATTTATTTATTTATTTATTTATTTAGCTCTAGTATTAATGTAAGGGAGATATATATAGAGAGAAAAAATATAGAGAGAGAAAAAAATAGCGAGAGAAACAATTTAAAAATAGCCAGATATATTCGAGGCGTAAAAACCGTATGTTTTAATGTATTAGTATTTATAAAACTTCCACTATATTGTAAATATCAGTATTCCTGAATGAGACAAGTATCCATAGTGTGTGAAAATTAATTATCTTATGTTTAGTTTTTTAAAAAAATTCATATGTTTATGTGATAGCTACAAACACCCATGTGAATCCACATGATCAACTCTGCAAACTCTAGGTTCACGGAAAACATTCTCAATGTGGTATAAAAATTTGAGTATACATATATGTGTATTATTATTCCTGTCTTTACTCTACAAGATTATCTATCAAGCAGAAATAGAGAGCAGATTTCAATATATATCAGAAGCAAAACTAAAAAAAAAATAACAATAATAATAATAAGTAATAATAAAATAGAAAACTAAAAAAAAAAAATATTACGAAAGAATATTACATATTAAAAATATTACATATTAAAAAATTTACATATTAAAGATATTAAAAATAAAAATAAAAAATATTAGAAAATACTACAATAATAAAAAATAAAAATAAACCACAAAGATCAACCCTTCAAAATTAATTGACAATATATTGCCAAGTTCATTATAAGCATCAGAGTCGAAAAACAGACAAAGCCAAAAAATTATCTATCAAATCACATCTAGCAAAGATCATTTCAAAAAGTTTATGATGCCCAATTTGGTCTACATGTGTTCTTATATTTAATATAGAAGTTTATCTAGTGTAAGGTTTATTCAAAATATTTGGAGCATCAGCTTTTATGGTAGCTTAATTTTTCATGAGGAATGTTTAAATAAAAATAAAATAAAAATAAAAAATAAAAAAGAATAAAAAGAAGGAATCAAAGATTTATCGGCTAGTTTCCCATATAAATATAAATCAAACTAAATATACTACATTTTAAATTTAAATTTATATTTAAACGTTGAGTTTAATCTATGTTTGCAACAACTGAATAAATTTGTCCGTAGATTAAGGGAATTTTTAGATTTTAGTATAAAGAATATCTCCTCTGCACAGAGGTCACATGTCTCAGAGGATGAATTAAAAGGAATCCCTCTTGAGACTATATTCCAAGCCGTCGAATATCTAACGTTATCTAGCTTAAGTTGCCAGAGTACGCCTGATAGTGCCGTTGAAGATTTTTTGCTTGGATCTGTGAAAGAATTCTTGTGGTTATTATAGCGAAGTTTAAATTCCGTCGATGTGGAACCGACATAGTTAAAAGAATTAGAGTCAGTATTAACATTACAATTGTATACTATATTTTTAACTAAGCAGTTGTTATTTAACGGACATTTAGATCTATCTCTACAGTTACATTTGTTAACTTGTATATTATTTATGCCATTATCACTAGGTTTTAAGTTCCTATTATTTATTCTATTAATATTTTGTGCTAAATTTTTGGTGGATGAGTAGGTTAATTTAATTGTATGCCTATTGAAAATTGAGTGATACCTATGTGTTCTAGGGAAGCGATTATCAAGAGCTTTGAAAAATAGTTTAGCGATGTGGGTTTTAATGTTTAGTGAGAAAGGGGGGGGGCAAACCAAATTATGTTCCTAGTTCTATTTCTTTTTTGGCCTTTGGAATTATTGTAATGCTTTCTATTATAGTTGTTAAGGTTGTTGCCGTAATTAAAAAAGTTGTTACTTTGTTTAGTTTGTCTATCATTATCTATGTACACAATCTTATCAGCATATCCTGCTCTAGCTAATGCTTCATTATAGTATTGGGCCTTTTCGTCGAAAATCTTTCTATTCGACGAGATCCTAGAGATACGTTTTTGAACAGAGTTTACTATAGTGTTTTTGACAGATCTGGGGTGGTTAGAGTTAAAGTTGACATAGTTTAAGTTTTCATTCAACTTGTGAAAAGGATAGTGGAGACATGTGTTGAGATTTAATGTTATATCTAGGAAATTGACTATTCTATGGTTGTTCTCAATTTCTATTTTAAGATTAAAGTAATTAAAAAATTTTGTAATTTGTTTACATTTTCTATTTAGTTCAGGGTTATTATTATTAATAAGTAAAAGCATGTCATCTCTATATAAACCTCCGGTAGTACCAGGTATTTTCCTATGTAGCGAATTGATTAAAAATAAGCCCACAAGGTCAGTTACCTGAGCTGAGTCGGATGATCCCATAGTTATGTCAAAATTGCTATCTCTATCTGCTCTGGTCCATAGTTTGTCATTAAATTCTATCAAAGTTTTCCTAGCCGATAATATAATATGCATTTCTTTGCTAGTTAGGTCAGTATGTTTGAATGCGTAATTTAGTGCCTTATTTAGTAGACTAGGGGTAATAGAAGAATAATAGTTAGCTATATCAAGTTGAATAAACCTATTATTATTGTTATATTTAATTTGCTTAAACCACTCAACAACCTCTCCAGTTCCCTTCCACAAGCTCAGGTTAGATACACAATCCAAGTTCTTAATTTGCTGTATCACCCTGTCAAGAATGTTTTTGCTTAATTTGCCCAGGTCCGATTTTGATGGTGCGATCAATCTAACTGGCAGGTCATTTTCAAAATTCCTCTTGTGATCCTTCATATTGATCTTCGGTTTCCTGGGCACGAAAGGTTGTGTTCTGTTCTCAATTTCCAACTCGTTAATATGTAAATTTTTTAATATGTAATATTTTTAATATTCTTTCGTAATATTTTTTTTTTAGTTTTCTATTTTATTATTACTTATTATTATTATTGTTATTTTTTTTAGTTTTGTTTCTGATATATATTGAAATCTGCTCTCTATTTCTGCTTGATAGATAATCTTGTAGAGTAAAGACAGGAATAATAATACACATATATGTATATTCAAATTTTTATACCACATTGAGAATGTTTTCCGTGAACTTAGAGTTTGCAGAGTTGATCATGTGGATTCACATGGGTGTTTGTAGCTATCACATAAACATATGAATTTTTTTAAAAAACTAAACATAAGATAATTAATTTTCACACACTATGGATACTTGTCTCATTCAGGAATACTGATATTTACAATATAGTGGAAGTTTTATAAATACTAATACATTAAAACATAGGGTTTTTACGCCTCGAATATATCTGGCTATTTTTAAATTTTTTCTCTCGCTATTTTTTTCTCTCTCTATATTTTTTCTCTCTATATATATCTCCCTTACATTAATACTAGAGCTAAATAAATAAATAAATAAATAAATGTATCATTGATACATTTACTCAACTGACCTCCCACTACCTAATTTTCTATATATATATGTATCTATCTCTATTTCCTCTCTCTCTCTATATATATATATCTCTTTCTGTTTCTTTACATGAAGTTCTTCTCTTTATCTATCTTTCCATCTCTCTATTTTGTTCCATGCATTTCTTCTTTTTCTTCCTTTTCTTCGTTTTCTGTCTTTCTTTCTTTTTTCTCTCTTTCTTTCTCTCTGAGTAAAATTTTTTCACTGCCAATTCAACCTCTTCAAATGCAAGTCGGTGTTGTTACGGTATGTCGAATCTATTTATCTATAAAACTGTTTATATTGTATTTTGTCTGAGGAAGGCATAGCATATTGTTAATATGATATCCCCGAAATATATATAATGAAATAAATATGGTTTTATAAATATAGTTTCCATTTATTTAATATTGTATATATATATATATATATATATATATATATATATATATATATATATATATATATATATATATATATATATATATATATATATATATATATTTATATATATGTGTGTGTGTGTGTATATATATATATATATATTTATATATGTGTGTGTGTGTGTGTGTGTGTGTGTGTATATATATATATATATATATATATATATATATATATATATCGTTTCTGAATTTGTTTAGCAAGATTCTTTATTGGAAAACGTGTGTTGAAACCGATATTGTTATGGTTATGCTTTGGGAGGGTCATGTTGCCAATAAGAAACACACGCACCAGTTTCTTTCACTCCAATTTATTATAAATTAAATTTATAAATTTAAGAATTTATAAATTTCCGGTTGGTTGGTTCCATAACCGGACATTTGTTCATATATTGTCAAAGTTCTTTCGTCACACATTCTGTGACCTCTTCAGTGACTGGGGATTCTTTTCTTTGTTTTGTGCCTCTCCTTTGTTCTGTCCTACGCCATCTTGTTTTTGCGTGTGTTGTGTGCTTAGTTTATGCATGTGTTACATCCGGGTGTCTGTGTGTGTTTTTATTTGTTTATTTACATGTTACTGGCTGGTTGTTTGTTCTATGTGAATGTGTGTTTTCATTTTGTCCTTAATTGTAAGTTGTGATGTTGCTAGTCCATTCATGTTTGATATTTAATTTGGTTGGAGTTCATTTATGTTTATTGCCTCTGTGATTTGTCTAAACATTGCGTCTTTTTATCACAGAGGCAATAAACATAAATGTTTCACAGAGGCAATAAACATAAATGAACTCCAACCAAAATTAAATAGAAAACATGAATGGAATAGCAACATCACAACTTATAATTAAGGACAAAATGAAAACACTCACACACATAGAACAAACAACCAACCAGTAACATGTAAATAAACAAATAAAAACACACACAGACACCCGCATGTAACACATGCGCAAACTAAGCACACAACACACACAAAAACAAGATGGCGTAGAACAGAACAAAAGAGAGGCACAAAACAAAGAAAAGAATCCCTAGTCACTGAAGAGGTCACAGAATGTGTGACGAAAGAACTTTGACAATATATGAACAACCGTCCGGTTATGGAACCAACCAACCAACCGGAAATTTATAATAAATTGGAGTGAAAGAAACTGGTGCGTGTGTTTCTTATTGGCAACATGACCCTCCCAAAGCATAACTATATATATATATATATATATATATATATATATATATATATATATATATATATATATATAAGAGATGTCAACATGAATGGAACTATTATTTTTATCTAAAGACATTTTTTCCGATTCCATCCCGCCTGTACCTTCAATCTATTTTATTTCTCATATATATATATATATATATATATATATATATATATATATATATATATACGTGGCTATGACTATATATATATATATATATGTATGCGTGTAGTTCAAGGTAAAAGGAAGACAAACACTAAAAACAATAACGTAAAGTCTTATTTGTTGAGAAAGGTTTCAACGTATTGGACGTCAGTCTATCATCAGGGAAAAGAAGAAAGAGAGAAAAATACAAAGAAGTGAAGGTTGCGAAAGATTAGTGCACTGCAAGCAGTTCAATATATATATATATGGAGAGGAGGGGGGGGGGAGATATTATATGCTACTATTTAAGACTAGTAAGACCATTATTCGACTTCGTAGTCCATACTTTAAGGAAATTGGAGTGTAGATATTATATAACAGATAGGCCCTATCTGTCTAATATATATTTATATATATATTTATTTACGTACGTATATCACGACACGCACCGTGTTATATTTTGACGGTATTGTATTAGCTCAATGTACGAGAACAGAGCCGTTATATGTAAAAGAAACCAAAGAACGCTTACATACTCAAACAGTCTTTATTTGCTTACAATGTTTCATCCATGCCGTTGGGTAGGAATCATCAGAGCTTAATAAACACAGTGCTGAGTATAAGCCCTACCAAGCTTAGTCACACGAACAATCGGAATACAATAGAGGGTAAAGATAGGGAGATCAGAGATGGCAAATAAGGAGAGAGTACATGCTGGGGTTGTTAAGCACCAGTAAGAAGAAAAAGAGGAGGGCAACCGTGTGTACAATAAATAAATGACTGCACATCTCCCTCTCTCTTTCATTGTAGGGTCTCTCCGCCACTGTCTTGTTTATGATTGCTAATGAGGGAAAAAGGAAAAACACAAACACAATCTTTCCAAAAATGTCAGATATAAAATAACCAGTTATAATAACTTCAAGAAAAGAGAAAGAAACGAAGTTTATTTCATTCTTTACCCATATTTATGCGAAATATTCCTTGGTGTGTAGTGAAGCCATTGATAGGCTAATACTACTGTCAATATAGCAGAGGTTAAGTGGTTGACAGGTGGCAGGAACTAGATGAACAAGTTTTGGTCAACCCAGTGACAAGTGGCTAATTGAACTGACCAGGTCACTTGAATATTCACTACACTATGGATAAACCTAGCATCTCAAGAAAGGTCCTTCGCTCTCCGAACCTACGGCGGAAGAAAAATACTGTCCCTGTCGAACAACGTGTTACTTTAGAGAAAGTATTAGGATTAACCATTAGCTCAACGGCTGGACTAACATGTGACCCAAATACAGGAGCTATAGCATACCAAGCAGGCTGTGTTATCAATATCTTTTATCCACGTCGCAACAAGCAAACTCACATTTTCAATGCTTCCAAGAAAACCATTACTGCAGTTGCTTTTTCTGGAGATGGCAAGCATCTTGTTAGTGGAGAGATTGTTTACCCACGTGCTGTCCCGATCGCTGCCGCTTTTACCAGGAATTGCTTTTGACATGTTCGTGACTGGATTGTGTGTGGAGACTTTGGTTATATAAAGTCTGGAGCTGAAAATTGAACACATTGTGCTATACGATCTGGGATCTTAAACATATGGAGGTTTTTTTAATGTATATATCCAGCATGTAATTCTTGTTACTGGATGAGATGCTATGTTTTAGTGATAGTATAAATCCAACTATTTTTACTTTTGAACGATCTACATATGTGTATAATTTAGACTGATTGGTTATCTAATGACAATCCTATTTCTATATAACCCCTAGACTATCGAGACATATGTGGCCGATTGGTCTAGCCTATACAGTTAATATACATGTGTGGTAACTCTTTGCCAGTTGGTTTTACAGTAACTAAAATAATATTGTGGGGCTTTTGCTGCAGTTCTATCTTATAGTAACCCCGCTTTGCTTGTGTATGGCTTGCTTTATTTGTGGTGCCTGTCTATATACTTGTTATACTCCGCTCTATCCTGTAATAACCCCACTTCGCTTGTGTATGGCTTGCATTTATGTTACCTGTCTATATGCTTGTGGAACACCCATGGGCTACGTGGTTCAAGTACCTACCAGTATACCTTGTATATGTATACCATGAATGGGGATTTTAATTACTGTGGCCTTTCTAGATGTACCTTACGAACATATTAGTGCTTATATAACTATAAGTTACTGAGATCCTATTCAAGGGACCAGCGCTTAAATTCCTCTAGCTTTTTTATGTGCTTTTTTCTTTTTTCTTTTTTCACTTCTTTCCTTTTAAAAACTCTAAAAAAATCTTTTACCTTTTTTTCACTTTTTATCTTTTTATATTATCTTCCTTTTACTTGTTTGTATTTTTTGATTTTGTGTGCCGTCAATTGTATCTGCATCTTGTGAGATCTACTTGTGCCCTAGAATTTAGCTGTGGTGCTTAACAACCCCAGCATGTACTCTCTCCTTATTCGCCATCTCCGATCTTCCTATCTTTACCCTCTATTGTATTCCTATTGTTAGTGTGACTAAGCTTGGTAGAGCTTATACTCAGCACTGCGTTTATTAAGCTTTGATGATTCCTACCCAACGGTATGGATGAAACATTGTAAGCAAATAAAGACTGTTTGAGTATGTAAGCGTTCTTTGGTGTCTTTTACACACGCACACACACACACACACACACACACACACATATATATATATATATATATATATATATATATATATACATACATACATACATACATACATACATACACACATACATACATGATGATGGCTGCCCCCTCGTTATCGAGCATGGCCATTGCACGATATACCATTATTAATAATTATTAATTAATTCTATCGTGCGATGCCTGAGTGTGAAGATATTTTTTAAAGTGAAGAAAGACTGTGCACTGAGCCAATCCCACTCTCTGAGCGACAGTAGCTATAACTCGAAAAGAAGAAAAGATCAACATCATCGGTAACTACTGAGCCGTAGGTTTTATATTGGAGTTATCCCAGTTTCCTGAGTTGCCTTCTCCTAGAAGAATACCCTCCCAGTGGCTTAACCGCGCGGTACATGTGTATATACATGTTTACACACTTTCGGATGGCTGTTGACTCTTATCAGTTCTTCCGCCCTTTGTTAGGTTTTGTTTTTTGTCCTGCAGGGTGTCCAAAATCACCCTCCTCACCAAGTAAACTTGGTGGGATTGCCGGTTTAGTCGCCGACGACCCAACCATGTGACAGGTTGTACTGGGTTACATGTTATCAGTAGCACTCAAGAGTGACCCGACATAACATACATACATACGAACATTATATGTATGTGTGTGTGTCAAAATCTCTTCGCACATACTGACCCTCGAATCACATCTGGTTGCTATTTCTCTTTATCTCGGTTGATGTCAGTGGTCTGGAGAGGCTGGCCAACTTGATGTGGAGTGAGATAAGTTTTTTCTTTGGTTATTCGACTCGGGTTCCTCAGAAGAAAAGCATCACTTCGACCTGCTCACGCAAGTAGCCAGATGTAGCGCTTAGCAAAATGCTACGTCCCTCTCGACAAGGGCCCGACAGCAATTCTTCCATTGGCACTTCAACCACACAGAGTCATCTGCCACTTGATATAGACAACTCAGCTTCCTTGCCACTGCTTACTACTATCTATGCTGGTGCGTACTGTCTGACTACAGCTTGTCAGTTTTTAAGGGAACATCGCTTCATATATATATAAAATAAATAAATAAATAATTGTTTTTACTTTTGGCAGAAGGCCAGCATTTATCCCAGTGTATTACTGGTACTTTATTTTATCGACCCCGTAAGGATGAAAGGCAAAGTTAACCACGGCGGGATTTGAACTCAGACCATAAAGGGCCGTAACTCTGTGCTGCAAAGCATGGCGTCCGACCCTCTACCGATACTGTCAATCCACCAATAAATAAATAAATAATAAAACCACTTCCGATCAGCAAGCCACATTGGACATTGGAATAGTTTCTTTATTTTCCTCGGAAGAAGAGATATTAATCTCGAAATATCAAGACATGATTAAATTAAGGTAAAAAAACAAACAAGTCCTGTTTCTTACGTTTTGATTTTTATCCGCCCAAACCTACATTGTTGTGGCTTTCAAACTTCGAATTCTTTATACCATATACAATGCTTCAAGTAAACTACAAATTCCTTCTTTCCATATATATATATATATTTATTAAAATAACAGATTAAAGTTTAAGCAAAGAATCGCTGCTTTCACCCTTAACGGGATCTTCTGAAACTAACAAAGTCGATCTGTAAACGCAGAAGTGGATATTTCAAAAAACGTTGCAACTGGAGGAAGACAGGAAGACGATACTTTGGTTCGTGGAAACGTTCCCTGGCAAAGAACGGGAAAAAACGAATATAATACGTCATTAATACCCTCAATTTATTGAATGGGTTGTATTACCCGTATAGAAAGCCGAATAATACGCTTAATTACATAAGTAAGCATTCCAACCATCCTGCCAGCATAACCAAGAACCTGGTAGGAAACATTTCGTTGAGGCTTCCCCGTCTATCTACTAACGAGCATATTTTCAACGACCATTCCACTTATTACAATGAAGCTCTTGCTCGGAGTGGATTTGTCGATAAGGTAGCATATACAGAGTACGAAAATAGACCTAGAAGAAATAGATCCCGTCGCATTTGTTGGTATAACCCACCATATAATATGGAGGTGGCCACACCATTAGCTAAGATCTTTCTTTCCCTTATTACGAAGCATTTTCCCCCTACACATAAATATAGTAAAATTTTTAATAGAAATACTATTAAAATTTCTTACTCTACGACTCCTAACCTTGCACATAACATCACAGCTTCAAATTTAGCTAAACTACCTAGCCGTAGGAACACGTGCAACCCTGTAGTTAGTACTAACTGTAATTGTAGGAATCGGGTTGAGTGCCCCCTATCCGGGAATTGCCTCTCTAGTAACATTGTCTACAAATGTAAGGTTGAAACACCCACGTCCCGTAGGGCCTACATAGGGTTAACCGCCAATAGATTCAAGCAGCGTCTTTACATGCATACCCATTCTTTTCGTTACCCTCTAAGAAGGAATATGACGTCACTTTCAGCTTATATCTGGAGTCTAAAAGACAACCACACCCAATATAAGTTACACTGGGAGATCCTAGCTAGGGCTAGATCGTATAACGGAAATAAAAGACCATGTGACCTCTGCGCCGCTGAGGCACTGGAAATACTCTACGCCACAGACCACATCTTAAACAAAAAATCTGAGGCAATTTCGGCTTGTAAACATAAATTGCACAAAACTTTCCTGTATTACAGCCCCACGTTATACCCTAACGGATAGTACGATCTATACGTGGATATTTTACGACTTGATGTGGTAGCTAAGTATATGTTTTGTTTATACCATTAATTATTTGCATAGGTAAGTATATATTACCTGTATGTTTTGTGAAGGTACGTATACCTTCTCGTACGTATATTTGATTGTATATGTTATGGCGTGTAATTTTATATTTTCTGCTACATATGGTTTGGTTATGTGTATACGGTTGTTTTGCGTCTGTGTGAGTATGCAGGTTCGTACGTATGTAGGGTGTGTGTATATGTGTACTTCATGTTTTGGTTGACTTACGTCTCCGAACATTTGTGTATTTACATGTAGGTATGTGTGTGCGCTTGTTATATACGTATTTATTTATTTATATACGTTTATTTAATTATTTATTTACTTGTATACACGCATACACACACACACATATTTATATGTGCGTGGTTTTATATACCTATGGTAAGTGTTTTCGCGTATGCTTGTGTATGTATGTATTTGTATGCGTGTATGTATTTATTTAATTTCTATTACTTCTGTATTGTATTTATTTACTTTGTTCTTAACTCTGAAGCGGAGATTCATTCGGTGTCCTAGTTAGAATTTTAGTCTACGACTTCTGCTATACCATTTACGTGGTTTTGTCTTTGCGTGCAATTGTTCTCTACGCTCCACATATGACGTATTATCTTCGTTTTTTTTTGTTCATTGCCAGAGAACGTCTCTATGAACCACCTAAGAGAACATTAGTCTACGACCTCTTTTATACCATAAACGTGGTTCTGTCTGCGCGTAATTGTTTTTCACCGCTCCTATTAATGACGTATTATATTCGTTTTTTCCCGTTCTTTGCCAGGGAACGTTTCCACGAACCAAAGTATCGTCTTCCTGTCTTCCTCCGGTTGCAATGTTTTTTGAAATATCCACTTCTGCGTTTACAGATCGACTTTGTTAGTTTCAGAAGATCCCGTTAAGGGTGAAAGCAGCGATTCTTTGCTTAAACTTTAATCTGTTATTTTAATAAATATTTGCTCTACGGTTCTTATATATTTGATATATATTTATCCTTATCGAGCCCTCTTTGGATTTTAGTCTTCAAATTTATTATTATTACTATATATATATATATGTATATATATATATATATATATATATATATATCGTTTCTGAATTTGTTTAGCAAGATTCTTTATCTGAAAACGTGTGTTGAAACCGATATTGTTATGCTTTAGGAGGGCCATGTTGCCAATAAGAAACACACGCACCAGTTTCTTTCACTCCAATTTATTATAAATTAAATTTATAAATTTAAGAATTTATAAATTTCCGGTTGGTTGGTTGGTTGGTTGGTTCCATAACCGGACGGTTGTTCATATATTGTGTCACACAAAAACAAGATGGCGTAGGACAGAACAAAGGAGAGGCACAAAACAGAAAAGAATCCCCAGTCACTGAAGAGGTCACAGAATGTGTGACGAAAGAACTTTGACAATATATGAACAACCGTCCGGTTATGGAACCAACCAACCAACCGGAAATTTATAAATTCTTAAATTTATAAATTTAATTTATAATAAATTGGAGTGAAAGAAACTGGTGCGTGTGTTTCTTATTGTCAACATGACCCTCCCAAAGCATAACAATATATATATATATATATATATATATATATATATATATATATATATATATATATATATATATATATATATATATATATATATATATATATATAAAGTTCATTCATCCTCTTAAGTTGGCGAAAGCGTGCGACAAATTACTTGAAAAATAATAACCTATGTCGTATTACTTGCCTTAACATACTTCCATTACACTTACCACTTATATATATGTGTATGTGTGTGCGTATACATATATACACATGCACACACATGTGTATGTACGTATATGTGTGCATGTATGTATATTTGCAGTCAACTAATTTACTATTTCCTTCATTGACGACTGTATTACACCATTAATTTAGCTGCAATGGTTCTTCTATACCACTTACTCTTGTACTTTATCTAACTTACAAGAGGTATTATTACGGTTGCCAAGTAGTAGTATTAGTGGTGTTGGTAGTGGCGGCGACAGTAGTGATGTTGGTGGTTGTGGCGGTAGCGGTGATGATGTTGGTGGTGATGGTGGTAGTTGTGGCGGTAGCGGTGATGATGTTGGTGGTTGTGGCGGTAGCGGTGTTGCTGTTGGTGGTGATGGTGGTGTTTGTAGTGGTAGCGGTGGTGATGTTGGTGGTGATAGTGGTTGTGGCGGTAGCGGTGTTGTTGTTGGTGGTGATGGTGGTGTTTGTAGTGGTAGCGGTGATGGTGTTGGTGGTGATAGTGGTTGTGGCGGTAGCGGTGTTGCTGTTGGTGGTGATGGTGGTGTTTGTAGTGGTAGCGATGGTGATGTTGGCGGTGATAGTGGTTGTGGCGGTAGCGGTGTTGTTGTTGGTGGTGATGGTGGTGTTTGTAGTGGTAGCGGTGGTGATGTTGGTGGTGATAGTGGTTGTGGCGGTAGCGGTGTTGCTGTTGGTGGTGATGGTGGTGTTTGTAGTGGTAGCGATGGTGATGTTGGTGGTTGTGGTGGTGATAGTGGTTGTGGCGGTAGCGGTGTTGCTGTTGGTGGTGATGGTGGTGTTTGTAGTGGTAGCGGTGGTGATGTTGGTGGTTGTGGTGGTGATAGTGGTTGTGGAAGGAGCGGTGTTGGTGTTGGTGGTGATGGTGGTGTTTGTAGTGGTAGCGGTGGTGATGTTGGTGGTTGTGGTGGTGATAGTGGTTGTGGCGGTAGCGGTGTTGTTGTTGGTGGTGATGGTGGTGTTTGTAGTGGTAACGGTGGTGATGTTGGTGGTTGTGGTGGTGATAGTGGTTGTGGAGGGAGCGGTGTTGGTGTTGGTGTTGGTGTTGGTGATGGTGATGGTGTTATACACTTGGTATTGGTTGATATGCTGCACCTGTTAGTGTTGACGTTGTTATGCACTTTGTGGTGTTACTGGAAGTGTTGTTGCACTGGGTAAAACTTAGACGAAGAGAAGAGGCTTGTAGTAATAGCTTTTCTCTTCCAACCAGCAATTATTTTTTTAGTTTAATTTTGTCTATGATATTATATAATGAGATGGCATTATTTCGATTGCAGTATTGGTAGAGCAGAGGTGTGCAACATATTCCATTGGCGAGCCCCTTTTGAACATTGGAACAACTATTAAGGCCATTAATATTTATTAAGCACTATTCCAAAGATTCACCACAACTTCTTTCCATAACATGGAACTGGGAAATTATAACACGTATAACCCTATCAGTGAAGCCCTTTAGTATAGGTCAACTAACAGAAAATTGTATTACGGTTACCAAAAAAATTCTAAATAAGCCTACAAGGTAAAAATTAAAAACGCTCATCGCGAGCCACTCTGATTAGTTTGGCGGGTCGGATTGTGACCCGCGAACCGCCTGTTGCACGCCCCTGTGGTAGAGCGTTGGGCAATATGTTTTTCTGCATAGAGTTACGGTCCTTTACGATCTGAGTTCAAATCCCTCCGAGGTTAGCTTTGCTTTTCATCCTTACGGGGTCGATAAAATAAAGCACCAATAATGCACTGGGATAATTGCTGGCCTTGTGCCAAAAGAAGAAACAATTATTTCATTAACTTAAACTCTATTATCTTCAGCAGCAGCATCAACATCGTGTGTTTTCCTTGCTGGCATAGATAGGATGGGTTGTCACGGTCAGCGACTAGACTGCTCGTACGTTCCATTTATGATTGCTATATGATTGCCAACTTCCTAACAGAATGTACACATTATTGTCCTGTGGTCAGAAGTAGGCGTCAGAGTCATCTCGGTTGAGCTGACAGTTATCTATGAGAGCCGTGTAGATGAATAACAAGAGTACAAGTGAGCCCCTTCTTTTCATACTCCTCTGTTTTGGCCTTTTTGAGTAAATATGAAAGAGAAAGTCACAGGTTAAGTTGGCAGAAGGTTCCAGTGCAATAGCAGTAAGGCGTAGGCTACTTACCTGAAACATTCATTCGCACTCTTTCCACTAAGTTACTCTTTCTCTCTATCCCTGTCGGTGCAGTCCCTTGCGAATTTCTCGCATAGGCCTGGTGTAGATTTGCACCCGATCCATCTGCCCGATGCACATGTCCGCTTTGTATGGCCTTTGGAGGAAGGAGTGACCAGCAGTACGTTGTTCAG